>BLKR01014749.1:101296-506129 GCA_011170035.1 Teleogryllus occipitalis
ACGTTATTCACACAGGAGCACATGAATCTCAAAAAACTATTTAGTAATATAATCTTTGCTGAGGAATCTACGTTTTATTGATTATTTTAATTTTGAAAATTTTCATTAGTTTGGATGTTTAAATATAGGTATCACATGCAATTACATGTCTGTTAAACACGATAGCATTATATGAAGCAAGACACATTGTTTTTCATTTGATCATTCAACTTCAACAGTCACTCAAAATTACTTTAATTTTCTCTGCTTATCAGTTTTTTAATCTCAGATCTTCGATGAAGGAATGAATTAAATAACATCGTAAATATTTGAGTGTTTTAAAAATAATAACGTGAATAAATGCTTATATTTATTGAATTGGTTTTATAATAACCTGTAAAAACATGGGTTTTCTGTTGGTGTTGGGGATGTTGAAAACATTCAAATAGTAAAGGCAATGTTAAGCTGGTGACCTTTAACATTGTTTATTTGATATTTTTCTTAGAGATAGTTTATAATGTTTAAACGTTTTCAAAGAGTGCACATTAGATACCTCAAATGGCCCGTTTCCGTTTAATAAACCGCTACGTTCTCGCTGTACAGATGGTCGTGCAAAATTCAAGGTTTTGATAGATTCGTAGATTGGCGGCCAACAAACCACATTCGAACTCGGACGATACTGAAATGTAGTCTGTGTTGGGAAGGTCATATCACTTGACCACCAAGTTCGTTCTATGTATTTTCACTGGGAAATGCTAGTGCATTGATATTTACTAAACTGTAAACAAACGCTAAATCTCTTTGAATTGTTATAACATCTGTTTTGCTTTCTTTTAGTAATATCAACTCGTTTTTCCAAATACGTGAGTTTGTTATATTTTTACACGCTACAATTTTTTAATTTTACAAGTATTTATTTTCAAGCATTTAGGAATTCATGAAATTTCATTGAAACGTTCGCCAATCTAAAAACCTTTTAAATGTATATTAAATATATTAATGTTGTTTAAAAATATGTATTAACATTGCGTAGATTTAGCACATAAAGCTCTAATTTGAATATTATACAATGAAATCATCATGCAAAATGTGCAGTTTTAGAAAAGAATGATAAATTGAATTGAAAGTATTAACTTAAAGTTTATATACGTTTATTTAGAAATTTCTATACTTGTGTAAATATTGTGATGTGTGATTCTACTCATGTGATCTTTCAAAACCCAAAATTGAATATTTCTGTATTTGAAAACCTTAACACTACCTTCATCCAATCCAGTGCAGTTTATAGCAAACAGCTAAGCAATATGTTTCCCTATTTTTAATGGTAATGGTTAAACAAGAGAAACAAATAGTTTCTGACTCTCGGTGTTAACAGGGGACTTAAAAAAATTAATAATACAGTTATTCGGGTGCTCAACACCCCTTTGATAGAAAAACAGAAACAATTGTTTGGGCGTAATGCACCTTGAAAAATATTTTTTTATAATAAATTTCTTTCCTATTTGATAAATATATCGACTTGCAAATTGTAGGACTTAAAAGAGAATATAAAAACCAAATAAAAGTTATGCTCGTACTCGCCGTAAAAATACGAATTTAGCATAATTAAATTGGCCACAGAATTTGTTTACAAGCAAGTGCATTTTAAGCGTACGTGGCAGGCAAAAGCGCGGCATTGGAGAACTGTTTTTTCAGTAGGCCCATCCCACGCTATTCTGTTATCGCGAATGAAATAAGCGCAAACAAATGGGGTCTACTAAGATGTTAATTTCTTATAAACAATTACATATATCTCGAGAACGAGATATAATAGCACTGAACGGATTCCGGAATTTTGCATCACATTTAAACGCCATTCAGATTAGACAATAAAAAATTTGCAACAATTGCAAATTTATAAACAATTTCCAAATTTTGCAAATCTAAAGTGGGGAGAGTCTCCCGATGTCCCAGAACCAAAAACAGCGAATTAAAAATTTTGCAACAATTTATAATTTTATAAACAAATTCGAAATATGCGTTAGAACGGCCGGGAAGGCTCCGCAAATTGTGCCTGAAATGAATATCTCAAAATAGCATTTTGTCAGGAGTTACAAATCGCTTACTAAAAGTTAGAATAATTGTTGCTAAAATGATAAATATTTACTGGTCTATAGACAATCATTCTGGACGGAAAACCCTGCTTAGAAATATTTTTTTCGTCGTGGCGTACGCGCAGGCAAACTATCTCCTTCGGCAGGGAAATATGACGATATTTCCGTCTCGTACGTAAACGAACTAGCCCCCTCCCCCTGAGACAGCGTTCTTTCTGCCCCTTGGGATGTTGCACCAATCACAGACAACTGTGGTTCTACCTGCTAGCGATTGGTCAACGCGTCCCCCCCTGCCCTCCCCAGACCGAGGGGTGTCCAAGTTTGTCGGCGCGGTAGGAAGATAGAATTTTGAACGACATTTTTTCTGAGGGAGGTAGATACATACACAGACCAAGGAACCGTCGCATACACACCACCCTGCACCTATTCACTCATATTCAGACAAACATGGATACACATTTTTACCTAACACGACAGTTTAATAATATACAATATGTGCAATAATTATTACATTCCTAATACGTAAAACACTCGTTGCTATAAATAATAAATAAATAAATAAATAAATAAATAAATATCAATGTTTGTCAGGCTAGCCTGAAGAAAGATGTTTTCGACTAGCGAAACAAACAAAAAGAAATGAAATCACTTCACTTCCCTGCACCGATTTTCACTTTACCTAAATATTAACTGTTCAATACTTTTTTCCTGTAGACTACACGTAATTGCACCTTCACATCACTTCACTATATGTCTTCACCCCACTGACTAATTATATGCTTTTCTAAAACTTCGCGCTGGGCACGAAAAGGGCTCAAAAACTGCCGCAGGCAAATCTACTATTGTTCTGTTTACAAAGGAGAATTTGCCTACGTCCATCCTTTGTATTCTTGTTCTAATTTTATATTTGTGATGAAATCTATTTAAATAATCTGGTTTATCTACCCTTCCTCGAATTTCCTGCCATGCAGAGCAACGTAAGATTTATACAGCGCGCAAAGTCGTGCCCTTTTCCTCCGGTGTTCTAACGATTCCCAATGCGCAGGCGTGTTCTTCCGAAATGTATATTTTGCCGTTCTGTTTTGTATCCTCTCTAAGCTCTTTTCAAGTGCTATTCTGTACGGATTCCAACAACTAGCTCCGTATTCCATTACCGGCCTAACAAGAGGTATACGCGATTTCTTTTGCTTTCGTATTGCATTTTTTGATTTCCCATGACGAAATTCAAAGACTTTCCCATTATGTAGTTCGTTTGTTTCTCCCATCCCAATTTACTATCCAGGAGGATGCCAAGACATTTACAGTTCTAGACTCGAAGAACTACGTCATTACCTAGCTGATAAGGTATTGTATGAATAGCTCTGGCCCTACAAAATGTGATTGCTTTACGTTTCTTTCCATTTATAGTCATTTTATTAGCTATTGCCCAATTATAAATGTTTGTTTAAATCTCTCTGTTGTTGAATCATATAGTGCTGTTATGCAATTTCCCCATATAATATACAGTCGTTGGTGAAGAGTCAAAATTTTGACGTTACATTTCGCGATAAATCATTTACAAAGATAAGAAATAGCACTGGGCCGATGACATTGCCCTGAGGGACCCCGGAAGTAATGTTACCCTTTTCCGATAAATGCTGTCCGATTCGAACTTTTTGATTTCTATCGTGAAGAAATTCACTTATCCATGGTATTACCTGCCTGTCAATCTTAGCATCAAGAAGTTTCAGTATCAATATGTCATGCGATACTACAAAAATGCTTTAGCAAAATCAATAACTATTGCATCCACTCTTCCTCCTACATCAATTACTTCAGACAAGTCTTGAGTAAGGGAAATAATCTTTCACACGAAGAGCCATTTCTAAAGCCATGCGGTCCATAAAATAACCATTCTGTTTTATCCAAATGATTTCTAATCGAATTAGATAATAATTTTTCAAACAATTTACAGACTTCTGACGTAAGACTAACTGGCCTATAATTTTGAACTTCAAATTTTGGTTCTTTTTAAAAACTGGCACTATTAAAGCAGATTTCCAATCATCCGGTACACTTTCATTGTTGATCGATGTATTGAAAAGTCTGACCACACATGATATTATTGATATCTTTAACATATCGGTTGTAATACCATTCGGACCGGCAGGCTTACAGTTTCTTTAAATGTGAACGTACTTCCGTTTGATCAATTTTGAATACATAATCCACGTTTTTGTGCCCTACAATAATTTGGTTAGCTTTTTGTTTGTATACAGGACAGAAATAATTATTGAATACATTAGCTTTCTCTTCATCATCTACGATAAATACATTATGCCGTCTTGTAGGAGGTGTGTCCTCCTGTTTACTTCTTATGAGTACATGTGCTTTAAATAATGTCTTACCAATTTTCTCGGAAACTCAACTATTTTCTGTGAAAAAGAGCTTCAAATTTCGCATTTACACTAACGCTTAAACACCATTTACATAAAAATGGCTCTAAATTTTTCAATTAAAATTGCTATTTAAGACGAGGTTTTAACCTTTTTTAATATTCTTAAAGTAATATTTCGGTTCTACTCTTAGGAAACCCAAAAGTTGAGAAAACATGTACTTTGAGCGGTGATAGATGGGAGCTGGCAAGAGGATGGGGCAAAACCTTACAGACAGTCCACACCAAGAAAATTGGAAAAGTTTACTACGAGAAAGTCTGTGCCATTCTGTAGCACCACTAGTTTATTATTAAGATTAAGAAATTTTTGGAACCCATTTTCTAAAAATTCTAGAACCCTCATTATGCTCACAGCATTATTTGAAATATTATTACCAGTACATATTACGTTGGATATCTTCGAGCTTATAAATTTGTAGATCATGGAACTCGTACTTTCCCACTCAGTTTGTTTAACAAACGCGAGGTTGTTCAATTTCAAATAGAACACAAAAAAATTCAAATTCATCTTATAATGTTAGAACTGGATTTTGAGTTGTGACAGGTTAGAAATGTTTTATCGTAACATTTTGTTGTAACATACTTATTTTCAACTAAAATAAAAGGCTGCTGTGAAGCAAACTAGGAAAAAAAAGCCACGCAAAATGTACGCAATAGCAAAACTTCGACACAGAGAGAATTTCTACGACTCCATTACTTTTATTATTCGTAAATTGTGTTGTGAAGAATTCAGTAGTCACAATTTTATTACTGAAACTCCTTTGTAACTTGATCACCTTGCGTAATAAATGTGAGCTACTGCCG
This sequence comes from Teleogryllus occipitalis, assembly GCA_011170035.1. Taxonomy (NCBI): domain Eukaryota; kingdom Metazoa; phylum Arthropoda; class Insecta; order Orthoptera; family Gryllidae; genus Teleogryllus; species Teleogryllus occipitalis. The sequence goes on from BLKR01014749.1 coordinate 106,607, forward strand.
TAGCCGATCACGCTATTCAGAACTGGTTTATGGGTCAATCGTATACTAGCTTCAGCGTAGACGTACCGTAACTTCTTGCAAACGAATCGCTACGATCATGTAGCCAACGCGGGTTACTACTTGCAGCAAGAACGAAGTGTACGTCTTAGGAGTTTTCCTGCTAATCAAATGACTCGTGGTTGCTTCTGCAATAAAACCTTTACGAAAGAAACGCAAGATATGGTATTGCAACATATAAGAGTTGTAATAAGACGACATCGTTAGTCTCTTGATCCCCAGCACGCCATACTAATCTTATCTTAGGGATTATACGAACGTTGCTATGCATCCTTTCGAGAAAGAAACTTTTTCAGCCAAGCTGAAGGGCTTGGGTCTAGCGGATTTTATTGGATGTGCAGGTTTCTGGATATATGCGCGGTATGTGTTGTTGTACATTAGCACACACATATCTTGTCTCCTCGACAGCGATTGGCTAATGAGATAACTAATATTCGTAATTGATAAAACAAAAATTACATTTAAAAAACAGATCATAAATCAGCAGGTGGATATAATTGGTGTTGTTTGCTGATTCCTTACCCTCGTTTTATTCTATAGTGATGCTCTATCTGCTTTTTAACCTGAAGTTTGCATTTTCAAACATCTAATAAAAAATTATCTGGTTCAATATTTTTGTTGAATATCTAAAATTTCCTCTTTAGTATTATTCTTACTTTTACTCATAATTGACACATATTGACAATACATACTGATGAATATATTGTATTGTACAGAACTATTGTAATAATTTTCTTATATTCCTTATATTTCGGTCACCTACGGCTATTGACGTGCAAATAGGACCCTATTGATTCAGTGAGTATCGGAATGCTAATTATTTATGAATGCCAATTATGTGTTCACAATATCTGTTTTCAAGCATGATAAAGTGAAACTACAACACCGCCGCGCGATAGGATGCCTTTAAAGAACTATTCTCCCGCTTTGGCCAAAGATCCAAAAAAAATAAGTTTTCAGCGCGCTTGAGCGCCTAAACTTTTCTTCATAAAATTAATGTTAAAGTATGCATTTTGTGGGCAATTTTATCTACTTTAATTTTGTAAATAACAATTGTTTCGATAAAACGCACAGTTTTAAAGATATAAGCAAAAATCTAAAGACCAGGGCGAAATATTTAGGTTTTTTTGCAATTTTCTCTGAGGTCCACCTTGTTTGAGGTGACAAACATTAAATTCGAATTTTGCACCCTCAAAAACATAAAAAAGTGTTGAGATAAAAACTTCACCAGTTAAATACTTTTCGACTGGACTATTATTAGAAATATATTTTTATGACTCATAAAAGCCAGCACAAGAGCCTGTACGGTTCATGCACAATTTACATTCAGCGCTTCATCTGAATGTTGAGAAAAATATGCACTATACAAGATTAATAACTGTATTACATAGTTTTCGTCATAAAATTTCTATCCGGAGAAAATATCTGATTCCAAAATATTTATAAATATTATAGTAATGTAATGTGATGTGCTAAATGTCGAGTTCATTTAACGTGCTTATCCATGTTCTCAATATAGAAACTAATTATTTAAAAATAAATACTCAAAATAGAATTACTCAAGAGCATTATCCTGTTTGCACAGATATGCATCAACAATTTATCCATTTTATTAACATATTTATTTGTTATTATTTGTTTGTGACAATGATTTCAAAAGTGTAATGTTTGGCTAATTAGATGTTTCCTTCGTCTCAAAAATGAACGTGCACATTAAAAGAATGTATGGGTCCGATTCACAGAGATTTGCGACATCAGACACATTCATTTACTGCAAATATGTACCCCCACAATTCCCTTGCTGAAAAAAGAAAGCTCCTTACTTTATCCTGTAACAGTTGAAACGGACGACGCTCATTTTCCTCCTGACATGATGTATCCTCTTCTGCAAAGAAAAAGAAGATTAAGCAGGTGAAGATATGTTGTTCATGCAGCAAAAAGAAGTACATTATCTCTATGAGAAATCTGACGCGAGTAGACGGTGCAGATAAAGACATTCACTTTTCAAACCCGCTCACTTACCGCTCCAGCAGCTTCATAATCTCGCTAATGTTCATTTATGTGGTCAAAACCATCAAGATACATTTATCAACATATATCAAGATACAAGTATACGCAACAATTATTCTCGATATGATCGTCATTAGTCTCAATATTGTAAGAAAGTAAATTTTTGTCAATAGGTCTCAAATGACTACGTTGCAAAGCGACATTTATATATATATATATATATATATATATATATATATATATATATATATATATATATATATATATATATATACATATACATATATATAAATTAAGCGATTTTCCTTTGTAACCAAAATAGACGTTACATATTAAGGCTTCTGTTAGACATACGTTTCTTTCAGTCTCTTTGACTCGTCTTTAGAAAGAAAATTAAACATAAAGAACTATTAACATGTAATGAAATTAGTAGATATGATTACCATCACTATACAAAGACGATGATAATAATAATTTTATTACAGAATAAAAAGTCTACACCATCTCAATTAGTAATCAATAACTCCAAACTAGCATGCGGTATTTTTTCAGTTATTAAAATGAATAACATTAAAATTTTAAATAGATATTTCATATTTAATAGTATATTATCTTTTCTATTTAGCTACTTTATTACTTTTCTTCTTCTTCTTCTTATTATTATTATAATTATTATTACTATTCTGAATTTTCCTTTTATTTTTTCGACTCATTTTCTCTGTATTCCTCTCATTCATGCATCTTCCCTTTTTTTCCTTGTTTCGAATGAGTTTCCCCCGTGTCATTTTCCACGCTTTAACGTGATAATAACAGACGAGAAGAGTAAACCCAAGAACAAGATTATTATACAAGGCGAGCCATCATTGCTTGGCATGAGCCAGCATTGCTGTTCTCTCTGCAGCGACTCTGACTAGAAGGTCCTGGAGTTCGAGTGCAACTGCGGCGGATTTTCAGCGCTAGTTCTATAGTTAGGTTGAGTTCAGTCGCTGCTATTCTGGAGGAGAATTCTAGCGGCCGAATCCTCTGATCGGTAGTTTCTCACGGTTGCTCCGATCAATACCAGGTGAATGCCGCCGCAGTACTCTAACAAACGGCCAGGGTCCGCCCGCGATCATTTTTATTTTCCTCGGCCTATCCTCTCCCCCTTACACACACACTTACACTTGCATGCATTACACTACTCTACGTGTCGGGAGCCTAGAGTCCGTCCCAACTGGGTGGTGTTGCGTTGGGGACAGATATCTGGAGGGGGAATCCCTCGCAAGATGTATAAGTCAACGCTGGATCTCACCGTCCAGTGGGGAAGGAATCGCCGTTGTCTTGCAACTTAAAGCACTCACCGCACTTTTGGGACTTATCACCACATCACTTGACGGGCCCAGAAACATCAATCAATTTAAATGTTTGTTGCTTCAAGCATGGACATTTGTGTGTGTATTGTGGCATTGTCTAGTCTTTTTAACCACCACGCATGACCCTGAGCCCTACTCCTTTCCTTTCCTTCTCTCTACCCTCCTTCGTAACCGGCTAATATTTCTGAGATGAACATATATCTGGGTGCTTAGTAAAATAAATAGAAAAGGACCGAGGCTGGCTATGTGGTACCTCAGACAAAAGGCAGAGATTAATCCCATTGCTGGTATGTGCCACAAGGGATAGAAGGTGCGTCGCATATGGTGGTGGTGTAAGTTAAGATGGACACCTGAATCCCTAAGTGAGAGCCGGTTCTTGGAAAAGGATGTGGATTGAAAGTTGTCGGGATGGGGCCGCAGATTGCCGAGAAGATGGAGACTATCTAAAAAAAAATATGATGATCTAGTGCTTCAGGAGGATGTTGAGAATTCTCTAGGATGGAAAAGTAACAGACGTGAAAGTGTTGTAAAGAGCACCAGAAAGCCAACTCTATGTACCATATTAAATAGATAATTTGATAGGACGTCATACGAGTGTATTACTAGGGATAATGATTTTGGATGGAAATACAGGAGGCCAATTAATGAATATACAGAACAGTTAGTACTATATGATGAAAGGCTGCATTGATACTGTGAATTGAAAAGACTGGCAATAAACAGAGCCATCGAGAGAATTCGAAAGGACTTATTGCTACCAAATAATCTTTATTATTTTTCATTATGAACTGATATCTATTGTTTGCAATGTATTACAATCGAGGGACGAATCGGCAACAGCTTAGAGCTTGTCGGTTGGGGAGGTTTCCCGCTGAGAATGATAAGGAGGAATCCTCGCAAGATGACAATGTAGATGAACATGTAGACAAGAAAAGGGTTCCCGAGTTCCAGCGGGGAAGGGACACCGCCACCACCCGGAATATAACATACATTACACCTACGGAACCAATGGCCATAGTCGTAGCAGTACCGGCTTCGGTGGTGTAACGGTATTCGGCGTACGTGGATTTTTAAGGACGGAAACATCCTACGTACGCTTTCCTTCGAAAGGGAAGTAAAGCCGTATGTTCAATGCTGTAGATTTAGTTAAAAGTTCCTCGAGCCTAAAAGAATCCTCTGAGCTAAATTCTAACCGCATGTATCATCGTCCGAGTAATACCTTCTTTCGGTGCTAGATGGCGAAAGGAGCGTAGCGAAATCTGCATGGTCAGGCGGAAGAGCTGGGCTGATGGCCTGAGCCTCGCCACGTAAAATAAGGCATTGCAAGTAAGGTGTAAAATATTGAATTGAATAGTCGTTAAAGCACCCGCAATAGCCAAATAATCATTTTTTGTAGCTAAATAATCATTTTTTCTAGCTAAATATTTTTTTAGCTAAATAATCATTTTTTCCTACCTAAATAATAATTTTTTTCTAGCAAAATAATCATTTTTTCTAGCTCACCGTCTCTTTCGTGCCCACACTCCTCCGCCGCCGCCGCCGACCGCGGGGCGCGGTGGGATGAGTTCGCGTGTGCGTGCGTTACGAAAGCGCACGCTGCGTATACAGCGGGGATATCTCCGCGTGGAATGAGTGCGAGCCAGCGAGCGGAGGCGGGGGAGGGGCGCGGAAGAGCTGCTTTCGCAAAAGTAATGAGGAAGATTCGGAGCCCCCGATGAACGCTGCCGCGCGTGCGCGCCGGCGCCGTGCTTAGCACTGAGCGCGCGCCCATCGCCAGACAATGCACGCTGACTATCGCCAGACGCGATGCGATGCGATGCGACGTCTGTCAAGACGGGGTACCTCAGGGGGCACGGGCAGGGCAGACCTCTCGAAGAATAGTTATTTACGTAACTAGTACAGAAAGTGAGCCTTTGGCGTACGAATTTACTATGTTGAGGGAGTCCGGCAGTTGGAAGTACGCCAAAGATACTTTCGTTCTAGATTCGTCTATTTTTTAGCACATATTCTTGGAAACTTACAAGAACTTATTTACTCCTTGGTTCATTCTCAATATGCGAAGCAACGACGGAATGGCGGGGATTCTCTTGAAAGGGCTAAGGGGCAGTGGCAGAGGAATCCACTGGAAGACTAATTATTTACATAATCAGTACAGAAAGTGAGCCTTGGCAAACGAATAAATTACTGACGAACGAGACAAAGATAGGAGCAGAGTCCGGCATTTTCTCTGGAAGGGCGTACCCAAGGGGGAGAGGCAGGGCAGCCATCTCGAAGAATAGTAATTTTACGTAGCTAGTAGAGAAAGTAAGTCTTTGGCGTACGAATGAAATGTTAACGGACGAGACGACGGTAGGAGACAAGTCAGGTATTTTGAAACGAGTGTGCGAAAGACACTTTCGTATTAGTTGCGTTCATATTTTTTTAGCGCAAATTCTTGAAAATTTACATGTGTTGGGATCATTTTCAGTATGCGAGGCGACAACCATGTTGTTTCAAATCGCCCCCGTGCTTTGTTTACTTTGTCGTACTTCTCAATTGTTTAATGTATATGGCCATATGGCCTGAAAGAACTTCTGGGGAGGTATCAATATCGGAAGTCAGGGTTATTGACTTGCCCCTTGTTCCCTAACACGCCAGTGTTTGGGTCGCGTCTGGAGCCTGAGCTCACCGAAGGACCATCGCCTGAAGTTTTTCTAAATTGTTTTTTAATTATGCGAAAAAGTACGATACAACCAAGGTTTTGAGCTCCTAAGGCACAGAATGTGTCATGCATTCTCAACTGACATTTTGACTCGTCTACGCAAGAAAATGGAGGATCGTTACCAACAGAAATCAATTTGGGGTACTAAAATTGAAAATGATTTAAACGTTTATTTTTACCGAAGAGAAAGGTATATAAATATTTTAAATGCATTTAAAATATAGGAAATAGTTATAAAATGTCATCTACGTCAATATAAAACTTTGTCAAAATGTTTCATTACTCCTAATTCGTAGCATTATTCCATTCGCCAAACATACGATATATTAGCCACGTTTCTACGTATTTGATGTCTGGTAAAAATATACCATTTTGGGCAAAAAAAAAAAAAGATTCTCCCTATTAAGGGACCACCCCTATTAAATACCACTTTTTGCACGAAACCAAGACTGCTCGCATAATAAACGTTTCAATATATTAAGATGATCACAGGTTAATTGGATGGCGTTCAGTCATATCGTAACTCCAAAATCACCGTTTTGAGATAATAAAACCATTTTAGTTTCATTTTAAACATCAGAAATGAAGATACATACAAATTGAAATTGAAATGATGCAGTGGGAAGTTGTTTAACCATACAAACGTGTGTACAATTATTTAAGTTCTAATTGGTAATAATTAGTAAGAAGTGTACATATCAGGTTCTGACCAAATACTGTGAGGTAGTCAAACCATGATACTGTGAGGTGGTCAGTCCAAGAATTTGTTTTTTCCAGTCTCTGTTTTAAACCACAATTTTAACAAATTTATACCATTAAATGCGAAAGTAAGACAAGTCATTTATTTTAAATTTCAATATTATAAATTGAAAACCTTTGTACCACTCAGTGGAAGGGTTACAACGCCACTGTATTTGAACGTGTATTCTTTATAAAATGTCGTATCTACTGTTTAGGAAAAAGTTATGTAATTCATCAGGGAAAAATGGCGATTTTTCGAGAGAAAATCACGATTTCTGGGTCCCTAATACTAAACTAGCATTGCTACGGAACAGGAAAGACTTTCTGTAAAATAGTTTCCGAATCTCTTTAGTCTGTGCTCGCTTTACGGATTTTCCGCACCTTCTTCTCAGCTTTTTCCTTTGGGTGCAAATTTTTTTTCCACTATTTTCTGAATTTTCCAGTTCCTAATATAGAAATTACATTATGTCTTTAACAATAGTATAGAAGAGTAAAACAGGGACCTATCAGCAAAATTTCATTGAAAATATTGGAGCCATTTTTCAGAAAAGTTTGAGTGTTCTGAAAATGGGCAATTTTGAGGGTATGTTATCAATATTTTTGAGTTTTCGAGAAACTTCACAAGAAACCATTTGAAAAACTTGTACTAACAACTGCAATATTGTATAAACATGCCAGTAAATGCAAACGACGTGAGCGATATTTCACAAAAACAACGTTTGTGTTAATTCTGAAAATCAAGTTAATACATCAAACTGAAGTTTCAAGTTCCTTTCTAGTTCGTTATGTGGAGTCCGGATCTCTCGTACCTATCCACCATTGTCACGACTCTTCCTTCTCACATGTTGCGTAGAAAGGAACATGTGAGAAGGAAGAGTAGCGAGAATGGTGGATAGGTCCTAGAGATCTGGAGTAAAATGGTACATCATTTTACAAAATATTTATATATAATTATTCAAAATTATGTTAAAGGCTTGTATTCGATGAGTAATAAATTTATTGTGCATAGTGAAGTCCCTTTGTTGTAGCCCTGATGAAGAGTTAATAAAAGCCGAAACGTTGGCAATTTAAATGATATTTTTTCACTAACCGAAACTCAAAAATTTCCATACTATTTATAAGTGTACTTCACTTTATAGTTACAAGAAATTTAAAGAAAAAATTGGAGCCACTTTTGATAAAATCTTGAAAATGTTCCAGGGGCATTATGTGAAGTAACCCCAAATTTCAAAGAATACATTTGAAGTTCGCAGGGTTTCGAGTCGGGCCTGATCGATCGGCGAATATTCATTTTTGCAAAGTTCCTACAAATAGTCTAAGCGCTAGTGTTCACCAACGAACAGACGGCAGATGAACGGACGAACGGACGGACGGAGACAGGTAGACAGACATACGTTGAAAAAACGTTATTGGGTTTCAGGGGACACCAAAACGTGTCTTGCCTTAAAATTCAGAAATCGATTTTCTGCAGCATAACATTTCTCTATACTACGCGCTACGCGTACATTACTCTGTATATACGAACGTTTACAGGCATGCAAAATTAGACCCTGTACATGCTTGTTTTTTTTAAACAAATTTGATAGATGTCAATGTACTTTGAAGTTTGTACCAAGTTTTAGGATTAGAAAATCCGATTGACGAATGTGCATTAATAATGTCTTCAAGTTAGAGCTTTATACCCACGATTGAAACAAGATAATTTCCGATTTAACCAATATGTATATATTTTTTCTTATAATGAAATATTTGAATCATATTTGCAGTATCAATGAAGTCTAATGAGTAATGAAGAGATTGAAGAAGCACCAAAGTGGTCATTTTGAGAGTAATTATGTAACAGAGTTTTTAGGCATTATTGCACATTCGTATTAAGAGAGAAGAGTTCCCTCATGAATCAAATCTTACACGACCTTGTGCAGAACTGTTACTTACGGAATATCTAGCTACACTAATTGGGAATATTTGAAATTAATAGTATTTTTATTGGAAGAAAAAATATCGAGATGAAAATATTCAGTGGAGTGAGCGCGAGAATACGTGAAACCTTACGACGAATCTTTTATTTTGCACGAGAAACTCGTAAGGCTAGTCTTAACTTCGGATCACGGAGAAATGACAAAAATTCTATCGTCGAAACATTGTTTCCGAGGATTATGAAACAACAGGAACATAAAAACACTTGCATTCAAAAATGAAAACAAAAAACACATTCAAAGGTACTTTCAAAAACAAACATCTGATTCTGCACTTACCACCGGTCAGAATAGAAGGTGGGAAGTTATGTAACCGCTTTCTTATTAACATTAGAAATCGCCTGGACAATGCTTGTTACAAAAATATTTGTAACACTCAACTGGGCCTGAGGACTGTCTCTTGAAAATGAACTCAGCAATCATTGCAAGGCTCGTTATTCTAAGATGAAAGTAGCAATGACTCGAAGTAATCCTTGAGGGTGCAAACCATTAAGAAAAGGCCGTCATAATGGACTCTAACCCCGGGTTATATTACCTTCTTAGAAACGGGAGTGTGTTTCTTAACTCCTCTGAGAGCCGCTATACGAATGTGGGAGGGCGGATGTATTAGTGTTTGAGAAACTGTGGACGAGAAAGTACGTGTTCCAGTGTGCCTGGGCGCGTAGGTGTGCGTGTGTGTGCTAGAATGCACGTGGGCGCGGTCAAGAGCCGCCTGGTCTGGGATGAATATACGGCTCGTGCCATGTCAACAAATTTGGCGAGTCAGAGGTCAATTCTACTATTCGGTTCCGTGACAGACGGGAGACGTAATTACGTCTTTCCTAATAAACTAGTTGCTGGGAAACGATATTAGGAAATGCGGAAAGAATGTGAATGCGTGAACAGTCAGCCTTGAAACAACTATAACGTATTATTCGACTAATGTTACGGTATGTACACCCGTGAGACTCGTAACATTCCATTTTTATGACGACACATATGAACTATAAAAACTCGCCGTAAAAATGCATAGGGAATTGTGAGAATTCTGAGGTGTTGTTGATTGGCGAGATTATGAGATTCACGAGATTATTCAAGGATGAAATTTGACAACTTAGATTTATTAAGAGAGCCGGCTTTCGACGGCTTTGCCGTCATCAGACTAGAAATGTACAAAAGAAATACAAAATTTTAAAAAACAATAAGAAGATAATACAAATAATTAGATAATTCAGATACTGAATCTTAATTCAGATACTCAAATTAAGATAAGTACATCTAAAACTTCTTTCCCAATAATAATGATATTAATATTATTATTATTAATAATAATAATAATAATAATAATAATAATAATAATTTAACAATAAAAATTATTGTATTTGAATGAAACTAAACGTCGTCTAGTCAATCCAAAATTATTCAAATTCCATTCGAGATCGCCAAATATCTACTTCAGTGCCAAATATGTAATTTTTTTGATAGTGATATTTTTTCATACAATTTAATTTTCTGCATATTTGTGCACGTTCATAGAGAAATACATGTTTAGATAATTTATCATTATACTATAATGGTCCTTCAATTTCCCATTTACAGAGAGCCAGGACAATACCTCCTTCCAAATCATTGCTTTAAACTCCTTGATCAGAAACCCTACAAATAAAATTGACCAAAACTTCGAAAATATTCACGAAAATGTGCATTTCATTTTCTTCGCGCGGTTAATATTTGTAGGTGGAGTGCTCAACAATAGGTTACAATGGCAAGAATTTTGGATGCACAGTGTGTTTATTTTGATGAGATCTAAGTTTATTAACGAAATATATGAAAATGGCGGGCATTGAAGGTCAAGTTTCAGAGATTGAATGCAGTGAATAGAGTGGTTCAAGTGTGGAATACAGAAAGAATAATATAATTTGGTATATTTGTCCTCATATACAATACAACTTACGTAGTAACTATATTCCTTATGCATTAGTTGGAATTGTTTCATAATAAATGGCTTCGTGAGGGGGTTTTGATTAAAAAGAAAAATGCAATGATTCTCATGTTTACTAGAGCGCAGTGGTGTACCGTGAGTGTTAGCCGCCCGGGGCGGAGGAGAATTGCGCCACTCCTATTTAGGTATTTCAATTTAAGAGACTAAAATATACAGTAGTTGTAAAGAACATTTCGGCAAGAACATTCATCATTATTGCGTATTGTGCAGGTTATAAATAAAAAAGGTCATTTACATTATAATAATAGCATTTATTAGTGATAGATGCGGAAACAAAAGTATCGTAGAAAGTTTCAAAAATGTTTACTATTAAATTTTAAAAAAATACTCTACTGAAATTTGCATGTTCTATTTTTTTTATTTTAATAAATTAAAGCTTAAACAACGTAGTTAGACAAACATATAATTCCAAAAATAAAAAACGTAAATATAATATTTAATACTCATATAGTCGAAAGTGTATGTACAATACATTCTTTCAACAACAACATACACGAGCAATATATTTTTTCAAGAAAGTTCAATAATTTAACAATCAGTAAATGTTCTTATAGTTCTAAAATTACAGTTTGGAAACGCATACATATAAACATTAATAGTCCAATCAATTGGTGCCCAAATGGGCCCGATCAAAAAAATTGGGAAAGATTTGTTCTCAACGGTTGTATGTTTTTGAGGGTGCTGAACGCGAATTTGATGTTTGCCACTCAAAAGGCCAGCTTCACCACTCAAAGGTCAGAAAATTGCAAAAAACCTACACATTTTACCCTCTTTTTAATTTTTCGCTTATATCTTCAAAACTATGCATTTTATAGAAACAACATTATTTAAACTAGTGATGCTACAGAATGGCACAGATTTTCTCGTAGCAAAGTTTTTTAATTTTCCTGGTGTGGACTGGCTTTACAATCTTGCCCCTTCCTCTTGCCAGCTGCCATCTATGGTCACCAAAGTACATTTTTTGACATCTTCTCTACTTTTCGGCTTCCAAATAGTAGAAATGAATTATTCAAGAATATTAAAGAAGTGTAGAATCTTGTCCTAGATAGAAATTTTCATTGAAAAACATCATTTAAAGTTATTTGAGGTACTTTCACTCACAAATGCAATAATGTATACGAATCGATGGATATGTGCATATTAACGGCGTGAGAAAAAATTCGTTGGTGTAAGATTTTAAAAAACAAAATAATACACCAAAATGAACTTTACATCAAATTAAACAGTGCAACTAGATCTATTTATTTAAAAAGTTTGAAGAAAACATTTGGAGGTATTTTTGAGAAAATGGCGTTTGAGCGTTTACGAAAATGCGGAACTTTGAGCTCATTTTAACTGAAAACTGTTAAGTTTTCGAGAAACTTCATTTTACATTATTTGAAGCAGATATACTCATAAATATAATGATGTGAAGAAATCGCCATTAATGTAAATATTAGGGACGTGGGAGAGAAGTAAAAAAATTACCTTCTTTTGTAATGTTTGAAAAAACAAAAAACCGAGCAATATAGCATTTATGTCAGCGTATAGGGTTCGTTTGGTACTAACCCTAACAAACATTTAAAGAAAAAAATTGAAGCCGTTTTTGATAAAATCTTGTTTCTGTAATTTTTAAAATTGCAAATATTTTACGTACTATTTCACGAAAACTACTACAATTTCCAAAAATGTAAAAGAAATATTTATGGACAACAAATAGTATTTGAAGGAAACATTTCTGTCTTCAATTTAGTAAGTTGTAGGAAGACACCCAAAAAATTGAAAGTTTTGCAATTTTCGAAAATTCAGAGTTAACTGCGAAAATCGTACCTATGTCACCTTTATAAGTGTACTTTATTCTCTCAAGAAATTTAAAGAAATAAATGGAGCCGTTTTTGAGAGAATTTCGAAAATGTCCGGGGGGCTTCTTGCAAAGTACCTCCAAATTTTAAAGAATGTTTTTCAAAATCTCAAAGCTCCAACTAGAGCCAGATTGACAGGGGTTTCTTCAATTTTGAAAAGATCGTACGCATGGTTTAGGCGCTAGTAGTGTTCACAGACGGAGGGACGGAGGGACGGAGGGACGGACGGATAGACGTTTAAAAAACACTTTTTCGGTATCAAGGGACCCCTCGATATCGATTTTACGCAGCATGACATAATTTTCCCTGTACTACGTATATTACTCCGTATATACGTGTGTATACGAGAAAGAAAAAATTAAAGTAGATATAATTTCCTACAAAATGCATAATATAACTTTAGATTTCTGATAAGGGGTTCAGGTGCTAGAACGCGCTGAAAAACGGTTACTTTTTGGGCCTCTGACCAAAGCGGGAGAATAGCTCTTTCCAACCAACCTATCTTGCGGCGGTGCTGTACTTTCACTTTATCATGCTTGAAAACACCTATTGTGAACATACAATTGGCATTTTTAAATGATTAACATTCCGTTACTCGTAGAATCAGTTGGGACGTATTTGCTCGCACGGAGTATCTGTAAATCCTTGAAACATACAACATAAGGTATACGTGCTTTAACTATTTTTGGATGTGGAAGAAAATTCCTTCAATCACTTTTATCAATTCTTCAATGGTCAATTGGTATTCCTCCTCACTGTTTCCAAGAAAACAAAAAACCGTTTGCATTTATGTTTTTACATCATCTTCGCAGAGCCTATGATTTTTATTCGTAACTTCTCCGGGGGCTGACGCAGTGCTTTCATGCACATGAAATAAGCAATTGTATGAGCAGCTGACAAGTCATTTACTGTCTCTACGCAATATACTATAGAACGTCCAAAATCATTACGATTTCTCGCGAGTTATAAAACAGTTTCTCTAATAATTAATTTCATCACAGGGTTTATAAGTTAATGTGAATTGGACGACTGACGATCCATCAATGAAACGTTCTTTGAATTGTCAAAGCATCACTCACGGACTTCCCTGAAGAGACTTATCAGTACTGTAATATAATTTGCAGATGTTATTATACATTATTGAACACTATTCTTTATATGATAGAAGTCATTCTCGCTTAATATTAGGAATAACAATCCAAGAAAAAAATAAAATACGTCGAATCCCTACTAGTCAAGGAAGATGGTGTTGCTAGTCGCTGCAATGAGCAAGATGTCATTATTATACATTCGTTTAAAGAAGTTGTCCCAGAATAAGAAATGAAAGAGTCCATAAGTTTTTCAAATGATCCGAATCGTAGGTGCGACAAAAATAGGAAATGAATTCGTTCAAATTTGTACAATATATTAGTATCATTATTATTATTATTATTATTATTATTATTACTATTATTATTATTATTATTATTATTATTATTGTGAAATATTTCCGCCCCCCTAAATGGGCCGCCCCTAGCGCCCCCACTACTGTAGACCACTGTCACAGCGTTTAAATTCCCTGAAAAGAAACAGTTAAGGGGCAAGTAGTTGAGAATATACATCGTCACAGCTTCACAGTGAGCTATGTTTTGTTCGATTTTGCGTTCATTATTTTAAATCCTTGAGAGTTAATAGTTTATAATTGGTGAATGTATTTTCTCTCTTTTCTTCGATTCACATGCCTCATACAATATCAAAACTTGTGAACTATGACTATCTAATGATATTTTCACATCACCCAATTTATCATCCAGTAAAACTCAATAATGTTATTAAAGAAAATAAAGTTTTTTCTATTAAAATATAAGATTTTAGCTTCAGTCCCATTAACATTCATTAGTTTTAAAATTAACAGAAAGCTAAATATTATTTTTAATAAGCTATGCCTACCTTCAGAAATAATTCATGGATCTTTAAGTACCAGGGAGCAGATATTTGAATTGTGACAAATGAAGCAAAACGATCAATTTGGTAATTTTCCTTGTTTTCTTATTGATCTGTTCTAAAAATAGTATTTCAAATAATGTAGTGTATGTTTTTAAAAAACGAGCTGTTTTTGCTTAATTTTTATTTTAAATGAAGGCGATTTATAAAAGGTTGGGGAAACATAGTGCTAACCCACATGTCTATAATTTTGGCCAGCCTGAGGAAAAACAATGTTTTAGTACAATGAGAAGCGTCTTATTTTCTATACATACTTCTGGCTGCTTTCTATACATTTGTATACTGTAGTTTCATGAACACGTTTGTTCAGCATTTCGATTAAAATTTTTATTTTTAAGAGGCATTCTAAGATCTTTGATTTGGATTTATGAAATAAGAGTTATAATTATATTTTTCTGGTCCCTTCAATTTTTTCTCAAAAATGGTTCGCAATTTTTCTTTAATTTTTTCCCTCGTATAGAGCAAAGGACACTTCAAAATAGCATATATCTTATTTTCATTGAACACTCTGAATTTTCTAGAATTGCAAAAGTTAGAAACAATACAAGAGAGTATGTGCTGCTGTGTCACTACTAGTATTTATCGTAATTTGTCTTACCAAAGACCAAGTGCAACATTTCGTTGTGCAGAGTTCCCAATTCAACCAAGGACTTACATTGAATGCCACTACGTTATGGACTCCATTAGATGAAGTCTTCCGACACTTCAGACTCTGCAAGTACAAATGGACTACACTACATCATAATCATTTGGGGGATTGAACACACGGAAGACAAACTAGATATGACGTAAGAGAGCAATAAAAATAATAAAGAAGAATATTATGTCTGGTGTTACGACAGAGTCGTATCAACATCTTCAATAAATAATCACATAGTCTTCTTCTTCTTCTTCTTCAAGCATTAGAACTTTCGTTCCGTTGCGTCTCATTATTGGTCCATCCATCTTCTCTTCGGTCTTCCTATGTTCCTTTTTCCTCTTGGCTTGTATTTCAGAATCTGTTTTGGTATTCGCGTGTTTTCAATTCTGTCTCTGTGGCCTCTCCATACTTTCCTATATTCGTCAATTTTTTTCATTTAGATTATAAATTCCTAGGTAGTTGCGTATCTCTTCATTACGAATCCTGTCTTTCCTTATGACACCAATACAACTTCTTAAAAACTTAATTTCGGCAGTCTGAATCCTGCTTCTAATTTTTGTGTCCATGGTCCAAATTTCACATCCATATAGCCTACAAGAAACTACTAAGGTTTTATAAAATTTCATGAGTGTATCATTCCTGACTTTACTTTTCAGTGTCCTCCTAATAGTTACATTCTGTTAAATTTTTCTTATCAGCATCTATTTCTTTGTCAAATGTTCTTTATCAAATAGTACATACATTTTCCAGTTTTGTCTCAGCTTTTGGAATGGTCCTGCATTCTATATCCTGATCCCGTGTGCTCATTTGAAGTTCTTGTTCAATTCAAACATTTTCATTGGAACAATGAATCCTGATGGGCTGTTAATGAGTTTCTTTCAGGTTGTTTGGGCGATTCTCAACAAAAGCATGTTCATACACGTTAGAAGTTTTATTTATTATAACATAGTTGTAAAAAAGTTATAACAGAAAAATGTAATGAATTAAATTCGTCCGCGCTTCAGACTTTTCTTTTGAGGATACTTCTAACGGGAAGAAGAAATACAAAACTTTAAGAAATATGATTTAAGAATCATTTCATGTATACACTTTTTATTAGAAACAATATTACAATCGTAAACGAGACAATAGTAGAGAAAAGCACTATGTCGAACGTTGAAACAAGAACATAAGCAAGAGAGAATGTACTATTAGTGTAACAATTACATTAACGGAAAGTAGTTACACATTGAATATTCCATGTTAATGTTGGAGTAAAATGAACATTCACATGGTAATATCAATTTCATTAAAATTTCCGGATACTCAGAGAAAAGCGTCTGGAGGGGCACCTTCATCCTATTTTTGACTAGAAATTATTCTTAGAGTAGAATTTAATGTTAAAATTATTATATAAGTTTATTACGGAGACTATTAAATTTCATCCTAACACGTAGAAAAGAAAAGAAAAGAAAAGAAAAGAAAAGAAAAGAAAAGAAAAGCTTATGTTGCTTTCGTTAGTTATCACCACATTGGGTGTTCTGTGTAGTTGGTCTAAGAAAAGAAGAAAGAGGAAATAACCTACAACGTGTACATGTATAAACACAGAGGGTACTTGAAAATTAGTTATTAAAGCCAACATCTGATATTGATTACACGATGGAAAATAAATTTGAGGTAAAAATTGTACATAGAATAAAATTTCTTATAAATTGCTAAAAACTTGTAGTTACAGCGCGAGTCACTATAAATAATATCGAATGCGTTTCAATACGATTTATTTCAAAATACTTATTATTTTTTTATTACTGAATATTTGACAACGATAACGCTCATGTTACGCATTTAATTTATTTACAAATATCCAAGGGGTACGTCTGATGATTATGGAACCGCGCCACTCTTCCAATTCTTTTGTAAATGTAATACCTACTTTTTTCACTGAAAATGTAACAAAAAGTTCAAAATGTTTTCAAGAATAAAAAAAGCATGCTGCATTCAGATTACCGCATCAGAACTTAAACCGAGAACATGCAGTTTCCTAAGAAACTAGGATAATGACCCTCCTCGTGTCCCGCAGGAAAGAGAACATCGCGTGAGACAGCAACAAGTGGATACTGCTCCTACGGCGAGACCGGGAGCGTTAAAGAACGTGAGTGAGTGGTGTCGAATTAGCACGGCTTCAATTCCAGACTTTAGCCGAACAGAACTCCCGCAAGCGACAATGTTGATCGGTCGGTACAAAGTGTTTGAAGCGCTCCCGAAATTATTCTCCAGAGTACAAAAATTGTAACGTCTGAAATAGATGAAAATGCCGTCTCCGTCCAACATTTTTCTTTTGCTTCCTTAAACGTATTTCCCAATCAGGAAGTCTTAAGTTTTTTCTGCTACCCAATCAGTCCAGATCTTCATATTTCCTTCTATTAGAGCTGTGAAATCATGATTCACGGTCTGTGAAATCGCTCTCTTCGAAGAGCAACACATTTGAATAAATTACAGTGCTCTGCAAAAGCAATAATTATCGTCTCCTATATTATTTCAGTAGTATTTTCAGTAGTACCTTTTGCGATTCTCACTGGCAACCAATCTTCATAAATGAGGTCTCTAAAGAAAGAGAATTTCACGCAGACGTGACGAATAGCATTTTGTCTTCAAAAGTGCGAAGGATAGGCTAGTAAAAGATCTAGATGATATATGTTAGCAGGTTAAATTTATTATTAAACAGATCAAATTATTAATAATTGAACGACAGTGTTACGGTTACAGTGCTAACTTGTCTGCTTAGTGCAGTCTTTTGTTTTCTATTACATCTCGTGCACACAATTTTTTGAGGAAATGGGGATATGTTGTTTCTTCACAACTACGAACAGTAAGAAGAAGCAGATGGGAATATTTTGAAGTGTGCTAAGGAGAAATTCAAAACATTGCAGGAATCAGATTGCATAGTTTCATTAGTGTTGATGGAATTTATATCAAATATTGATGAGGCAACAAAAGTGAAAATATAATTGGCACAGCATACGATAGTCCAGATGCTGTTACTTCACCTTAAGTTTTATTGTTGATATTATATTAATTCCCCTCCTATATAATTTCAGTAGTGCAAAATGCGTTTTGCGACTCTCACACACAACAAATTTTTATGTATGAGGTCTCTAAAGAAATAGAACTTCACGGACACGTGACGAATTGCACTTTGCCTTCAAAATATGAAGGATTTGTGGGAAAAAATCTACATATTCACGTCAAATGCAATCCGAAACAATTGGGCAGCACTGTTAAAATCTACTTAGTTAAATAACTGCTAAACAAAGCGTTCTGGGGTCTTAAAATGTGGACTTTTGAGCCAGTGGCTTCAGAAATAAGTTCCTCGCACCGTAATGTACGGGACAAAACTTCTTGGACACTTTATTACATTTTGTTGGTCCGGCGCTTCTCGATATTACCCCACATGCAGAATCCACGTTCAGAGACGTAAAGAATCTGCAACTGTATGTGAAATTAAACTAATTACTGATATTTGAGGCGATTGAATTGCACGGGTGTACCTCTCAGTTCGGTAATAAAGTTAAATAATACTCCAAAGAGTAGGGTTGTACTTGCCCGATCCTGTATTTTTGCATGGATAACTTACGTAGCTTTCTTAAGAATTAAAAGCTTTTCAAATATATTTGTGATTGCCAAGGAAAGCGAAAAGCTAACTGTCAAGTAAGATTATCTAATTACTTAAAATTTTGTTTTTAAGGAATGGCTGTGAATTGCTCGAAGAAAAATCTGTCAATAACTGAATAATCCTTTATTCAAAATTTGTTTCAAACATCAATTTTGTTTGTTATTTTTATTTGATATTCTATAAGAACATTGAAAGTTACCTTTATACATTTTTTTAACAAATAAATACGTTTCGTTGGCAACTTTCCCTCTTAATATGGACATGGAAGAATAGAGAAGAGGATGGAGTTGAACATGCAAGAGCTCTCGCACAGGTACGCTAGTAATTATAAAATATTCAAAGATACTCCTAAAATTACCTTGAACGTCATAAACTATGGCACACTTTTCAAATTCAATACAGCACATCAACTTGGACAAGCGAGACACAAAAAATTAACTTCATTCTCATAAAAACAAAATTTTCTCATGAAGAAAATTTATTCATTAATCAATATCTCTTTGCAATTGAATAAAATAATGCAACGTAATAGCATTAACTTAACAAACAATGCGTAATTGCATTATTTGTCAATTTTAACAATGTAATAAACAATCGATGAAAAATTTTTTCGAAATTCAAACTACCAGCATCGCAGAGCCTTTAAAGCAAATATTTAAATTCGAAAATAAATGAGAGGGTACAAGGTACGTCGAAATTTTTCTTCGGTTGGTATAGTGGAAAGTCAGACGGAATTAACTTAGATCTAATTTAATAGACATACTGTAACACGAACTAATGCCTATGCAAAGAAAGCGTTGGTGATCAAACGAAGACACACAAAGTAAATGTTTATGTCCACATTTTTGTTAGTTTGAATTCGAAACTCGTCCCGCACCAGTTTGTTTCAAAGGCGCCCGCGAACGTGGGTTTTTCTAAAAATTACAGCTATCGCAGGGTTTGACTTACCCAACGTCACTGTTTGCTCACCTCACTTTTAAAATAATGTCAAATAAAATACGTAAAGTTCCAACAATAATAACATTTATTGTTCGTAAGTTCTGGATGGCCAATCAATCGGCAAACTGTTACCTGTTCCGCTTCTGCGAATATTTTTTTCTGTATTCTTGAACCACCTATTAATTATAACTAATACCTAATCATTTGAAGACGCTACTAATTCAGTATATTAACAGGAGTTTGGTTTTAAATATCACGATATAATCGACATACGGACATCTATCTCGAACTCTTGCCAGCCTCTTCCTAAACAAACTTGCTCCATAGCAACCCATTACATTACTCGTTCCCTTACGAGTTGATACACTCGTCCTATTTTCTCTATTAACATCTATTCTTTATATTCTCTAACCAAGTTCTATTTTAATTTCCTATAATGGCAGATGGTCAAAAACATCCCAGGGGAACTACTGCAGAAATTCTGGTGTGACCGTGCCTTGCCTGTGTGGTCTATCGTATGACCATCCACCCCATGGACCGGATCTCATCCCCAGTGCTTCCCCTCTTACACCTCAATAAATTCCTGACTACAAATGCTTTACTCAAACCACAATGACGCAGAGTTACAGACGGCTGACACTGGTGCCTATTCCAGGCGGAAGACTTCTACAATACACTGATACAAATACTGACCTCACGATGCAACGAATTTCTCAATTCTGATGGTAATTATGTGGTAAAATAATACATGTGCTGTATCAGCTAGTTGTTCCATGAAACAGTGTTTTCTTTTTATTGACAATATTGTGGAATAACTCATTTTCTGGATGCACCTCGGGCGTTCCGTCGAATTCATCCTGAAAATCAGTAACGCTGATGTACCATGAATTTATATATGACTTGAACTCGCACAAGTCATTTAGAGGGCGTTCCGTACAAATGTGCGCGAAATATGATGGTAAAAAGAAAATGACATCTTTTTTCGTGGTATGAAGGTAGTTGCTAAAGGGATCTCGGATTTGTATTGAGACGTGGTTTGTTTAGGGTATTAGAAAGCACAGATTATCATAACTTGCCCATTTTATATCTAGCATCGAATCCAAATATTGTAGAATATTTACGGCATTAGCAAACACTGATCTTCCTAACTTGCCCTCAACTAAGTTTTATTTCCTACACTTTAAATCCAGCACCAATCCAAATATTGTAGAATATTTACGACATTAGAAAACACTGAACCTATGCCGGCTTTAGACTAGCAATAGATTTCCGCAATAACTTTCAGCAATTTGTGGCTGTTTCTTGCGGTCATCTTTACACTAGCAAGAACAAGACGGGGCAATATGTTGCCAGAAAGTTGTGGGGAAGATCTTTCCGACAAGATATTGCCGATCGTTTTACATTAGAACTTTTTGTTGCCGTGTTTGGTGACGTTGCGAGGAAATTGGCGCGTGAACTTAAGTGAGGTTATACATCACGGCATGACTAATATTAAATAGAAGGGAGAAGATGCGAATCGTGGTCGCAGTTATTGTGCTCAATAAAAAGATAAAGAAACGTCGTTTTTAGAGCACATGTGACTGTATTTTAAGACGAAAGGAAAAGGGAAAATTCGATTCACATAGGAGCAGAGTATTTTTTTTTTTGTAAAAAGTGCAATTATTAATTCGGTAAAAAGTTTTAAAATATCCATTACTCACTACTGATGTATTATAGATTAATCTTAAAATTGATTTAGATTAGATACAAGTATCTTGATAATTTTTAACGTAACAAAATTAATAATTAGCATCTATAGCTAAACCAAAATTTGAACTATTTGATAATCAACCATAGAGGGTTTGTAATATTTATTACATCTTTTAATTTACTAAACCTTTTTCACACACACATTTTACGAAAAAACGCATATAACAATTCAAAATAATACGTCTGTGTTCTTTCTTAACCGTACTTCCTAAGCATGTGACCGTGGTCATCATTAGTTTCTTCCAGCAATATCTTGCTTAGACTTCAATCCAATTCTAGTTCCAGCAACAACTGGCAATATCGACGGAATATCTAGCAAGAACTGGCAATAGGACGGAAACACACGAGTTTACATTACGACCGGAATATCTAGCAAGAAATATTGCCAACATCAGAAATATTTATTGCCGCAATGTTTACAACTTTTAATGCAACTTTTCTTGCGAAATAATATTTCTCGCCATTTTCTCGCAAGTGTAAAGACAGTTTTACTAACATGCCGCACTAAATTTAATATCCTGCATTTGCAATCCAGTACCAATTTCAAGTATGAATAAAATTTAAGGTATTAAAAAACACTGATCTTCTTAACTTGCCCGCAACTAAATCATCCGATCATCCGATTTCAATTCAGAACCGACCCTAAATATGTATAAAATTTATGGTATTAGAAAACACAATTCTTTCTAACTTGCCCTCAAATAAATTTCATTTCCTCCATTCTAAATCCAGCACCGACCCCAAACATCGCAGACAACCCAGAACCCAAACATCCCCAGAAGAGAGTAGACGATGGTCCAGAAGTACGACGCAAAAAAGGTTCGGCGTGGGCGGGCCGGCCGTTGCTGCGCTCCGTGAGCCCGGCAAGCGGGCACCGCGGCCGCAACCTACCTCTAATTGCACCTAAGCGTTTCCGCCCGGTTTCACTTTTATACGCGCGGCGCCGCAGCGCGCGTGCCTCCGCCTCCACCGCGCCGCGCCGCGGCGAAAACAGTCGCGTGCGACCGCCGCGCCGCCGCGCGCGGCTTTTCACGCATATTGTTTCGCTACATTTCGTGTTCCGATGTTTCGGAACTAATTGCTTCTAATGTTGTTGTGTGAAAACGTTGCTGCTTTCTAGCGACACGCCCCCTCCCGTTTCCGCGCGGTTCGCGATCTTCGAAAAGTGGATTTTTACCAGCGCGTTCGGCGTTCGTATTTCGTAATGATGCGGTGAAAATGGAGAATGGGAAGGAGGAAGAGAAGGCGGCGAAAGTAGAGGAGTGGAAGGAGGAGGCAGATAAGAAGGAGGAAGGTGGCGGAGGAGGTGCAGGACGCGGGCAGGAGACGAAGAGAGAGGATGTCGACGAAGGCCGAGGAAGCAAGAAGAAGCAGGTGGCTGCAGAATGGTGGCGGGGGAAGCTGGTGTGGAGCAGAAGACTCAAAAGAGTGACGTGAAGGCGGCGCGCCGCGGCGGCGCGTGAAAAACGGGAGGGACTGAGGCAGAGGAGGAGGAAGAGGAGGAGGGGAGGAGGATATAATGAGGATTCGATCATATTGAATGTAGAATACAAAATGGCCGCAAAGCCGAGTTTAGCGGACAGGTAAGACTTCCTGGGTTTAGACCTTGGAACGTGTTCTGCGGACCTTGATATTCGCGATGCCCCTGCTGAGGTCACATTGCTTACACTTAGCACCCTATACCTAAACGTCGTGGGTCTTAATGGACTCAATGTCCATCATTTCGGCTTCTGAAGACTTGTCTCTTGCCCTTTCCTCTTGAGGCAGAGAAGGAGGCAGAGAAGTAGGCGAAGGAGGAAGAGGGTAGGAAGTGAGCGAGAGGGCGAAGGTGAAAAGGAAATAAGGTCGCGGAGGTGAAGCGATGCTGGGAAAGGAGGCGGGGGAGGAGATGAGAATGGTGGCGGATGGGGGTAAGGGGTGGTGGAGGAGGGGGCGAGAAGGTGGGATTATGGAAGACAGATGAGGCGGAAATTGAGGGGGCGGGGCGGAGGAGGCGATGAATACCAGGGAGGAGGAAGTTGATTTGTCGCGCCCAACAATTAGAGGGCGGAGGAGGAGCGGCGAAGCGTCGTTTTACCCGAATGAGGAAAGCGTTTTGGCCATGCGTTGTTCTGAACCGCATAGCCTCTCCAGGAATTGCCGGTAGGGAAAGGAAGTTCGGTGATTCAATAAAGGCCATATGTTCACATGTATTAAACACATTTTCAGGGTTGATTCTGGAGCAAACCGTATTTAAAAGAAGTACATATAAAGAGATCAAGGTAACAACCCAAACAACGATGTTGCATATGTCATTTCTCAAAATAAAATAAAAACTAAATTTTGAAACGCTGTGCGAACATGTTCGTTGAACTACAGCATGTGTCTATAAAGCAACAAGAAATTTATAAAATCTCCGAGGTGTCTGAATCTACTATCTATCTTTGTATTTTCCCTTGGCTTACAAAAATTAAGGTTTTCACAATGTTGTCTCCGCACCTCAGTATGTCTACAGTAAAGAATACTTCAGGACTTGCCTCTATTGGGTTCCATTAAATATGTGGCCATCATATTAACTAATTTTAATGAATAATAATTGAACTATTTTAGTACTCTAATATACTTTTAAATGGGATGATTACTGAAGAATTAACGTATTAACATATAACTGATGTTAACCTATTTAATAGGCATAATAACATTTGGTCAGGGTTCGGCAATTGAAGAGCTTCAAGCAAAAATATATTTTGAAAGTTTGGTTTTGGAGTACATAAATGAATGCACCAAAATCTCTGTAGTCTTGTTCTACAAATCCTGATGCAATATGTTTCAAGTAGTTTGAACTACATCATCATCAGGTCTACTAGTGTGTTTATTGAAGCTACAATATTAATTTTAACAAAGATTCTCTGCTACTATAAACAGTATACAATAAAATATGCATTACCTCGTATTTATAAAGTGATAAATTGTAACCTACCTATAAATCTAACATAAACATTTCGTTTTCAAAATAAATTGGTTGTATCATCAAATTTACACGCGATTATATTTCGTTTGTTTTAATTTCAATTTTAGATTTATGGAAAAGTCGTGAAGACTCAATTCACGGTTTGTTAATAAGTAGGACATTATATATCATTTATTAATTTTATTATTTATGTTAATACACAGATGAAATTTTTTAATCTTTTGCAAAGGGAGAAGAAGAAAAAGCATTTTTATAGAGGCTAGCAAATGTACTCGTTACAAATTCTGCCTTTGACACTTTCGCACAATGAATTCTGGTAGCATGCAACTAAATCACATTTCTTTTTAAAATAAATAGATATACGTACGTGGTTAATTAATATCTGCACAAATATTGTTTTTATTCACAATTAGAATGAGAAAAAAAATGATACCTTGACTTTTGCCAAAGTACCGTTCACTATTTTCCTCATTTACGTGTTTGGAGAAGACTCAGTAAAGATAATGTAAGAAGTTATTTCGAATTTTCAAAAATAATAGAAATTAAATAATAGAGAATAATATAGAAAATAAAGAAATTAAATAATTTGAGAACGATCTAAATTTTGAGTTAACTATACACTAGTTATCAATACTTCACACGATATATATTTCTAAGAAAGTATTTTTCTTTCCACTCTGACAATACATGCAACTGTGTGATAAAGTAAAACCCATGGCTAATAATCGTTCAACTCGCCGAAATGTGTTACTTTCTCGTGATTCGTTTTTGCTCAGCATCCTAAGAGGAAAACTGACCACGACCGAAAAACTTTCAGGTATACTCTCCCTTGCTGGCAGATTGTTCTTCAACAAAAATTACAAGAACTTTCTAAATGATTGCACTCGACTTATCAATTCGTATAAAATAATCTCTTTTGAAAAATATGGTTTGTTTGGACTTTTGTCAGCAGACGAAAATGCAACGACAGTATGTCACAATGTGTCAAAACATGTAGACAATATTTTTCGTTTGAAGCAATAACTGCTGGGAAAAACAGGTAAAAGAATTAATTAAAGAATTGCAGTCTACAGATATATTAAGATTAACAATATACCATGATAATGACGCTCCTTCCCTTCAAACAAAAGAAGAAACTACTCTCGCAAGACTTCGCATAGGGCATAGCCGTTTAACCCATTCACATCTTTTCAAGAAAGAATCTCCACCACTTTGTATATCATGTATAATTCCAATGACTATTCATCATATCTTATTGGATTGTCCAATGTGTTCATTGCTACCTACGACCTATTCACTTTCAAATTGTCTTGCCAAATTACTGATTGAAACATCTCACATTTATAATATTTTCACATTTATAAAAGTTATAAAATTATTTGATGAATTGTCAAGTATTGTGTAAATGATCGCTAATGACCTTCCAGTCCATACGTCCAAAAAAATTAAGATCAATAAAAAATAAAATAAACATATTACGGTTTATCAAGATTACAATGATGTGTGTTTTACAAGTCACAAATATTAACTTCCGTGTGTATAGCGTGTGCGCCTTCGCAAGTTTATTCTCCGTGGCAGAGAAAGTGTTAACTGGAGTTTACATTAAGTTGCAAAGAGATGATGCACAAACCAGTAATGTAATTATGTAACAGCGGAACCAATTTAAGCAAGGAAGTGTGTCCTAACACGTACTAAGGATGAAATTTCAGGATAAAATATCAAAGTGAATTCGATGTTAACATGGTAAAAATGTAAACTTTACTATTTGGGAAGATTATGGCCTATTCATTTACCACTACTATACCCCTCATAGAAAAATGTTCCAATTCTAGTCGAAAATTTCCATTCAGCTTCTCTCTGACGCGAATTTGTAATCGGTGAACGATCTCAGAAGTATGTATTTGCTTCAAAAATATTCCCCGTACATAGGCGTGCCTCCCCTTCATTTTAATTTACATATGACTTATAGTATTTTAAAAAATATACTCGTATTAATAAAATATTCTACAATGAAAATGACATTGCAACTGAAATGATAGAATTAATAAAAACAATTGGTTTTATGTTTCACCATTTACTTAGGTGTTTTGGGAGAACTTCTTCCCCGAGTGTTATACAAGAATTTCCAAAATTGCCACGTTAAAGAGGGGGGGGGAAAATCAAGGATTGAACATCTTTTAAGGAAATAAATTGTTTTATTGTACTTCGATTTACCCTTCAAGGTCACGAGGAGTCCCCCTTCTTCTTCCAGCTCGTGACTTTGAAGAGACACTACATTTAAATCTGGCATACGTCGGGCTAGGCGGCCTCATTCAAAATTTTCAGGGGTGCCATGGCTCCTCTGCCCCCTATCCCCCCCGCCCGCGTGACCCCGCATAAACACGCGCGGTCACACATTTCAAGAAGCCGTTTCCTAAAAGGCGAATGTTTCCTGGGCACGGATGGCCATCTGTCGTAACACACATGTAATGATGTGCAGAAGAAAAACCAGCAGGTCCTCACTAGGGTTCAACAGCAGCGCTGCCTGGGAGAGGGGCTACGAATGGAAACTAGGGACGTGCTCAGAGACGCAATGCGGATGGGTGTCATCTGTGATTGCCAACCGCGCAATGGACATCAGGTAGTCGCCAATGTGTTCGTGGGACGTGAAGCCTTTGCAGATGCCATGTTTAGTGACGCGAAATGCTTTTCCTTCAAAGTTGTAACAGTAGCTCTTCGAACGACTGATTAGCACATTCTATCCAAAGAAATGACAAGGGGAGAAACAAGTTTGTATTTTTTAAGGTATGGAGAAGAAATAAACTTCCACAACGTGGGTTTTAAATAATAATATATTAACTTCAAATTGTAACCATATATGTTTCAGGGATTATTTCCCAATTATCAGCGAGTTTTAATACTTAAAGAAAACTAAAATAAAATACGTTGAGATCAATTGAAATGTGATAATTAGAGCCTGACAAAACGCACTCTATTATCGATCATTCTAGATGGCTTGCTTTTGCAGTCTTGGAGGACGAGCGTGCTCTTTATGTGACTGAATTCTATAAATACTCGTATGTCCCTGTCAAAGGTCGAAATTATTGGTACCACACATTCTCGGCAGTATCGGTGGTAAGTTCTCTAGACACGGCAAATTGGTAAGTTTGGTGCAATTTGCTTGTAAGAAGCATCATAACATCTCTTAAAAAAGAACATAATTTAATAGAGAACTTTAATTAATTTTAAAAATAAAAATAATGTATAATAGATTTCTTTTAAAAAGCATCACTTCCGTAGTCGTGCAGTTTCAATTGTACAACTTTGCAGAGGTTTCCACCATGCCAACGTGCAACCGAATTTTTATTCTGTTTTCACATTAGCCATGACATACTGCTAGTAGTTTGTAAGCATTGTTCAGTTACCCCCTCTACTGGCAGTGGAATAAGTAATGAGTTAATAGTAATTAACGAAACGAGTGGATAAAGAGGGGTATAATTGCATGAGGGGCATGTTCAAGAAAACTAACAACGATAAGAGCGCGTGTACTTATTTACCACGAGTGCAATTAAACCCCTTTATCGATATGGTACGTTCAAATTTTTTTATTTCCATTTAAGAATTTAAATTTTGACAAATTCATCCACGTGCCATTCGAGGCACATTTAATGACGTCATATTGCTTCTGAAAAATATCGATTTTAATGGGTCTTCCCCATTAAATTGTATACTTATCCGTATTCATATATTTTTAAACGTATATAATTATTTTTTAAACTGTTGGAAAACAGGAAACATCTAAATTAGGAAATACCTTACAAGTAATTTGGAACAATTTTTTTTCATCCTAGCTTTTCTTCCCGTTTCTACTGGGCCGGCGCCAATGGGGGGCGAGTTCAGTTTTGGTTGATTTTCCGCACTCACAATTTTTATCCTGATTTGGCGATAATTTTACGGCCGGACGCCCTTCCTAACGCCAACCACAGACAACACAAGCACATTACACACAGTCACGAAACACACACAACCATGCCCGAGGTGGGATTCGAACCCATGACCCTTCGGTCCGAAACCGCCAAGGTCTCGAGACTACTGCCTTAGCGATCTCGGCTACCCGGATCAGCTAAGTGAAACAATTTACACCTTTAAAAATACATTTTATCGTGACGAGAACCACATGTTTTTGGAGAAAAAAAACTCTAGTAAACTTTAAGGAAGTTGTAAAGAGAGGTTATCTCACTCTACTGCGGTGTACATCTAAGTTAGATAAGTTTCAATTTCGGCACATCGCAGTTCTATCATGGAATGGAGTATCTGAAACCAACATTTTGGCTTTGATGGCTACAGGAAGAATCACACTAGCATGCAAATCGTAAGAATGTGAAATCGTAAAACTGTCGGAAGTACTCGACACGTTCACTCTCCTTGGACGACATGAGAGTACGTACGTGGCACATATATTTACAGTTAAGAAGTACATTTGTACTTTAACGTCTCTAGAAAGTGGTGATGCAACATTGACCCCTAATACATACAAAACATCATAAATGTAATTATGCGTTCAGTTCATCTGAAAAAAGAGAAGAAACATACGTGAGGAAATTATATGTCCTACTTTCTTCTAAGTAAGAAAACCTGTGAGAAGGAGAGCTCCATCCAAGCATGCTATAAACCCAGAATGGGCTTTAAAACGTCTCTATGGGAATAGGGGGTGCTCCTGCTTCAACTTCCTGAGATTAGAAAATTCATGTGATAAAACTAGTGAAACTCAGACGGAGTAAGCGGGAAGCAGTAAATTGCGTTTCATCGGCATCTCCAAGATATGCTAATCATGCATACACAATAACAATACTGTATAAAAAATATTATCATAATGTCATACATGTAACAGGACATTGTGTGTTACGGTAATGAGTAAGTTTGTTTACTGATTGACAGAATTCTAACAAGGATTTTTTTTTTTTTGCGCTTGTACGAAATAACGCTCGTTTGGTTAATCAGGATCATAATCAGGACAAATTCTAAGTAATTTATAAATAGACTAGCGTACCCGTGCGAGAACTCTCGCATATTAAACCCCACCCTAATTTTCCTAAGCGTTTCGTGAAACTGAAACATATGAATATGTGCTCCGTTTTCATCGTAGTTCCCTCCACAATTAGGAACACAGAACTTGTAGATCACGGCAAAACGTTAAAAGAATGGTTACACTACACGCGATAGAAACAATCGTCATCTGTATCAAGCAACTAATAATAATATTTCTAGTTGGTGCTGCGAGAGCGAATCTTGAATTAATAATTTAATTATGCAAATAAACCTCGACAATCTGTGCAAATCACGGTGTACACAGAATGCGTAAATATAACATGAAGGAATCTAATCCTTCTAAGCAAGACGTCACAAAGATGGCCAGCAGCACCATGGGCTCACGGAATATTCTGTATTCCTCCATGTATATGTGGTATTGATAATATCGATAAGCGCCGAACCGGCAAATATTTTAATAGAATGCCGAAGAATATCTCATCCTGTAGATTACGGTGAGATGAACGTTTCTTTGAGACCTTTGGCCTCAAAGTTTTAATTTTTAAGGCCATAGAACGCTTTGTTTAGAGTTATTTAACAATATATCTGACAAAGTGATGCGGGTTGCATTTAACATGGATATTTAGATGCGTTTTTTTTTTCAAACAAATCCTTCGTATTTTTAAAATCAAACTGCAATTTGTCACATCTCCATGAAAGTCTCTTTCTTTAGAGACCTCATATATATAAATTTGGTTGCGTGTGAAAGCCGTAAAATGTATGTATGCTACTGAAATAATATAGGAGACGATACTTCTCTAGTCTATCCTTATTTAATATTCAAGAAAATGCCAAATGTAGTTGACTACTCGAGTAATGAATATTTATTATTCCCGTATTCAGAATATGAGGCAATATAATTTATAAGAACCAAGACAGCAATAGTTTATAAAGCATTCTTTGTACATTGTACTACATGAATTTGGAAAATATTTTTTTTACTTCTAGAAATAATAATCAGACCCATGAATAAATTAGTGAAGATTTTATAAAATCATTAAATAAATTTTAATCGATGAGACATACTCGTAGGAAAAAAGTAAACTTCATGTTTTAAAATTGAACGTATTAATTTGGGTGAAATCAGTGTTACAACTTGATTATAATCAAATATGTCTGACATCCTTTGAATGTTCTGTCATTCAGAATCAAAAATTCCTTATGTACATTATCGTTGGGTGCTTATTGGCTGCTGAGCTGGGAAAAAAGTTAAAACTTGCATTATGGCGCATCCTCCATTGGCTAAGGCGATTTCAGAAGGGAGTTGCGAAAAAAGCAACAGTAATGTTATACATTTATCTTCATTAAAGTACTTAAAAAGCCAATAAAGAACAATTCTTATGTTGCTCTCCTTGTTTGCAACTCATAAAGAGATAATTACAAATGTTTCATAGTTTCAAATATAGTTATTTCATACATCACAGTTTACATGTCATCTAGAACTTTTGGAAATTTGCAAAGTGTGTCGTGACTTCTATTCGATTTCTAAGGAACATGTTTTGTTTTTATCGATTGTGATATTACTCGTGCCTTTGCACCAACTCTTTTCAGAAATGTAGGGCAACTAACAATGACGAAAGAGAAAGAAGAACAAACAGAATACGAGGGCAATATCTGTCTTATTGGCGAAATGTTCCAAGCGCATTTGCGACCTCGCTAAACCGGTCGGTCCGGGGCTCAAACTCTGCACTTCTGTGCTCTCGAATCGAACGAGAAATGACCAGAACCTCCTGCGTCACGAGTCAGTGACACGAGCGATATTCTCATTTGCATATTACTCCACATGGGCGGGTTTTCAGTCTCGCCGCGCGTTCGCCTCTCCGAAGCGGGAAAAGTGCGTGAGCCGGCAACGGAAACGTGTACTCGTACTTCCGGAACAAGGTGTAAAATAACGCGGCGGGGGAGGGCGGATGAAATACCAGAATTCCTGGCTACTAATGAAGCTCAACGTAGAAACACGCGTTCAATGCCATTGGTTATTACTGGGTACCGGATTTATAACCATTAATAACCCACGAAATATGTATACATTTTTGCAGTAAAAACTTGGAAAATATGCCTGAAATATACCTAATGAAATATATTAACCCATCATAACACACTTTCTCATAGTTTTTACGCACGGTAAATTTATCCGACTCTTTACTATTACTCTACCGCACAATGAAATCCCTTTACATACTTATTTAGCAATTAGCATTAGAATCACGATTGAACACAATTGCGACAACGTTTCAGAAGCTATCTTCGTATCAAAAAGGAGGAATTTCTTTTCTTTTGCGCATCCTGATTGGCTCACATTTGTAGGAGAGGCCCCTCTCTGACATTTGGAAGTTCAAAGTACGTGCGATTGTTCATCAGCGTTACCGATTTTTAAGACTGACTTCATGGAACATATTATTGTCAAAGCGATCGTGACTTTCCTGTTCAATATTGTGTGTAATTCAGAAAGAAATAATTAATATTAGCTACAATGAACTACATATATAAAAATGCTCACATTACAAAATTAAAAATTAAATTCATTAAACTAAATATCAGTAACATTAACATTCTCAAGCAAAATGTGCAGAATAATTCGAAGTTCACAGAAATATGATGCTTATTACGGAAATAGGACAAAATATGCAAGATATGATTATAAAATCGTGTTTAAATAATTAAAATTGGGTGTTTGATGAATATACCAATAGAGCATATGTACTAACTACAGGGGGAAAATACGTATTTGCATTGAAATCCGGACCCTAGTTATAATATGCAATGAAGCTGTTTGGGACGTGCGATGATTTCAGAAACCGAAACGTCCTATGCATTTGTCACACGGATATATTTTCATACGTATTCTTCTCGAAGTAAGACTTACGGTCTGTTTCTAATTATAATTTTTCGAAATGATCATTACTTATGGCCGAGGTGGCTAAGAGCGAGTACCGACTCAGCGATTCGGTCCGAAGGGTCGCGGGTTCGAGTCCCGCCTTGGGCATGGTTGTTTGTCCCTTGACTTTGCATGTGTTCTCGCGTTCTGCTGACCCCAGATCAGAGAAGCCCGCAAGTGTGTTGGTCTATTGTGTGGTCGAATATGCGTCCCATCGAGACGTAAAGGGTAACCGGCTGTTGGCAGGATAAAAGCCGTAGAAAAAAATCATTACTTAAAACCTTCTTCAACAAGAATTTCTTTTCCATCCGCGAGATATAACAAACCGTCTAATACAATCTCTGTTTATCTATTTATTTATTTATTTATTTTTCGTTCGAGATGTTACTTTTATGAGACGTTATTTGACGGGGTTCCGCACCCGAATTTGAGATCTAAGCTTCCTTGGAAGCCTACTCTCGTTGCGGATCCAAGTATGTTTCAGATAGGCGCGGCTCTTGGGTGACCCTCCAGAGCGTGAGAGCGAGTGCGATTCTCTAACGGGGAACGCAAGATCTCTTGAATTTGCGTTACGAAGGTTGAAAACAAACTAATTTGAAAAGCTATTAAGAGCGCCTTTTTGGGTATATTTTAATTCTCGGAAAGTCAGGTCCAATATTTTTTTAGACAGACATTACGAAAATGGCAAAACTTTATCATTGTAGTCACTTTTTACACTGTTTTTTATTGATCAACGTATCAAAGGTCGTTGGCCTTCAACATCAGGATCCAATTAAAATAAAATGATATAGATAAATTAATATAATATAAAATAATATCAAAATCATTGACATTAAATGCACCTCATTTAATAATATAAAATTATATAAAAACATTTATATTACCTGCATATTACTTGGAATTGAAGTAAAACAGTTATGACATTACTTTTTAGATTTGATTTTTGTTTAGAAGAATATTAACTTACGCATAAGTTATTTCAGAAGACAAAAAAGGAAACAAACAATTTACAGAAACATGGTTGTAAACTACTCAAACACAAGAAATAGTTTCATCAAGTTTGACCTACGAGAGAAAATAGCTTCTATTAAATAAAATAAAATAAAATTTACCTGTAGAATTTAGTCTACAGGGTTTTTTCATGAGTCACAGGCCTGACACGGTACATTGAGGATTTTGCGACCTCGGGCAATCCACCGCTACCTCATGGGATTGAACCCGCGAACTCAAGTTCTGAAAGCCCGTGTGCTTGCCCCTATGACACTGGGGACGACGCCGCAATCCGCAAATGAATGACTGAAACACGTCCCACAAACCGGAAGGTCCGTCTGCGAGTAGCCACCGGATGTTTAGCCTGCCGCCGGAGCAATTCCGCACTTCCCGCACGTTCCGCCGTCATCGCGCCGACGCTAAATCTGGTTAGCAGCAACTTGAAGAAATTAAAATCCTTAACAAAATTGTTTCCCCCTTTACATATTTGTAAACCTGTTTGGCCAGCAACTTTCAGAAATGAAAATCCTTAACAAAATTATATTCCCCACGTACATATTTTTACTTCTTTTTCTTCCCGACAGGGTGTACGTCATGTGACCTGTTCCAGATCCATTTTCTTCTCGATCTACCAATGTCCTATCTTTTATTTTTTCTTCTATTTTTTAAAAATATTTTTCTATATACTTCTATCTTTTAATTTCTTTATTATTTTCTATCTTCTCCTATATTTTTACTCAAACTATTAAATTTGATTCAATACCAAATTAATTTTGATTTTTCAATGTCAAGTTATAAAGTATAAAAATGACATTTCTTGACTTTTATAATTTTCTTTTTTTAAATATTTTCCTTTACAACTGATACATTTCCCTGATATACCTCTGACTACCAAGTAATAATAATTTAATTGATTTTCCCCTGATTCCCTACTGGTAGCCACCGAGAAAACACCAAAGGACCGTGGCTCTGTGCTTAAAGGCGCCCACACATGCTTGAGATACGTCATAATGCTTCTCGTTCCATTTTACTTATCATACCAAATACCGACTGTCTCTACCTATAATCCGGCGGATAAAACGCACGGTTTCTTCATTTTTTCAATGTTCGTGTTGTTGATAGTCCGCACCCTGAAGGGATGTGAGCGTAAGCCCGCTGCGAGTTCGCTTCTCTTCTACAGGGTAGGATGAGACGCGTCCTCACCCGGGCAAAGGCGACCTTCGCCCGAAAAAAAGGAAGCAATTGATCGGCTCAGTCGAGGAAGCACAGTCAGAGGGCCGCTGAGCTGTGAAACAGGAGAGGCGGTAAAAATAGACAGGCAAAACTGTGCTTTGTGGGTATCTTGGGAAAACAGTTTAAAACACGAGACGGGCAAACAGGGATGGGTAAAACTGCCGATCGAAAATGAGCTCCTTATCCACTATCCCTGTCCGCGCGCACACATTTTTCTTTCCTGACGTGTGACACATGCAGTTAGTTCTTGTGTGTACATAAATAACATAATAATAATAATGATAATAATAATAATAATAATAATGATAATAATAATAATGATAATAATAATAATAATAATAATAATAATAATAATAATAATAATAATAATAATAATAATAATAATAATAATAATAATAATAATAATCTAAACCTCTTCTTATCTTCTCGAATTCATCCTATATTTTACCTCTCTTCCAATCATCCCTCCCAACATTCCCCAACACCACACTGAATTTTATAAATAAATTCATTCTAGTTTTTAAGATTCTCGCACGTATTTTTAATGCTTTTGACTTGTATAAAAAAATTGAATATAAATGAAATCGTCTCGATTTGCCTGAAACCTGGGTCCAAGCCAAAATAGATGTTTTTTCGAAATTTATCACCCTGTAAGATGGAATGTAAGTGTGGATTAATCTTTTGAATTAATCAATAATAATAAGGTACAATTGTCCATTGTCCTCGGCATCAAGCTGGAAAGAACATTTGAACAGGAGATACATAGCAAATCTTCTAGGTGCAATATTGACGTTAACATTGTGAGATGTACTTGGATTTCTATGCTTGGAAAAAAGCTATTAATTATGTATGTCTGGAACCTTTATTTTTGGCATTTTCATTTTCGATTAAAACGGGTGAGAATGCTACACTATTTTTCTTTTTATCAAATATTAGTTTATATAAATTAACATGGGGTTTCAATAAGACTGGAAACATTCTTTCTGCATTTCTGAACACATTGCAGGCAAGCCTTTCTTGGAAAACGTTTTCATTCATTTCGAAAGACTGGTTAATCAGCAATCAAATCTCGCCAGTGAAATTTATTGCAGTTTTGACATGGTGGTAAACGAAGTAAATAGCAAACAATAAATTACAAAGACCTGATCGATAAGTGCCATGTATTGCATTTTGGTAAACATTTTGCGACATACTTTATAATACTTGCACGATATAATAGATGCACGATATGGGAATCAAACACAAGTTGTTAGTTAAAAATGGATCAGACGGAGTTTACAATTACGGAATAATTACGTAAGCATGAAACAATTGTTCCTAAGACGGTGTAACAGTGTTTCAATACCACATTTTAATATTGAAAATGGAATGTCACGAATTTAATATTTGATCCAAAGTCCAGTAGATTGAGAAGCTATTTGGACAATAAAAGGTTCCGGTCGAATCAAAGTCGGATCTAATATTGACACTTCCTGCTGACAATCCATTTTCGGTTTTTTATGAACACAGTTGTCTCTAATAAATACGTTGAATGGAAAATGTAAAAAAGAACTAACTCTTCTAAATACTAAAAAATTACATCGACGTTTATTACTGTCGATGTAATTAAAAATAAGGACATAAACCACAATAAGAAATAAAATGATAATGAAAATTAATGCTATTTATTGATCACGTTTACGAAGCTATTGAACTGTGCTGGTAACATTCCAGCATGGATGCAACGTAACACCCCTCACAAATAACAGAAACCCGAGTCCGTTTTTTTTTGCCTTCTTTTTCCTCTCCTTCCTTCTCCTCCTCCTGCTGGAGCGGTCCGCAGGTAAGCTACACTAGTAGCTAGCGGACCACTTTCCCCCTCTAAGAGCCGGCATCTTTCACCGGCACTCCGCTGCCCCGTAGTCTTGCTTGCCGCCGCGGCCGCGGCCGCCGCCACCGCCACCGCCGCCTCCCCCCACTTTCCTTTCGCTTTCCTTGATCCATATCTCAACAGCTCCGCGCCGGGACAGCTGTTGGTTGCCAGTCGCATACCGCCCGCCCGACGGAGAAGGTGCGCGCGCCTCTACGCCAACCTGTTCCACCAACCACGCTTTGCCTGCCCGCGGGCTCCCCGTCGCCTGGCCTGGACCTGCCTGCTCTGCCCGCCCACTGGAAGGATCTTCGGCGACCCGATGGTCGATCGCTGTGTTCCTCAACCGCTGTGATGCCCGCTAGTTCGCCACACCGCTCCACTTCGACCGCTCGAAACCCTCCAAATGCATACTAACAAGTGCCAATTTTGCATCAACAGATAGGAAGTTTTTTTTTTAAACGTTCGTTCGTTCAACAAGCAAATACTTCTAGTGAATGTACCCATCACACCCAAACTAGTTACTAGTAGGTGATTTAGTTGACAGTGCGTGTAGTATCGTGTGATAAATATGCTGCGTTGGTTGAAACATTGTTGACGCTCTGTGTATATTGTCGCGCCATGTGCTGACATCAAGAGACAGCTTCCAGAGTTTTGTGTACTCGTAGACTTCGCTGTAGCTTTCGAACTCAAAAAGGTGAGTATTTTCGTGGCGCTTACGTAACGAAGTGCCTTTTTTCTTCTTATTTCGTGCTTTCAAACTGGCTGTAATTATGTTTTTGTTGTGCTCGCATCGGGAAAGTGGACTCCATCTACGCAACGAGTGCTCCGCAGCCACGCGAACACGCACATACAGGAGGCGGTGGCGGCGGCGGGGGAAGCTACGTAATACCGAACCGCGGAGTCCCGTTTTGTTTTTAACCGGTGGCCTTTGGATCTCTGTCGTTTTTACTGTCATCGAGTGCACCTTTTACTGCGGCCCTTTAATTACGTGAGTGTATGAAGACGTTCCCCTCACAGCATCCATCCGTTCGCCACGCAATGCTTGAAAATGACGACTGAAACATTTCGATGAAATGTCATCCCGCTCTCATAAGTTACGTATAAACGATGTACGTAACATTTAAATATTGGCGCCACGGAGTTAGATGAAGAAATACCGCCACTCTTGGATTATGTGAAAAATGTTTGAAACACTTGAAATTTTGACATTTTACTTAACACAATTACACTTTATTCTATTCTGTTTGCCATCTGATATAGTTTGCTTATTTGATATCATTTATAAATTTCGATCCTGTAATAGCACGCCAAAAAAATGTAAATTAGAATGAATACTAATTCTGCCAAACAGCATTTCTTTTGTTTTTTTATCCGACTCTTGGTGCCCACGAGGCATGAAAGTGCAGGGTCTCTTTCCAATATTACTTATTCCCTCAATTTTTCACGCTCCAGTTTCAACAAACAGCAAACCATTCACTCATCAGTATTACAATGGAATTAGAGAGTCACACTTTCACTTGATGGTGCAACAATGTTGTCATGATCTATACGAACGAAATTCTTCGTTCAACTTAGAGTACTTGGATGTTTGTGGCATTAGGCACATTGATTTGGATTTAATTTTTAAAAATTTGGGCAAAGCTCATCTTACTCAAATTCATTCGTCTTTCTCTCTAATTGTACTAATTGGAATATGCAACTACAGTAAGGAAATGAGAGTAATAATTCATTTTTGAATTTTGAAACTTTTTTGAAAGAGCCGAAACGAAAATATTGTGAAATCAAAACATATTTTAGCAATTTTCTTTCGGAAAATACAGTATCGGTTGGCCATGTACACGTACCAGGATATATCAAAATTATTTCAATTGCCTCTTTCAAGTCCCCATAAAAATTCTGGTTCTGCAGTTTTTAAAATGATAACCAAATTTCACCAGAAATCCTGTTGGATTATCTCCGCTGATGGAATGCTCGTAAGGTCTATTGGATATCTAAAAACGTTTCTGCGGAAAATGTCAGTGACTAAAATGTTTGGTGATCGTTTCGTGTTCTCGGGGTAGTAAATTTCATGTACTTGGTAGTTGATATTGTCATCGCAAGATTTGACATTTTCGCAATTATATTTAGGGAAATCCTCAGAAGCTGACACTATGGGACACTGCGAGTCTGTCAAAAACAAATTGGCGATTTGTCTGGGAAATAGTTCTTTTTCTTTTACGAGAGTTTTGCTGTCACAATCCTCCTCAAACCTATCTCATGACATCCTCAACTAAGAGGCGACTTAAGGTCTCCCGACCTGGCCTTCTACTGCTGGAATCGCTGATTAAGTCCAGTTCGATCCTCATGGACTTTGTGGTGGCCAAAACGCGTTCGAGGTGGGCTTTCTCAGTCTCCCGTTTCCCCTCACTCTCGTTCCACCATTCATAAAAAACGGCCTATCAATTTAACTCATTCATTCCAGGGTCTTCCGAAAAGCGTTCAGAATTTTGTAGTAAAGTGATTACGAGATCATGGTTGATAGCGACAGTGATGAATTCGGTAAAATGAAGACTAACATGTCCTCAACTTTGATACCAGGTCCAATAACAGTGGTTCGCCAGTACCTTCCATTTCCCCACCTCACGATGTCCTAGCGACCTAACGCGGAGGGCAGTGGTTCCCACACGTCTGTGCCGCTGCGGACAACCGGGGACATGTCCCGGATGCGGCGTTGCGACAGCACCCCGGCAGTCACGGCGGCGACTACGACGCCTGTAGTCTGGTCGGGCGGACCAGCCTCCGCGCTGCGGACCTCCTGGGGAGGGACATTCGCCGCACAGTGGGACGTGAACTGTAACATTTTTGGTCGAAAAACAATTCTGTCTGTCTGTCTGTCTGTCTGTCTGTCTCTCTCTCTCTCTCTCTCTCTCTCTCTCTCTCTCTCTGTCTCTCTCTCTGTCTCTCTCTTTGTCTCTCTCTCTGTCTGTCTGTCTCTCTGTCTGCCTGTCTGTCTGTCTCTCTCTCTGTCTGTCTCTCTATCTGTCTCTCTCTGTGTCTGTCTGTCTGTCTGTCTCTCTCTCTCTGTGTCTGTCTGTCTGTCTGTCTCTCTCTCTCTGTGTCTGCCTGTCTCTGTCTCATTCTTTCTTTCTTTCTTCAACCCATTGTTGATTTTTCTTCACCTTTTTCTTATTCTGATCTGATCGTATTCTAATCTGAAAGCTCAACAATGTTCATTTTGTTAACAACAACGTTATTCTTATTTGCAACCACTTTTCGAAGGATATTAGTCGTTTAAAAACTATGTTTCTTGCAAGATAGTGTCTGATTAGCATAATTCAATCCCCTGATTCTAATTCTTCATTCCATTCTGCTAATAAGAGTATTCATTCTGCTAATTTCGGAGAGCTCGTCAGTTGTTGGGTCAAATTCCGGAAATCGGGAGCTTTCACAAGAAGCCGAACCTGTAACCTGGTAGCCTAGGAGCCTAGCATACATGTGAATCTTTCCTTATAGCCTAAACTACTATCATCTCAGACAAAATACTATCACAGACTCGTCTGCGCCCTATAACGAAACTCTGATTGACTGCAAATCATTGAACAAAATAATGAAGCAATGATGATAGATAAGCGTTTATTCTACTAATTTTACGATTTTATGAACATTTAAGGTAGTTCAATACAACCAGTGAAAAATAAGAAGCTGCAATACATCTGGGCTCACTACCTTTCATTTAAAGCCAAAATCATCTACTACATCAAAAATAATTGATGTAGTAGAAGCCTCAAACTCCTTTGCAAACGAACTCCCTTAGTGTTTTAAATATAAAAGACAGAAGTATCATGCCTACTATTAACTATTATCAACATGAGTAGCATGTCACTTCTCGCAGGACGAAAAGTCAAATTTAAATGCAAGTTTAAATTTGTCATTAGAAGTCATTAGAGAAGAAAAACCTTAGAATGTTTACAAAGTAGATAAAACGACGTTGATAAAAAAGTCGTTCGATGTTCATATTGTTCAATATAAACATATGTTTCAAAATAAAATGCCTTACAAAACGTATTTTTTAAATAACTATTCTAAATTTTGAAGAAATATATAATAAATGATGTGGAAAACATGTTTTGGTGCTCGTACCCCGCGGGCGCCGAGCACGTGCTTCGTCCGCCCAAGCAGAGGCGCTGGGGCGGCGACGGCGTCGGTCGCACGCCTCGGCGCCTCCGAAGGCGGGCGTCGCGAGTCGTCTGCGGCGGTGGGCGAGGGGCGGGGCGGGGTGGGGCGGGGGCGTCGCTCTCGATTGTCCGTGGCGGCGGAGGCGCGCGCCCGTGACAACGCGGACACGGGAATCCTAACGGAAACAATGCGCCGGCCGTGCGACGCCGCCGCGCCGCCAGCCGTGGTGCAACCGTTCGCCTTAAGAGCGGAATCGCCTGATGACAGGAGCCAGACCGACAGAAGCAGCCGCTGGACAATGCGGGGGGAACGGAAAGAAGATTGCGACTTCGCTCACGGCAAAACAGTGCGCGCTTACGACAAAACGCACTCTGATGGCGTATGCGTTCGTGCATGAGAAATTGTGTGAAAGATCCAAAACGGTAAATTGTGTTTTGAAACAATGCGTCGAGAAAAATGACTACTCATGGTATTTTTCAACATCATCAATTCGAGTTTGTGAAAAAAGAACCATTGTTTATAAACGAGAGATTTCAAAGATTGCGACTTCACTTATGACAAAATGCGACCTTCTGACGGACTCAATGACATTTTCATTTTTGAATTACAGCAAACGTCCATTATAATTGTGTTTGAATTGAAACCAATCAGTTGACTCTTTTAAAAAAAAATGAAATCAGCAATTGCTCCTTTTTTCAACATAATTAAATTTCATTTTATGAACAATAATTCTGTTGATTTATTATTGACTTTTAAATGATTAAGAATTAAAAAAGAACTTGAAATGTTCAAGAATTAAATATAGTGTAATAATTACTTCAATCAACGTTTTAACTTCTCTCTTGAAACTGAAAACTATAAATGAAACTATAAATTAGTTAATATTGATAAAAATTCTGGTGCTGTTGTTTCAAGTGCGGCGTCTTCTTCCAAATTCTACTGACGAACATTATTCTCACGTGTCAACATCACGTAATCATCAGAAAAGCGAATATGGGAAAAGTTGCATTGAAAAGTAGAGAAAAACATGGCAATGGGTAAAATGACGATATTAGTTATTTTTAATTTAATTGATTCTACTCCCACCGGAAGCAAAATTTGTTATTGAACTGTTATTAATTGTTTTATCCCAGACGTATAAGAATATTTAATGAAAATAATGTTTTTATCCGCATATTGGCAACTGTATTAATATTTCATGGGTGATACAGGAGCTTGGAACAATCGTCCAAATATGCGATCCTGGAGGTGCAAAACCCATGAAAGTTTTCATCATGTAGTCGAGGCTTTGTCATCACGTGTCCTATCTACATATCATCTTATCCAATCGTTATACTCGTCATCACTGAAAATTTCTGATCAGCTTACTATCTCTTTTGGAAGGTAACGGCAATTCATCGTAGAGATCTTTCCAGGGAAAGTGAGGTTATGAAGGATTTCCATAAAGTAATCCCGATCGCCAACGCTCGGAAATGTAAACTGTTAGAAGTATGACGCTGATCACATGACGTCCGTGGAAATCGTAAATCTGGAGTGCCCCAAGGCAGCAAAACTGTGTCGCCATGATGCAGAAACCTGCCTTCGCTGATGACTAGAATCAGTTCCGTCTCTTGCTCCTGATCAGCGCAGTGCCGTGTGGAGTTCCGGAGTTCCTGCTCCAACGCTCCGGTACCTGTGACAACGCGGGCGTTGAAAACCAGCGGAAACAATGGGTGCTTGAGTGACGTAACACACGTAACATGACAAAATCTCGCGATGACAGAGGAGATACCGAGAGGAACGGGGTTTCCTTCCTTCTCAGATGCTCGAACACGAATGCTTTACTGTTTCAGAGCAGAATTTTGTGTAGATTTTGAAATGTTCATAAAGATCATGATTCACCAATTTAAAAAGGATTTCCTGAATTTATAATGCACGATTAAGTTGCTATTTAATCCACGTCTTCTAATTTAGCCACCAGATTTAATTTAATTCCGGACTTCCGGTTCTTAAATGCACCACATAATAATCGTATTAACATAAAAATCATGATGCTACATGTTTTCTTCACATTCTGAGAGATAAATGTCCAGATTCCCTTACGAAATGTTCCTCCCTAAACCTCCATTGAGAAATATGTGCTGGGATAAATGAATCCATTCAAGACAGTGATGAAATTACTAGTTAGACGCTATGCCCCGGTATTTCTTATCTTCTTCACGAGAAAGCTTCTTAGGAAATCTTATAACCACTTTATGACCGACTTATTATTCCGTCATCGGTTTCTCTCAAAATCATGTGAATACATATTATGAGTAGTGAAAGAAATTGATTTTGAAAACGATTTCTTTTAATTTGAGAAAGACAGAACCAATTGATCAATAATGGATACTTGCCCCTGTATATAAATACATTTTTAATTTATACACGTGAATCAGAAACAAGTTTCTATAACTTTTCAAAAATAAACGCGATTTCCTGAAAAAATCAGTTTTTCTCGCATGTTCTGAGAATGGAACCGAACTGTGTTACAAATTGCACTATTTTTTTAAATGCAAAATATTCGTATTGAAGTTTGATTTAATTTGAGATTATGGTTTTACCTTCCGCGTGTTTTCACGAACACGAAAAGTGACTGTATGATTGCTTTAAGTAATATTCATGTCCTAAGCCACTGACAGCAAAACTATCCTTGCGTTATTGCAATAGCTCTTCTTATTGACAATGTAATTAATCACATTACAATGCTTTTAGCATAACATACACTTCTTGTCACAATGACAACTCGCATGTAATCGTTGTCAACTCCAGGAATCTTAAGAATTCCATTCACTTCACGCGATCAGTATGGAGTTTTCCGTCATTTTTGGCGATTCCCAGAGCAACTGTTGAGATGACGCCTTGTTTTTCTTCTTGATAGCAACTGTAGCTTTTCTCCACATTTCAGCCATGTCACATACAGTTATTACGTCAAATAAAAAAATAAATGACCAGGATGTAACTAGCCCCTGACTCGAATGTAATTAATGTCTACATTCGGCTTAACCCCGTTTATCTTATTGCTTATTATGTCATCCGCAGTTTCATAATTGCTTATGTTTTGATAAAAGTAACAAAAATTTATGATTTGAAAAAATGTTTTCAAAAAATGAGGAAGAAACGTAAAAAATCACTCAGTAGGGTAAGGTATAATATGATTCAATTTGTAAATAACGAAAAGGTAGGAAAACAAAAGTCAACCCAGAAAGCATGGTTTCGTCTGTTTTTTC
Organism: Teleogryllus occipitalis; assembly: GCA_011170035.1. Lineage (NCBI taxonomy): Eukaryota > Metazoa > Arthropoda > Insecta > Orthoptera > Gryllidae > Teleogryllus > Teleogryllus occipitalis. The sequence goes on from BLKR01014749.1 coordinate 150,602, forward strand.
ATATTAAGCAACGTTTACCTAATTCTCTTTTATTTTGGCAACGGTGTTACTGCTAAAACCGCCAAATCAACTATTTTTGTTGTTGTACAATACTATTTTCGTCATAAATACAGTAGTTGCTACATCTCGATGATAACCGAGCGTCTTGCTCCATCAGGATCCCTAATGATGATGATGAATATCATGATGATGATGATGAGAGTTATACTTACTTCTGGGCGCCGACGAGTAAGCAGGAAGCTAATAATTTCTTACGCCTTTATTTCCAATCCTTTCCTGCGCAAGTAAACAGTTGTGACTTGTCTTTGAGTTTCCTTTGCAAGCAAATGAAGGATTCTACGGTGATGAGTAGGGGTGGATTTTGATGACCTGAAACATCACCAAAAATGATCAATAAAATGCTCTTAAAATGTTTTAAAATGTACTAAAAGGAAAAGAAAAATTACGTAAAAAATGTGATAAAAAAGGTCAGATGAACAATTAAAGCTGTTGGATACGTTGCTGATCTAATAGAGACTTTTTCTATTCGTTCAAATGCACTGAGCTTTCAAACTTTCGGTTTGGACTGTTCTTCATCCGGAAATATCTGTCTTTAGTTAACACGCGAAATCGGCTGAACCGACAATGGCGCTGATAAGCGTAACATATTCACAACGGCAGAAATTATAATTTCTGAAATTGAATAGGCTACTCAGGAATTCTGTGAAGAAAATTTGTTACATATTATTTGAAGCAAGTACCATTAAAATGCTTTAAAAATCGATTATATCAACGAAAAATGCTTTAAAAATCACGGAAAAGGTAAAAAAAAATACTTATTAGTCGAAATCGACGAAAAATGCGAAAAAATGGCCTATAAAAACGGTCGTTTCATTTTCATAACATAAAATTACTTTCTATACTAAACGGCATTATTTTAAAGTCATAAGAAAAAAAAAAGACATTTCATTGAAATCAGCTCCCTAGTGATGAGGGTTGAACAAAGATGCGAGATGTATGTAAATGGATGGGCTGATGGCTCAGTTAGATAGGTACACAGATATTTATAATTTCTGTAGGTAGATTTTTGCAACCTGGTGGTCGGAATTGGGTACTCTGAGAAGCAAACCACGTCACACCTACGAGGAGAAAACGGCTATGTCTCACGCGGGACTCAACTTAGATATATTCGACTCCATGAACTTGAATTTTCGAAGCCCGTGCGCCTCCGAAGCCAACGACCAACTCCTTTGAAACCTTCTGTACCAGGAGCAGCTCCAGAAATTATTTAAGAAAGCATTTACAAGAATTACAGGAAACAAGGTTTTGTATTGAATTTATTTATGAAAATGAAAGTAATATGGAAATTATATACTTAATTTTTAATTACATTAATAAATTGAAAATGAAATATTAAACGAAATTTTTATAAATCTTACTGTCACTATTGTTTTTGTACTTAAGTAAATAGTTTGAATTTAAACTCGAAGGCAAACTATAACATACGAAATCCCGAGTGACTTCATCTTTAAAATATCACGCTATTTTAAAAATAGGTTGACTGTTAATACTTTGAAATAATTTTAAAACAATAATAATAACAATAACGACAACAACATTGCTTTAATGCGAACAGCCCAGATTTTGCGCAAAGTAATGTACAGGCACTGACAGTCCCCTGGTCCTTAGAAAGGTGGTTATAACCCGGAGAAGATTCTGTATTTATCAGACTAATAACACCTTTAGTCATGAATCAGAGGAATAATAATAATAATAATAATAATAATAATAATAATAATAATAATAATAATAATAATAATAATAATAATAATAATAATATTTTCAAGCTTAGTTAATTGTTTTAAGATACATTTTAATCCTGAAAATTTTCAAGGGGAGGGGGTGTGGTCCCCTAAGGCCGCGTATGTGCTTTTCCCGTCCGAGGACCTGGAGTCGAAGGAGAGCGTGGCCTGGGCGGGGCGCGGTCGCAGCCGGCTGGGACGAGGTGGGGTGGGGTGGGGTGGGGCCGGTCAGCATTTCACTTCCCGATGACGCCGACACCGCCCGGCCGGCCGGCCGCCCGGCGACGTGAGCAGTTTCCCGAGCCACCGCCACGGCCGTTGTGTCACCCGTGCACGCGCACGCGCACGCGCACGCGCACGCACACGCACGCGCTGTCACAACGCACGCACACGCCTCACCCGCCCCGCCCCACCCCTCCCTGCCCCGTCCCATCACGCGCTTGGGCCAAAACGGTGGTCGCGGTAATGCCGCTTCCTAATGCAAAAGAGTAGAGTTGCATCATGTAATGACACCTCTATAATGTCAATCATAATGATGTAATGCATATATGATTTACAGATACAAGTTTAGCATTCATTCTAAATGCAAAATCCCTATTGTTCTGGGGTGTATTTAACTAGAATTTTGAGATTGTCTTATTGATGTATTTTTGAGATTTTTTTAAACGATTCACCGTAGAGAATGCGCATTGTATGTTCTTTACAACACTTCTTTCAAAAGACAAAAGACGAGTGATCTATAGAAAATGCAGCTTCTTGATTATCATTAAGAAAGTGTTCAATATTTGAAAGCCGAATTGTATTTTCTATAACACATCACTCTCACGCTGAATAAATAATAAAAACAAATAATATAAAATTTATTGAGTGGCTCAAACTCAAATATTATAAGTAAACATAAGATTTTACGCACTCTCAGTTCCTAAAATATTGAGGCAAACATGCGCTATCTCATACCCAAACATCCACCATTAAGGGTAAAAAAGAATGAAAAATGCCCTATCAAATTTAAGTATTTTTATTCGTTTTCTATTTGAATATTTTTGTAGGGATGTTCAATTAAAGATTTTTCCAAATTTCCATTAGCATCATATGTTTGTCTGAAGAGGAATAGTTCAAAGCTGAGCAAAGAAAATTACCTTTCTGAGTCACAAAAAGGAATACAAGCATACATAAAAACAAAGCTTCCTGCAGTGTCCGAGCTCTTTGGAGTAGAACTCATGGCAGCATGGACCCAGCTTATTCATGTAACTACCACCAGTCTGGGGTCGGCTACCCTACCAGCAAGCATTCACACGCAAAAGCTCTATAACTTCTCGATGTAGTAATAAGGCCGCAGTCTGCTCTGTTAGCACTGGCTACGAAGGAAATATTTTGTATGTTCTTCCTTTTACGAAAAGGACATCAGCTCGTAGTTGCTTTTGTTTCAGACGTTCCTTACACGTTAAAAACTTAATAAAAAGTCTTAACGTGTTAGATAAAATTCTAAATGCGTCATAAAATGTCGGAAAACGTATGATGTCGCCGTTGCCGAGCATTTTACCTATTTTACCATGTTTTAAAAATCTAGAATGTAGTATGTACAACATTTCCGTGTTTTCTGCGTAATGGGTGTTATATCCAAAATAATACTTTTCAGGAAAAAACATTTTAAAAATTTACCATTTTACATCATTTTTGTTCTTTTGGGTCTTTCACTTTTACATCTCTGGGTCTTACCTTTTTATACCCACAGTGAAATTAATTTTTTTATACACACCTACTATAAAATCCCGTTTTTATAATTTTTGGATACAACACCTTTCACGGCGATAAATACATATTATACACAAATCTCTTCTAAAAGTGGTCTCTAAATATTTCACTGTGCAGTTAAGTATACGGTAAGGTTTTTTGGTAAACTGTTCAGTACATTCAGAAATAACAGGTTTGTGGATTGACTGAAGGCTCGAAGTTCTACATTCTTGTTAGAATCAAATTGTACAACTGGTTCTGTCTCCTTATCTCCACACAACAGTGTCGAATATTACAAGATTCCTTTCTAAGAAAAGAACACGTAATGAGTGGGCACTAAATAAGGAACACAACAAGAGAAACAAACAGTGCAAAAATATCCTTTCACCAATCTCAGCATCGCCTCAAGTACAAGCACCACTTCAGCGCAAAACCGTTAGCCCTCGCCAAATGGACGTACTTGTACTTTTAACTGTCGACATAACTAGCAGAATAAAACCTACCTGACAAAACTCTATCTAATACAAGTAACACAGTAAGAACACCACCCGTTTCAAAGTGTTATGGCTGCTCCTGCCCCAAATAACGAGGGCACACCTCTGCACAACAAAAAAGGAAAAAAACGTGATTGCAGGATAGTACGTGTAGGAATCCGCCTTAAAACATTCTTACCTCCGTGTCATTATCTGCAATTTAACTTGTCTCCTATGTACACGATAATCCAAGCGTGAACAAAGAACGCTTTCATCATTCTCATTCGACATAATGTATTTTGAGGACATGAATTTACTAAATCTTCACACAGAAAAAAAGTATAATTTTCTCGAAATTAAATAGGAAATAAATGTGGTTATAACAATATTTAACCCAAAATGTACTAAATCTCCTATTAATCCACTAAATAAACAACATTTAATTAAAGACTACGAATACGACTATTTGAAACATGATAAAAGTCCATTTTTTATTCTCACTTATTCCGCATTTGTGACATAGTCTGACACAAGATGAACCACTATTGTCCATATCTCTCGTAGTTGGCAAGATAGAATTTTCTTCTATTGCCTCTTTTGAAGCATGGAATAATAATATTACTGATTTGTTTGAATCAACACGCATTCTCTATCGAACTTTTAGATAGACGAGAAAACTTAAATCAACGACCAACTGCTTTGTATACGTAATTGTAAAGAACGGAACATTGCTCATGGCGCCAAAAATAACACGAGAACAAATTATACCCAGTTAGCGGCAGTAAATTATTGAGCGTGGAGAAGCCAACAAGAGTACATATCTTATCCGCCCCGCACTGGACATCGAGTGGCCTCTCGGAAGACAAACAGCGGCGTGTCACCACCGGGGAAACACCTCACAAAGCGCACGCCCACCGTTCTTCATGTCGCTTTCATTTCGCCCAGGCGGCGCCGGCCCAGGCGCTGTGGGGCGCGGGCGCTTTCTTATTCGAGGCGCGAGGACGATCGCCCCTGCAACCAACGCCTTCAGCTACGGTCCCCGGATCTCTCGTCTACTCTAGGGATGGGATATCGACAACAAAACAACCATGTTTCGAAATATAGACCGATTGGTTTGGTTTTTTTTTTTTTTGGGTGTTTCCGGGCGCATCAACTGCTTTGGTCATTAGTCACGTTAGTGTAGTGCATGTTGTTTCTCGGGAGTTGGCGGTGGTCTTCCCCAGCTGGATGGCGAGATCCGACGCCGACCTACCGTCGGCTAGTGGGATATCCCCCTAATCAAAATAATGACCGACTAAGGGCGCTCAGGGCATCAGTTGATGTTGCTGCAGTTCCTCCACCTGGAGATCCTAAGGTTCGACGGTGGCAGGGTTTTCGACAATAGCTACATTGCGAGATCGAGTTCAGCTGCTGTCTGGAGGAGAATTCTAGCGACCGAGTGCTCTAATAAGCAGTTTTCCGTGGTTTCTCCGATCCAAGCGAATGCCGGAGCAGTACCCTAATTGACGGGCCACGGACCGCGCATGATCTTTCCTTCCTCTTCCTTGTCCTAACCTCACCCCAGACTTACACACTCTTGCTACATGCACTACACTAACACACTTGTCGGGAGACCAGTCGGGAGCTTAGAACTTGTCTGGGTTAGGGCAGTACTCCGCTGTTGGGAGATACCTGGTTAAGGAAAACCCCGCAAGCCGATGGGTAAATCGACACCTGATCTCGCCATTGGGCGGGGTAAGAACACAGCCGTCTCCCGCGATAAAACATGTATTACACTTACTGAACTAATGACCTTAGCAATTGTCGAGCGCGAAATCACAAATCATTCAATTGAAATATCGATGTTCCAATTTTCAAAATTGATGTTCAAAATACATCGAATCAAAACCATGGATGTCTTCTTACTACTTTCGTATCTCATCTAACATCAGTGTTCACATTCGGAAGGAGTGGAGGTGGGGATTTGCTATGATGGTCGTTTTTATTAATTTATAACGTAGAATAAGCAGTCAAAACTAAGTCAGACAATTATCAGAACAATTAAGGAACGTTTATTATCGTATTCGAAAATATAAAAATAAAACAATATACTTTATTAACAAAAATTCGACAAACTTATTTTTCACTCTTGGTCGCTGTGGTCAGAAGAATGTTCAATCTGTGGATATCTGAATTTTTTGATGATTATTTTTTTATTTAAAAATAAAATATATACCAATTAAAAAGAACGACTCAAAACATCGAATAATTGAAGCTAATGTCTCTTAAATAAATGTTAAATACATAGTTGTTGTTTATAAAATTAGGTAGCGATTTTAGCGAGCTTTACGCTATTGATTCATTTCTTGTTTTATACTTGCTCCTTCCACCCCTGCACCAGCCTAAGGTCTCCACTACCACGACAAGTCAATGTATGGTCGCCGATTTATCTTTTCTTTCACGGAACCATGCTCTCCTGTTCTCGCTCCGCCCATTCCTCTGTCTCCTCTTCTCCAACACCATTGCCCTGCCTAGACTCGGCATCTTTGGGTCCCACGCTACGCATCTCGTTGTGCTATACCCCTCCGTCACCGTTCCCTGATCCCTCCATCTTGCTTTGACTCTTCTCGCCCTGACATGCTGCTTTCCAACCCACTCCTGCCTAAGCCCTCGGCTATGGGAACCGTCGTAATCTACGTCGCATCTACCTCTGCTTCTGTTGTAGCCATGTTCTGTTCCGGCTCCTCCCTTTTACGTTTCTTTACATCTAATTTGCTGAAGCTTCCATTTCCTCTCCAAGCATTTCTTTTCATGGCTCACCCTCCCCAGGCATATCCCTCCTACCCTCACCCAAAACGTCACCTCCTAAAAAACCTCCGCTCGGTATCTCCTGATCCAAACTCCAGCGATGATCTCTTCACCCCCGCTTTCTGTTTTGTTTGTGCCTCCACTCGTTTCGTCGTTCCAACATAATGGTTTCCGGCTGTCATGTCTGCGCTCTCGTCCCTCTAGCCATTCGTACTCCTGTCCCGTCCACTTCTCGTTAGTGGCACCAAAGCTTCCATTGTCTATCGCTTCACATCTATTAGTCCCGTTCCGACAGCAGCGTTCTCACCCCACCTCCGGCCCTGCAATCTCTCCGCCTTTGCCTCGGCCCTCCCACTCAACTGCCATTCACATCTCCGCCAAAGTGTTCCGTCGCAGCCCTATAACACGCCTCCATCATCCCAACCACAACCGCAGCCACCGCCGCCGGATCCGTGTCTCCGAGCCTCCTTACGTTTATAAGTCCTCTGCCGCACCCCTCGCTTCGCCATTCCCGACGGAAGTGTCCCTGCCAGCGCCCCCGCTGCCGCCGCCGCCGCGCCTCCGCCGGCGGACAGTCGCCGAGTGGGCGGCGCAGGAATGCGGCCGCACCCGCCTCCGCCGAGGAGGAGGAGAAGCACCACTCGGGACAACGTCCCCTGCGCGGGAGGGCGACACGAGGGCGTCTCCTTATCGCGGTGGCGGACATCCCGGTGCTGCTAATAGAGGGAGGGGGACAAAGACCCAAATAGATTGATTGATTACTGATTCCGGGCGCGTCAACTGCTAAGGTCATTAGTTCCCTAAGTGTAGGGCATGTTTTATCGCAGGAGGTGACACTGATCATCCCCCGCAGAATACCGAGATCCAGCGATCTACCCGTCGGCTTGCGGGTGTTTCCTCAACCAGGTATCTCCTAAGAGATGGGCACCGCCCCAGCCGGGAAAAGCTCTAAGCTCCCGACCCGTCTCCCGGCATGGGTGGCAGTGTAGTGCTTGTAAATGTATGTGCAAAGGCGAGGATTGGACAAGGAAGAGGAAGGAAGATCGCGCGCGATCCGTGGCCCGTTTGTTAAGGTACTGCTTAGGTATTTGCCACGTGTTGATCGGAGAAACAATGGAAAACTACCGATCAGAGCAGCCGGCCACTAGAATTCTCCTCCAGATAGCGGCTGAATTCGACCTAGCTACAGTGATGAAAATTCACGTACGGACTCGAATCCTAACTGTCCTCCCGGTCAGAGGCACCGTTGACGTCAATTTCTACACCACCTAAGCCGGTGGCGAAGAAAGAGGCGGGGCGGATTGGGACGAGGTGGATTGACTGATTGATTGCTAGTGATTCCGGGCGCGTCAACTACTTCTGTTATTAGTCCCGTAGTGCAAGTTTTTCATTGGAAGGTGGCATTGATCTTCCTCCACTGGATGGCGAGATACGGCGCCGACCTACCGTCGGCTAGCGGGGATATCCCAAACCAGGTATCTCCCACCAGTGGGGCATCGCCTCAGCCGGGATAAGTTCTAAGTCCCCGATCGATCTCCCGGCATGACTGGTAGTGTAGTGCATGTTAGTGTAAGTGTGCGTATGTGTAAGGGGTGTGGATAGGACAAGGAAGAGGAAGCAAAGATCGCGTGCGGTCCGTGGCCCGTTTGGTAGGGTACTATTCCGGCATTTGCCTGATGATGATCGAGAAACTACGGAAAAAGTACCGATCACAGAGCATCCGGCCGCTAGAATTCTTCTCCTGGCAGCGACTGAATTGGACCTAGCTGACAAGCTAGTGTCGAAAATCCTGCTACCGTTGGGACTCGAACCTAGGACCTCCCGGTCAGAGGCACTGCAGTGACATCAGTTGATGCACTGAGCCCCCCCTCCCTCCCGGTGGGGTGAGGTGAACGGTACGAAACAGGAGGGGGAGGAGCGGGGGAAGGCAATAGCTGACACGGAGGCAAGGCCGGGGAGGTGAGAGCGAGGAGAGAGGCTGCAACGGAGGCGGAGCGGGATGGCACAGGTCGGACCCTGACGGGGGTCAGTCGGGATGGGCCAGTCCCGGGGGTGAGTCGGGATGGGAACCTGATGGGGGTGAACGGGGTGAGTCGGGATGGGCCAGTGCGGTGCGAAGACGGTGGTGGAGACAGCAGTGGGACGGGGCGGGGTGGGGTGAAACGAAATCAAGGCGGAGGATGTGGCGCTAGCGGTGGCGGCGGCGCCGGGACGGTGAGGGACGAGTGGCGGAGACGTGGGCCGTGGAGTGGGTGCGGTGCAAGCGAGCGCTGCGGCCACAAAGAGTATCCTTTGGCGTGAGAGTAGCAAAAGAGCTGGCGATGTTCTGAAAGATAAATGGCGAGGCATCTGACAATCCTTGGAGCGTTGGCAAAGGTACAGGAGTGTTACAAGCAGTGGTAGAAGATGGATCTTGCGCAGAGGTGTAGACGGAATAAGATGAAAACACATTCACTGTTCGTTACAGAAGTTGCAGTAACAAAGGGAAGGAGGAACATTTCGTCAGTACCAACTTAATTTGTCTCTCGATTTATCGAAATCAATCAGTATTCAAATGTCTTTGCAAATACGATTGCTAAATGAAAATTTGGTAACATTCCCATTCCAGTTATTCGGACTGATGAATTAAAGCTAGACCAACTTTGGTCGCTACTGGAGTCGAGTGCTTACTGTATTATGGTGTAAAGGGGGAGAGTGAATATTAGAAAATGTTAACCGAAAAAAAACAGTAGTTTTATCTTAATTGCCACGAAGCATCTTGATGGAACTGTACAAATGATACTGGATTGTGTGGTTCGCACGGTTGGCAGAGCGAGAAATTAATTCAGTTTCTCTGCTAACGTGAGCTACAGAATTTATGTAGTAATTACGATCCTAGGCATATAAATGCCAACCATTCCGCGCTCTTTCAAAAATGCCCGAAATGTTGTAATATTGTACGTACCTTCAAATCTACAATGGATTTTCTAATACTGACCAGACCTAGTTCTCGAAACAGCAATCTCATAATAATTAAAAAATCTAACATATTCATCACTTTTTATATAAACGTAACAAATGAAAACAAACTGTTATCATCATCACTTCTCTCCGTCCCAGAACAATCGGCGATTCTGACACGGAGTACCTACGTGGTTAACCACGGAGGACCTATGTGGTTACCTACGTGATTCTGACACGGAGTACCTCGTGGTTAGGTTACGACGAGCTAACGGGAGTCAAGTAATAAGTTACCTTATTCGCAAATGCTTTCAGCAACGGTAGTTCAGTCTGACACAAAATTAAGAGTCGTAAGCGTAAGGTCAAGCAGTAGCAAAATCGTCGTCATTCCTTTTCCTCGCCAGTAGATGTCTTGCTGCAAGAAGGCACGCGCTGGCAGGGCGAGATCATTAGCAGAGTTGAGCACCAGTTCAAGCGCGGGTCTGGTGACAGGTTAGGTTGCAGTCAAGAGCGACTTGCAGAGGCGGAGCGGTCGCTTAAGTGCGCTGAGAGGTGGTGAATGGTGGCGGAAAGTGGGCTGGACCAATGACAGTCGAAAGTGCGGCAGCTAAAAGACAATAACTCAACGGCAGAACTACCAGCTCTGTTTAATTGAGCACATTACATCAGGGGCATTCGTATATAAAGATACATGATGCTCGGGCCTCATAAGCAAGAAAGAAGAATGTGTACAACACATGAGGCATGAAGTGAATGAAGAATACAAACTATTGGGCTCAACACAAGCTCTTTCTCATTTTCTTCTTTTGCTTCTCCTCAATTTTCCGGTTTATACCAAATGTAAAGCCGCATGACAATTGCCGGGGGTTGCTGCAACACCAAAATGTGCTATGCACAAGTGTCGAGCGTGTTGCCGACTTGCCAATTGATAAACGTCAGCGATTCCAGGTGTGTGAGCTAATATAAGTATTATATTATTATTATTATTATTATTATTATTATTATTATTATTATTATTATTATTATTATTATTATTATTATTATTATTATTATTATTAATATTATTATTATTACTTACCTACCGATTATATTAAATCCTGGCCAGTCATTAAAACTGCCTACGAAACGTGTTTTCTGAAAGTACATTCCAAATCTGAAAGAATGTATAAGTTTTAAAAACCTGCAATATGTTACCATCATATTAAGAGTTGATTTAATTAATTCAAGAATACTCTCTTCGCATATTTTAACGATCACTAAATAAAGCCCTATATTTGTACTGAGACTAACGAATGAATGCGCTAATGATGATACAAATGTGGTAATGTTTATACAAATATGATGGTAGCCGATTATACGTGCAAACCAATCTGGAACTCGTTGGACAACATCGAATTCCGTTCCATTTGCAAACGAATCATCCAATGACAGCAGAATTATATTTTAGAAGCATGTCGATGCAAAATGTAAATGTCGATGACTATTTTGCATCAGATTTAACGGATCACGGCTCATAATTTAGAGTTTTAAGCTCCACTTTTACTAGGTTTTAAAAAGTATATTCCAATACATCAGTCATCGGATTTCTTAAATATCAAAACACGTTGTGGGAAATCACTCGAAAAGCCCAAAGTGGCAAACAGAACCTTCCTCCATTCGCACAGTCGAGCAAAAGCCCTAAAATGGGAGAGAGCGAAAGAAGCCAGCAGCTCCACGATTGAGCCGGCGCATCCCGAGAGCGAGGACGGGGACGAGGCGACGGCGAAGGCGCGGCCGCGAGGGCGGTGGCACCGCGGTCATTGCCAGAGGCAGCGGCGCGGCGGCGACGGGGTGGGGCGGGACGCTTTGGCGGGGGCGGGGGCGAGAGGGGCGGGGAGGAAGGGGGCCGAGGCATCGCCATTGCCGGCTCACGGCGGTGTCGCTGCATGCGAGGAGAAGGGGCCTTGGCGTGGGTGTGGCTGAACAGGGCGCTGGCACCGGGGTCAATGTCAGAAAGAGAGGCGAAGAATGGAGAGGGACGGCCGGAATTAAGTAGCGGGGATGAGAAAGGGGACGCCATCGGGAACGGAAAAGGACATCTGAGCGAAGGCAAAGTAAGAAGAGTTGAGATAAAGATGATTGTGGAAGATCAGACAGAAAATCGGGGTGGCAACTGAAGGGTGGTAATTGTGGCAAAACTCAATTAGACAAAGGAGACGAAGGTGGAAAGGTCGAACACGGGGGCCGCGAAGACATAAGTGCAAGAGGCGAAGGTAAAGACGTAGACACGGAGGCGTTATTGGCGTAGACTCATAATCCACGATTTGTTGTTCATAATTTATGATTCATAACGTTTTGTCAAGGTTCAATTTTTATAATAGAGCGTTGTTCATGGCAACCTACAGGACGTGTGCTGGTGAATGAGCAGTAGGCGGAACGACGAGGGTGGACCTGAGACAGAGGAGCTAGAGCGATGCGAGTGGCAATGGAGGAAAAGGCGGCGATGGCGGGGCGTTGCGGGTGGCGGTGGGCGGAGGCGGGGCCGGGAGCTTTGCGTGCAGGGCGCCGTGCCAGCGGAATGTTCGCAAAACGAAAAATACGCCCGTCCGAATCGCGTGTGTTGCACTCCTTTGCGGGTCCTGCCATGGCAAGTTGTGTTGTGGCTTTAGGGAAAATAGACCTTGGTCGAAGAACAGAAGAACGGAAAATACTGACCCAACCGCTCCCTCGAGATTACCTCTTGAGGAAGATCGTAAATTCCGTGGCAACAAGTTCGATACTCCTCATGAATACATAAACAATACAGCACTCTCTCTCTCTCTCTCTCTCTCTCTCTCTCTCTCTCTCTCTCTCTCTCTGCATAATGTACACAAATTATTCGTATTGGTTGGCAATTTACTCGCAGGAAAGCATAACTGAACACAATGTATGCAGTGTTTACTACAAATAATGTCCTTTATAATGCACGTAATAAAAGATTTTTTAATTCTTTTGAAAATCGTGAATATAATTTCTTAATGTTAAAGTCGAGATTGTGTACATATAAAGAGGGCACACTATACATTTTTAAGGAAAGAGGTACATAATTAATAAATATACTGCCAATTTACAGTTGATAATTAAATAGAAAAATAATTTAAAATAAATTATATTTTCCTGAAATATCAATTAATTACTATTAAATAGGTGGTCTATGAAACTTTAAAAAAAGGTTGCACAAATTACATGTTTATCTATATCAATAGTCCAACTCGATATAAACACAAACAGTTGGTAAAAAGGTAGAGAGTAATTAAAAGTAGCAAGTAACACATAGTTCAAATTTTATGAATAGATGTTGAAAGTTGTATTCATCGTACCTTTCATTCCAAAGTGTCAACTATTTAACACATATTTTCAAAGTAACATTATTACATTTCAAAGATTTTACATTTTTACATGTCATCACGAAATCAGCTAGATCGTATATTTCGAAGTAAATTAATTGCCAGACATTAGTCTTAAAACGCGCTCCTTCAACGCAATCGTCCACTTTTTTCTTAGATAGCAATCATACCCAAGTCAGTCCATAATTCAAGACTGAACTGTAGCTAACATCCAGTTCTGCAACATTTTAAGTTTAAATATTACTGACAGGTTCCATTCTCTTAAACACGCAATTTATTTTTAAGATTCATTCCATGTCATGTTTTAATTTTTTTATTGCTCTTAAAATAAATCTCGTCGGATCTCCCACTGTGAATAAATCCGAGTTTACAGGCGATGTCTATGCTGTTATCCACGAGTAATATCGCAAAACTGTACTTTATTGTATCAAAGTATGGATGTGTCACGACATACTATCAATATATTGAGTATACTACCGTTTTGAATAATACCTACCAATATTGTTCTCATGAGATGACTTTTCGAGTAGAATCACTGGCAAAAGTGGCTCAGGACATCAACTGATGTCACTGCAATGCATTTAGGTACTAGCTAGCTAGACAGCTAGATCGAATTCAACCGTTGTCTGGAGGAGAATTCTAGAGGTCGTCTACTCTGATCGGCAGTTTTCCATGGTTTCTTCAATCAACACCATGCGAATGTCGAGCAGTGCCTTACCAAATACGCGATCTCTCCTTCCTCTTCGTTGTCCTACCCTCACCCCTTATTTGCACACACTCCTTATTACATGCACTACTCTGCCACACTTGTCTGGAGCTTTCAGCTCGTCCCGGCTGGGGCTGGGGCGGTGGTGTTACCTGAATGAGGAAAAATTCCCGCAAGCCGACAATGGTCGGCGCCGCCAGCCGGTGTCGTCTGACAACGGGGGAAGATCATCGCCATCTTTCGCGATGAAAACACGCACTACACTTACTGGACTAATAACCTTAGCGGTTGTCACGCTCGGAATCACTAATCAATCAATCGAGTAGAATCCGCATTTCCTACGCAGACCTAACAGGTCTAAGTGATGAGGCCTTCGCATTTGAAAAGTTTGAACTAGTATACTTCCTGAGATCTTATTCAGTCCTTGAGAGAAGAAAGAAATGGATTTACACAGAAATGTGGCAGATAACATGATCAAATAACACTAAACTATAAACACTTTCTGTCGAAAACCGGTAAAAAGTAGAGAAATCAGATCACCAAAGACAGAAAAGAAAAATTACAAACAGAAGGTGGAAACGTGTAAAAAAAAGAAAGCAATAGAAAGACAAAAAGATGAATTGAAGAACCTTGCGTATCCATTTCAACCACAAATCTCTCATTTGTTTAATCGACTTGACAGCTTCTTGGGATGGAGATCTTTACACCCGGGCGACTTCTAACGGTTCAGGAAGTGTGAAAGACGATTACACCATCTCTCAGGCGTCGACCTTGAATACCAGGAGACACAAACAAGTGAACGTGATATTCGTGTTGTACTTCATGCTTTTCAACACAAAATAATCGAATTCGAAAAGCATTTTAGAAGGTTTTATTGGTCATTTTATATTTACCTGAAAAGCTTAATGAATAAGCGGTGAACTCATTTTATTTCAGTATTTGTTTGAGATTATGACGCTGTATACAGAGTTATTATAGCATCATAAAGGATATTATTTTAATGGTGGTAAAGAGAACTTCTTTTAATCACAAATTCAGTATATTAGAGAGAACTTTGGAAAACGATATCAGAGAAGCAGGAGCTTTGCACTTCCTTTGCTGGTTAAAATTCTTAGGAGTTTAAATCTATGAAGGCGACCTTCATAAAACTTGTTTCTAATTTATTATTTTAATGTTAAGAAAACGCTCTTATTTTTCCAACATTTTTGTTATTTTTACCTTAAAGTTGAATTTCAAAATTACTAATGTGACTTTTCGCGTCGACCGGAAATGCAAATTCCCCATATATCGCTGTATTTTCAATCGATTTTATTATACCTATGGTATTTATACTTTCCTGAACCATTCACACCACTGGATGCAATATAGTATACTATTTTTTATTTTGACGATACATAAGGAAAACTTTTAAAAACAATAACTAATAATAATAACGTAAAACTAATAATAAACAATAAATCTCTTTTCTCCCTCCTAGCGTGCACATAGACTAAGTCATTGCTTTTTCAACATTTAACAAGAAATTAAAACATCTCATGAAATATATGATTGGTGAAAATATATTTAAATTTGAAGCCGATTAATGCTGTGTTTTAATTGAAAATGTTTGTAAAAAGTCAACTTCAAACGCCAGACTATGATCAGTCAATGAAATTTGTTAACACACTGATACACATTTCACTCTTTTTATCGTTTGAAAGCATAATTTTCACTGCAATAAAGATAACTTATGAATTATTTATAATAATGTAATGTATACACTTAAGAACGGAAAAGAACGCGAATATAAGAAACGGGAATACAAGACAAAGAATATTAAGAGAGTATTGGTACAACGTGTAACCCGAAAAAAATATTTATTTATCTATTTATTCACACCAAAATTTAAAATGAAATAATCAGAGGAAGCCAGAATCAAACGAGTTTAAAAATTATTTTTCTGGTACATCAATTTTATTATGCTGCCATGGACAGAATTTTATTATCCAATGACAATCGCGAACGAAGTTCTGTACATTCCTGGTGGAGACTTCTTTGAGATCTCCTGCATCGGCTCAGAAAGCGCCTCCTTTTAGGAGAGCAGGTACAAGCAGGACGGACCGTTAGATGGGTTATCGCTAAGGAATGGCACAAAACATCTGCGATAGGTTTTTTTGTTTGTTTGTTTTTTTTCGAAAATAACAGGATGTGAACGCTTCAGTTAAAAGTTTCCATTTACAGATAAGGAAAGTGCTTTCTTTTATAAACTGAAAACAAAAATTAAAGAAATCAACGAACCAATGGGAAATGAGTGATATTGGTGTCTTTATACTTCTGTAGGAGTGAGAATATATGCAAACTGTAACTAGACAAGAAGTTCTTGGGAAAGAAAGTAAAACGAGGTCTTGGGAATGGGTGCATAGAAGAAAGTCATTCGTGGGTACTATCACTAAATGCAATTCGAAATTTGAGTCACACTATTTCTTATTTAATCTATGACGAGCAAAATAACATCATAACATACGCCGGAAATCAGAAAAGTCAAGCAAACTTCCGTCTTTGTCTGAAATTTGATATACCTCGTTCTGTGAGGAAGAACAGTATATCGTTAATAAAAGCATTACCTCTGAAGGTATTTGATTTATATTTCGTATCCAATGCATTCTTTTAAATTCAAATTCCTTTATGAACTTCTCAAATTTACAGATTGCCTAGGCCAACTAAACATTTTTCATATTACAGCAATATAGTTGGACGGATAAGACTTGACCTGCTAAAATGCTTTTGAAGGATTTACATCACATTTCGTGTGATTATTTCATTCAATCATTCATTATTTTTAGAGAATTGCATCGCCAAAATAATCCCCTCGATTGCCTGTCCCCACGATCTCTGGTCTTCTTCAAGATTAGCCTCATAAAGGTGTCAAGGACCAGAAAACCTGCCCAGTATTTGAGAACAAATTAAAATTGACGTTTCTACAGAATTGATCGATTATTTGATACACGCTTAAGGGCTTAATATTAGAATTATCTTAAAATAGCAGGATATGCTGGATTAAATGTAGTTATAGAAGTTTTCACGATGACGTGGAGAGGTCTAAAACCTACAAAAAGGTGAAATAAGTTTCAAAGTAGCTGTATTACTAGTTTAAAAGGAGAAATTAAGCTGTATTACATGCAATACAATTAATTTCCTTCCCCGAGCACTGTCCTTCCAAACGGAAGAGATTATCAAAGGAATTGTGCTCGTTGGATGAGAAGGGGCTGATACTATCCCTCAACGGGGATGTATATTTGATGATTCATTTACCTCCATACATTTTCAGAGATTTACACGAAGTATCGCGTTAGTCAACACATATTTCACGCCCACATGTCAAGCCAATTGATTGTACGTCGCGAAGTGAAAGTAGCACAGATTAGTAGTGGATTCATCTGACTGTTGAGTAGGGACAGGTCATTCGGCGTGACCTCCCAATTCTGAAATAATTTGATGCCCACGGAGTCTCGAAGAAATTCGAATGTTTGCCTTAATTTATGAAAGGTTCGATTGCATTACATCTAATTCTTTCATTTTCAACAAAACATTTTAATCACACCAGAAATAACGTGGAAGGCTAAGGGAAAGGCGGATGCAAGAGGTTGAAATAGTCTATGGAGCCTAATATTTCAGTAGCAGCAGCAGTAGGAGAAGAAGAAGAAGTCGAAGATTAAGAAGAAGACGAAGGCGAAGAAGACAAAGGCAAAGAAGACGAAGAAGAAGACGAAGGCGAAGAAGGCGAAGAACACGAAGGCGAAAAAAGAACACGAAGGCGAAGAAGACAAAGGCAAAGAAGACGCAGGCGAAGAAGAAGACGAAGAAGCAGAATTTAAATATTGAACATTTACTTTGAGAGTTTCGTCACATTTATCAAAGCATTTATTTGCATTTATTCAATTTTGCTTTGTGAGACAGACGCCAATTCGCGGGCCCCGGCCCGGCGGGAGGCGTGGCGAGGTGACGCGACGCCCCCTGGTAACCGATATTCCGTCGTTTACGCGGGCGGGCGAGCGGGTGGGCGGAGGCAGGATGGCGCGGCGGCCGGGCAGGTTTCCCTGGGTCGGTCTCCGTCCGGCGCGGCGCGGCGCGAGGCACACCGCCTCCCCCTCCTTCGCCTTGGCTCGCGCGGTAGAACTTTCACATGGCTGCAGGCCACAAACAGAACTGTACGGCGGGCGGCGTGTGAAGCCGCCGCTTGCCGCGCCGCGCCGCCCGCCAGCCTTTCCTGCGCGCGTTTCTCTGGACGCGCGCGGGAGGCGGCGGGTGAGGTGTTCGGAGTAGCGAGGTGGAGGCGGAGGCAGCGGCGGTGGGCAGCGGCAGTGGTGTTGTTGGCTGGGCGCACGGGTAAGGATGGGGGCGGGGGCGGGGGAGGGGACCGGGGCGGAGGCAGGCTCAGGGGCCGGAGGCTGGGCAGGGTCGGTGGCGGGGACCATGGCGGAGACGGCAATGGCGGTGGTGGCAGTGGTGTTGGCTGAGCGCAGGGCATGAGTGGGGGCAGGGCGAGGCCGTGGCGGAGACTGCAGTGGGGGTGGCGGCAATCGGTAGCGGCAATGGTGACGACTGGGTGCACGGGCAAAGACGGGGGCAGTGCGAGGTCGGTGGCGGGGACCATGGTGGAGAGGGCAGTGGCGGGGGCGGGGGAACGGTGATGACGTTGACTGGACGCACGTGCAAGGGTGGCGTTGGCGGTGGTTGAGTAGGTGGCGTCGGGCGGCGGTGATGTTGTAAGGAAGGTGACCGCGCGATGGTGTGTTGGAGGTGACAACACGTTTGGAGGCGTGGATGTTTTGTCGTGTCCTGCCTATTTGAGATACGTGTCCCGAAACTGCGGCACAAGCAAGACAAGCTTAAAGATGAAATGATGGTGTCAGAGAGTGAATGATGCTGATATTAAGTACTGATGTTTGCAGGGTCAATTGTGTGAAATACATGAATGGCTATACTCACAAAGAAAATTCTGTTTATTTGGAGTATGAATAACGCAACATATTAAAAATAATTCAATTCCAACTTTCAATTCGACTTCTGTAAACTAGACACCTAGAATTGATATGTTCGTACAGTTAAAATTGGGAAGTAAATCATTTAATAAAATTATATATTCACAAAAGTGGTGTACAATATTAATATGTACCAATCAAATATAACTTTCACATATTACAGTGTAGGAAACATTATGCGGATAAATGCGGTACATTAGTTGTTGGTTTTCATATTTTGGCATCTCAATATACTTTCTTTCGTTTTGAAGATAATAGGATCAAATTGTCTTACGAAATTTATTTTTATACTACACGTATTTATCGAGCAGGCTGCTTTGATAGTATCCCCTCGACTTCCTCTTCATTTTATTTTTGCTCTCTTTATTGACGATTTCCTGAGAAGGAATCTACTTCAATAGGTCGAAAACCCAATTCCTTCGTCTAGTAACACGTTCTCCTGACTTCTCTTCTTTTACTAACTTTTATATTCGTTAATTTATTTTCATAAGTAAATGATTGAAAACGAAGTGCTTTCGCGTATTAGCGTGAAATGATTTTATTGAAATAATCTCTTTCTCTCTACTCGTCGTATTTGTAACTCTTTGACATCTCACATGACGTTTACGAAATGTTAATAGTCGCGAATGCATCTCCAAATGCGCTGAATCACCAGATGATTATTACAAGACCCCTTTGACACTAATCGTGATCTCCGTCACTGAGTCCATGACCGATACACATAGTAACCGCCTTATTGAGGGTTACGTTATGAATATTTCATTTATGAATATCAGTCCGTCTGACCCAGAGAATTATTTATATCTTGTCTAATACTTTCAATTGTCTGCACGTGGTGTGGTTTCAAATTACTGTGTTATTACATCTCTATGACATTCTATTCATATTGCGGCTGAATGTGTGATAGTGAATCGATTCGCATCGCATTTAACACACTGACTTTCGTTAGAATAAAATTTTGAAAAAATATTGACCTAATATTAAAATTACATTATTGACGTAATTAATAGTAATTATTTAGATATCTATAAATTTTTCTTCTCACATCACAGGAAGTAACAAGAACCTGTGTAATAAAGGAATACAAGCAAATTTGGATAATTGAAGAAATAACTATGAGACAGATAACTCACTTAAAACAACAGATATACCAATAAGGCCACTCGTGATATGAAAATATTCGTATTGAATTGTATGTTTCAAATGAAACTACAAATAAATATTCTGTGCAATTGTGGAACTTGATTGGAAACCAACTATATCTTGCCAAGAAATGCATTTACATGCGTCGGTTGGGCACATTCCCATTTTTCCACTCCACCTATTTTAAGCCATGTCGGTCAATGTTAAATCGATACCGATGTCGACAATAGTGTTCATAGATGAAAAATATGCTACTACGATGATAAGACATTTCTCTTCTTCTGCATCATCATCAACAGCAGAATTAATCCAGTGTCTTGGCATGCCGTAAGTCTCTCCTCCTACTCTGCCCTAAGCCAGTCTCTGATCTATCATTTTCTGATTACGAACCTTCACTATTGATTGTCTTGTCATAACTGATATCACAATAATCCATTTTGCTTTTGGAAGTCTCTAGTCGTTTTGCCATTTGGTCGAACAGCCAATCGCTTACGGCGATTCTTTCAGCGAACTTTTGTGACTTATACTATACTATTTCCTCGTAGTTTCTCACAGTGTCGAACATAGGTTTCCTTGCCCCGAGCCGTTTGTATTACGTGCGATCTTTTTGTCAAACACATCTCATCTCCTCTCATCAACTTACGAGAATATTCGACACTTTTCTGTAGAGCACCACGGGCCTCACAAGAGATCTTTACGATTTTACGTTCGTAGTAATGATCAGAACTCGGAATATCAAATGGCTCTCAGGCCAAAATAGCACCATTATTCTACATTCAATTTCAACTCCAATAACACATCTGTTGCCTTTTATACTTAGGTAAGAAGACTACAAGATAGAAATATGCGAAACAATACTTTCTTTCAAACTTGAATTTGGAGATCCACCCACCGTAAAGGGCGGCTCGAGGGCAATGCCCTCATAATTTTGTTTTATTTTTAAACGAACAGCGTGAACTGACTTTGTTCGCAAATTTTTATGATTTATGAATTCGATTTAATAAAATAAACAAAGTATTTTAAAAATATATTACTTTAACTTCCTTCAAATTTAAATTCAAACTGATTCTAGTAGAAAGAATAATTAGAACAAATAGTTATACTAATATAGATTTTTATTTCCAGATTTTTACAGATTAAAATATGCAAATTGAAAGAAATGTGTACATTTTATACATACAACATAAAAAGTATATCATACAAAATAAGTTATCATAAAAACATAAAACTTAAAAAAATTGTCGCCCTTAATACTTTTAAATGTTGCCTCCCCTCGTTGAATATTTTCTAAAGCTGTCCTGAACTCTAGTGACGCCGCAGCGCGCTGCTCGAGCCAAGTCATGAACAAGACAGTCTTCCACGAGGAGGTAGCGGTCGCCGAGGAAACTTTCGAAGCTCATGCAAAAATGCGAGACAGTTTCTTTGGCCGGTGACTTTCATCGCTGCACGGCCACGTCCCCGGCCGCGTCGCGTCACCGTGCGGGTGGGTGGGTGAAGAATCCCTTTGTAACTCGAGCTGCTTCGCTCCAAAGACGCCGCTTTCACACATCGCCAAGAAAATGCACAACACAACTCCCGCTGTGCTCGAAGCCCTGACGTTGAAGAAGTTCATCGTGCGTTGCATAATTTCGTTGGGTTCGTAAGGTGTTGTGTGTGTTCATTCATGAATGGAAGCAAACACAAAACGTTATTGACAACAGCGTGACTTTATAAAGAGACATAAGAATAAATGAACGGATTGTGTGAATTAATAGGAACATTCTCATTTTAAAGATATTTAATGTTTCATCGTGGGCATCACTGCAGTCATTTAAAACGGCCAGAAAAGAAAATGTTGCGGGGTTGTTTCCCGTGCTGACTCCTCATACTCACTCATACCACTGACACGATGAACATTAAAAAATATAATCATGGTAAGTAAGGAAGGGAGAATCTATGGCTGGATGCAAATACAAAATTTCAACCAGTTCAGACTTCCGAGTCTTAAATCCAAAGGCCTGAAATATCCAATAAAAATAAAATCCATGTTCTCGAATGACCAGGATATTCTCCTGATCTTAACCGAAATTAAAATCTCTGATTAGGTGACAAAAGATACACTTAATAGAATACACAATATATTTAAAACTGCCTTAATATCCAACGCACCAAAAGCTGATCATTTTCCTTCAACACGATGATGGAGCGATGACCTAAAAACTAATGGAATCAATTTCGAGACATGTGAGAGGCGAAACAAATTCCTTTGGTTAGTATATTTCTTCGCAAGTTTTCTTCAATTAATTAAAACTTACTTCTCAATAAATTGAATAAGCATGGTAAACATTCAAAATAATTTGCACTCTGCCGTTTCTTAGAAGGCTGCAGAGATGTAAGTGATTACTAAGAAAATCTACATTTTTTTCGAATTACAAAATATTCACTTTTCGCATTCCGAGTTTATTATAATAATTCATTTGAACAGAATATTATACTGCAATACATAATTATTTTAATATGCACATGATGAAGTAAAGAATATATTACTACACAACTCAGTCCTCATGCACGATCCATTGGCACGTACAACATAAGCGAAGCAGTAACATCTTTATTTAGGTTCTCCAAAGAATTATGATTTATAAAATTATGGCGAACTTGGGACAGAATCATTTGGGGACTCGCCCAGTCAGGGGGATGGGGCCTCCTACGACTTCAGATCCCTCCCTCTACAAGAAGTATAACATCTGTAAATCTACAAAAGAAAATTAATTTTACGTCCAGCACGAATGAAATATTTTTTAAGAACAATATCAAGTGAACTAGACATAGCTATACCGCTCCCCCTGCTTGGACAAGTCCTGATTACGCCACTATTATAATTAATGAATTAGTTATACAAAATAATAATTTTCACTATTTAACATTGTCTTCGATTGAAGATGAGAGAGAGAGAGTAAATTTCATTGCTCAGAAAGCATTTCTGAAACATGATCAAGATCTTATTTTTCTGAACAGTCAACGATTTGTCGAAATCGATAAGGAAAAGTTATTTTTGTCGCCGTATTGTGGCAAGGACATACACGAGCCTGCAAATGAGTCACGTGCTCTTGAAAAATTCCGCTTCAGAGCGCGTGTTACATTTGCCCTTTAAAAGTCACTGAATGGGCGCCGTTGTGGGTCGAGGGTGTCGACACCCACATCCTACTGAATTCCGTGCTCGAATATGAAGCAAGAATATCTCGAAATATTGTTTACGAACCTTGTTAGAACCAATCTCAATTGCTACGTCTTATGATTTACGAATGAATACGCCACTGAAAGCAAACATATTTGCTGCCAAAACACAAATAGCTTTTTATCGCTTTCAAAAAAAAACTCGTGCAATGTCACACCTTGAATGATAAAATGTAAGGATAGCAAGAGCAATATTTACTGTCTCAGAGGGTTGTAAGAGTCTGTAAAAAGGTCGTTGATTCATGAAAGATGAAGCTGAATGATGAAAGGAGCTTTCTCAATGCTGTCTGTCCTTCAGTCCGTTAACTTTCCCCCATGAAATTAAAAGAGCATGAGATCGCAAAACTGCAGTTTACTTAATGATATTTTGATTAAATGCGAAAAAGTAAAATAGGTCGATTTAATTCCAAGACGGATTCCATCTTGTGCCAAAGGCAGGAAACTCGAATATCAACTTCACAATTATATCAACTGAAATTTATTTCCATTATTTTACTCGCACATAGAACAAATGTTTGAATTTATCAGTAAAAATTGAAATTTCTTTCAGGTTTTGCATCTTCTTGTCCGAAGTTGAAATAATAGCCCTAGTTTTTTGCGATAAAAATTACCGTAACTATATCATTTCAAAAAATATCTCCCCTAATACGGCCCACTCAACAAAGGTATATCCCAGCATCTTGCTTATCGCACCCTTGGGGCATGACACGATTCGTATTACATGAATCGTTTACATCGGCTGAGATAGCTCAAAGCAACAATTGTTTCAATACTAGGTAGATAGCTAGGTCGAATTTAGCCGCTGTCTGGAGGAGAATTCTGGAAGGGCGGCAGCTCTAATCGGTAGTTTTGTAAGGATTCTTCGAACACTAACAGTCGAATGCCATAATTAACAGGGTGCGGGCCGCGAGCACTCTCATTCCTTTCCCTCATCTGTCTTCTCCTCTCTCCTTACATACACATCAACACGGGCGTACCCACTAGCGTGCAGCTTGCTACCACTCACGCCGGGAGCTTAGAGCTTGTCCCGGCTGGGGCGGAACCTTGCTGCGGGAGACTCTTGGAGGGCGAAGAAACCATAAGGAGACATGTAGTTCGGCGCCGTATCTCACATTCCAGCGGGGGAGGATAAAACATGCACTACACCCACGGGACTAGTGAGAACACAATTAACGCGCCCACACAAAAATCAATCAATGAATCGTTTACGTTTTCCAATTCAACTTTGTCCTCAGTAATAAGAAAAATTCCATACCCTTCTTAGTATATTGAAACATTAAGTTTCGATCGTCTAAGTCACGCATGTCAAGATTGCAGGCAAGGTAACTAGCTTACTAGTGTTCACGGGTACTGCATTCAGAGCAACTGGCATAAGATTTAAAAGCAATAGTTGAACAAATAGCTCTGGAATGGCGGTACATCACTGGATACCTCGCCCATGACAAGTCATAAGGAAACGTCAGTTACTTCAGAGAGCAATGATTGCATTACCTTTCGGCATTTAGATTAGAATGTATAACAAATATTATTGTCTGGTAAAAAGACCTGCCCGTCCGTAAACGAGATTTGTTAATTTATAGAAACCTTGAATTTATTTCACAAAATTATTGCTATTTACAACAAATTACTGAATGATTTAATAAAACAACACAAAACAAAATGGAAAGGGATTGTCATTCAAATATATTCCTGTCACTTAACAAACATGTTTAAACGAGACAATATAAAACGAAAATAAACATGAAATATAGAAAAGAATGTAAACATAATATGAATCTTGGTTGTTTGCTTGAATAAATCTGACAAAAAGTTTCGTGTGACACCACTATTCCCCACCTGACGCCGCTTCAGCTTGTGTGTATACACCCCCTTCGTGGATTTGGAGGGGAAATGAGAGCGGAGTCAGGGGAAGGTGCCCATTCTGGTAGGAGCTTTCCAGACGGGCAAGTGACTCGAACAGACACGGTTCGACATACCTGGTCTAAGTCATACTCTATGCTTTCTGTCGGAAACAGTGACGTTTACGAGCATTAAACAGTATTGGAGAAGGGAGTCGAACAAGTAATAGGGAAAGCAGTGTCCGGCGTACAATCTTTAGAGACAATGTTGGAGTGATCTACCTTCGAGTTGCACGTTCACGAACCTTTCCCTTTCAGAGAGGACGCAATGAGGATCATTACGAGCAATGTGATCAGATTAACGGCTCGCCCACACTTCCACTAAAAATAAATAACATCAACTCAGCGATACACCTTGGGGATAGCATAATATAATGTAACGTAATGCAATGTATCACAATGCCATGTAACGTAATGTACAAAGAAAACATACGATCCATATTTTAGAGTAATAAAATATATTTACAACTTATCAAATGTTACTGTAGAAACGACAAAACTTTAATAAATGTTTTGTTAGGAAAACATGCAGTAATGCGTTGGGTCTCTCATGTGAATATTTCTAAAATCTAGAAAGAAAAAACAGTACAGCTGGAAAGGGATTTTGAAGAAAAAATGACCTTATCCTAAAGAATCTGCGACCTTACGGCCACATTCAACTTTTTACAGCATGATATGTAGTCTTCACAATCAAGTTTTACGTGGTTATATATTTGACATTGATTAACATATGAAAACTAATTTTGACATTAAGATAATTCCACTACGAGATGATTATTGGCGAAAGGTGTAATCGGTTAGAACTTAATCATTTGCATTTTTTGTTTTATTTACTTTGCATGTGCTCTTAT
This sequence comes from Teleogryllus occipitalis, assembly GCA_011170035.1. NCBI lineage: Eukaryota > Metazoa > Arthropoda > Insecta > Orthoptera > Gryllidae > Teleogryllus > Teleogryllus occipitalis. The sequence continues at coordinate 176,517 of BLKR01014749.1, forward strand.
TAGATGAATGTAAGTTCTAATCCTAAATCTTCAAATAACAAAAGGTTCCCTCTATCCCGTTCATTCGTAATTTCTCGGCCAGAAAATCTTCAAGTACTGTAAAGTATTACTTCAGCTTACGATAATTTTCTCATTAATAAACGAATAAATAGACATCTAACACAAATGAACCAAAATGCATATCGTCCCCCTCAATTGAAAAGCTTATTGTCAAAGTGAGATTTCCAAGAAATACAAATTTGCGGGAAGGGCAAGTTTCCACATTCAACCTTTTAGTTCAAGAGATGATTAAACGGTTTTGAGTAATCATTTAAGATAAAAACTCATTTTTGAATCTGTACAATATTTGGCAACATCATGGAGAAGCATCTTAATATATTGACACGTAAAACTAGAATTCAAACGGAAATTGAAATATGCCAATTTGGAAATACGCTCTTCAATTTGGGCCTTGGTGTTACATCCACGTACTCCCTTTTCAGCGGAGTCTTTCGATTAATGTGGAGATGGTGGATTCTCCATGTGTCTGATGAACCGTTTCTTGGACAGAAGCATATTCAACTCAATATATTTTGCAAGATCATGTTCTAGTATTCCAAAGTAGAAGTGATCGCTGGTTAGAACACAACCTAAACCGCTTAAGTGGAGACCGAATGAGGAATACTTAGGGTGGTGGGCGAGCTCCTTTATAGGAATGAGAGATCACTCATTGTCCACTCATAGGGTTGAGCTAAGGGCGGTTTATGAAAAATAATCCATCACTCAAGGCACCCTCATTTCAAGTGGCCACTATGAATTCGGCTCTTTGGCTTTCAGCCTCGGGCTCGCAAGTATAAAACGCTCACTCACCCGATATTACATCTCTCATGAAACACGAACTCTGAAAGTAAGTCATGTTTTTAAATGGTGTCTTCCTGCAGGGTACGGCGAGATATCAAAAGCAAGATGAAGGATACAATGATGCCCAAAAGATTGTGAAAAACTACTTCAGGTTATTAGGCACCTTTGCCCATCACTCACCCTGGACTGCAAGGAAATCGCTCCTTTATGTGTGTATTTCCCGACAGAGAAAATGCGGGTTGTCAGTTCCATTTTTCTACAAGAAGCTCCAATTTATTACTCGTCAACTGTCGAACGTTGGATAGAACCCAGATGTCCACACTCTACTGCCAAGTACTATTCAATTTAAGGTTGGGAACAAATCGTGAGCGATATGATTATTATTGTGATATGGTTTTCGGGAGCTGAATGAGTAAGCATTTTCGTTCCCTTTTTTTTTTTTTTTTTTTTTTTTTTTTGCTGGACAACCCAGGAGTGAAATAAGTTTCTTTTAAGCACAAAGCTTTCAAACAAAAACAGATCTTCACAAGGAATTCAAAGATCACAAACAGAATCAAGGGCAAGATTTTTAAAGAACCTTCAAATTATCCTTTAATTTCTTACATTATACCATTAAAACTCATCGTTTTCTTCGATATATTTAAGTCTGGTAAATTCTTTAGGTTCTCACCTACCGTCATCGTCATTTCCGCAATAATGCAACAAAATTTTAAAAGGGAAGTGTGAGAAAAATTATATAACCGACTGCTCATTTGGTATGACAAAACGACGAAAACGTATTAATTTTTCGAGCAAAAGACGGAACAATTTACAATCTAACGATGAAATTATTCAGAAACCTGTGGCTTATCACTTTGAGAATATCTCCGCGGCTGAGGGAAATTTGGAAGCTACTTGCATCTTCTCAAACTCAACACTTTTGTTACATAATGTAAATGATTCTTTTATCATCAAAGTGTGAATTTTTAAAGTATTCCCTCCTTCCACATCTCTCACATTACGAAACTACTCTTTCTAACTAATCACCTCTCTTCCAGCTACTCTCACATTCAGTCTTTTCGGTTCCCATGTCAAAGCATGCGCTTGTAAGCTTGAATCTGAGTGAAAGCAGGAAATCGATAAGTGGATCAATTTGGGAGTCATTGAGGTGTCATGTCATTGAGGGTCAGCATTGAAAGTTATCTCACACTTCGTACTTCTCCACTCCTTTTCTCTGCAATAATACACAAAATTAATTTTCCCCTCAAAGTGTGAGTTTCCCCAAAAAGTGAGACGATTTGCGCAGCATCAGTTTGCGCCAAAAAAACACGTCACCACAGCACGGACACTTAGTTTGAACAGGCAGACCAGATGCTGACCGTCATGTAGAATGGAGAGCGAGAAATGTTGGGAGAAACATTCTGAAAGTGGCATAAAGTAACAAATTTGAACGGTAACCAACCCAAAATAACACGATGAACACGTAAAAGGTGAAATATTAAAAAAAAATGCTTCGTATATTTGTTTCAATAACATGTAACAAGGTGATAATAATTATCATAAAGGTGATAAACATTTTGGTATCTGGTTGCATTTAAAGTTCCCGCTAATATTGTGACGCAAAACTGGTGAATGAAGCTTATTGGCTGAGTCGGATTCGATTAACAAGAGCCCTTCCCCCTAGATTGCCCTTCCACGCCGGGGCTCTTAAATCGACACCTTCACGCCGGCCGCCTCCGCGTTCCTCCGCCCGCCCGCCCGCCCGCCCACTCGCCGTCAGGGCCGGACACGCCCACCCCCTCGGCCATCTGACCGCCTTTCACGCAGCGCCCGCAGCTGACAACCACTAATACAACAGAATGAAGCCGTGTTCCACTCGGATGTGCCTTATCAAAAACAAAGCTCAGGTTTCAGCTGCTTGACACTCTGCATCTCACTTCCTGTTTAATTTATTGTGTTAGGTTCGTTCATCCTCTTGTTAAGGTGTTATTAATTTTGAAAAAACAGCGAATGAAACTATGTATCAAATTTCTCTTCCCCAAAGACAAATTCAGGCCATCTAAGTTAATAATTAATATAAATTTACCTATTAAATTATAAATCAGTATGTCTAACTTAAACATTAAAAAACTTTTAACATGAAAAACTTATTTAAAAAATTAAATTGAGGATGTTTCCACACTTGGAAGCATCCTCGATGTTCAAAAAGTGATTTTTTAAATACCTGGAAAACATGTATGTTGAACAAGAGGAAATATATATCTTTTAAAAAAGCTTCCTTGAAGAATGTCTCTAAACTCACGTAAAACCAACTACAAATGATGAATTTAGTTGTTAAATTAGTAACTAAAAATTCAACGCGGCAAGCATGTTTCACTACTGAGGTTGTGTAGCTGTAAGTTATTGTGATCTATGCGGAAACCAATGCACATACATGCTACTAAATACTTCTTTCAAAAAGAAACAATGATAACATTAAATAAGCACATACGAGTTTAACTGAGTTGTTAACTCGAAAGCATAAACAGATAAAAAATAACAGAAGCAACTGAAATTTTTGTAACTAAGGAGAATCTTTAGAATGTAGACATGTCATTTCTACTTCACTGACGCTTCACTGTCAACCTCTAAAATTAGGAAGTGGGCAACCCATAGTGTGTGTCTAAAACATCTATCGCCACAGAGGATGTACCACATATGGAGCTCGAAAAGCTGTAGGACGTCTAGGACCAAGGCACCTCTAAAATATCTCGCTCCGATTGTTCTCTCCGACACGGCGCCGCGGCATGGCTGTTGCCTGAGCGACCAGCGAGCTGCAGCGCCGCGCGGCGCCAAGCGAGCAGTTAGGTGCTAGTGGATTCGATGGGGAGGGGAACAGCCTTGCCGGTCGAGAGGCCGGCGCACTGGGGCAGCAGGCAGCGCCGCCCCGCCCCGTCCCTCCCCGCCCCGCCCGGCCCGGCCCGCGTTTTCTGGTAGAATGAAATTCCAAGTACAAAAAAGTTGTCATGGTTTTGTGTTATCCTCGTGTATTTACATGTTATATTTCAAGTCGATGAATTACACAAACTCAATAAATCTTGGGATTTAGCCTTTCTTTTGATTACACATGTCAATGGTCACTAAATATCCGGTTGTAAGTATCCGAGATATTCGTAGGTAGTACACAAAATAAAAGGGGAAATGTTTAACAAACACTAATCTCATGCGAGGTATAGGCCATAAAAATTACTGGCGTTAGTTTTGGAAAGAGTTGTTCTATTCAAAAGTAAATTGTCACGACTATGCCCTCCTTTGGCACAGTTGGGAGATGTAAAAGACATGAAAAAAAATGAAGTAGTTTCTTGAGCCTTTATTCAATCGTAAGCCAAAGCCATCTCTCATACACCTTCTCCCTACATCTTTACCTACTCCCTTCTGCACTTTATAGGTAGCGACTCTCTTAACATTCTTCTTCTAAATAGTTGTAGCTAGGGTGTTTAATAACTTATTGAGTGAATGAATACGGGTTGAGCAAGACAGGGTTCATTAAGGGCATTCTATGGCAGTTCGTGTTGGCATTTATATATTTCAAATGACTTTGCAGACTTGTCCATCAGGTAGACACTTCATCAATTGTAGAAAGCAAACTTATACAAAAGGTAAAGTCATTTGCAGCATAGCAGGAGGGCACGGAGCGCTGTGCTGATCAGAATAGTGGGTACGAGAGTAGGAGGCGGCTGTGCAATTAGAGATTCAACCCGCTTGCGAGCACTGACGTTGAGTGGAAGACAAGATAAATTGAATTCGCTCATAAAAAGGAATTCTCCCACTACCAACACGACAAACTCAATAGTTGCCGGTCTGGATAGCGGAAGTCGCTAAGACTGTAGGGTCGTAGTTGCCTCGGCTCGAAGGGTCTCGGATTCGAATCCCGCTTCAGACCCCAATGTAAACAACCACATTCGTCGCTACATGACCTAGTAGTTAGAAAGCGACCTTAAAAATTTAAAAGTATAAAAAATTGAATATTCCCAGCTCAACAACTTCCACACAATTAAAATGACGTTACTACTAACATTTAGACACTCCCTAGTCTTCCTTCATAAACCTTCTTGTCGACTATATTTTTGTTTCTTTTTTATATTTTGTATTGCCAAACAATATATTTTTATTTCTTCACCTGGAATAACTACGTTGTTTCGGGGAGAAGGAACAGTGACAGCAAGAATAAAGAAATAAAAATAGAAGTGTCACTATTAATTTAATATGTGCATCAATTAAATATTTCGTAGACAACTAGAAAATTCAGCAGTTTGGCGACAACAGAAACGAGTGGAAGTGATCGACGTATGTAAGCATGTTAGGGAAAACGCCAAATCTGGCAACGTTTCAATTCATACGTGAAACAAGTTTTTTCTTCTTCGAACTCGTCGATAATGGATGTGAATGGATGTGCTTTAAACGATGGAGAAATTATTAAGGCTCTGTAATCAATTGCTTCTGTGCCTCAATTAAATTTGCCAGTTAAGGAAGAAGGAATAAATAGAAGAAAGTTATTATTGTTTCCTCGTAGCAAGTTATAGAAGAAACGTTCGTGTTGCTTTGAATTTCGATGGCGTTCTAGAAAGTCCTCTAAATTATAACATATATATTCCAAATGTATTTTCCATGATAAAATCTATATTATCAAGATAACAGATGATAATGATTAGGGAACGGAATTTATTGTAATAAAAAATACAAAATATGTACATACATATGTGCTTATTTTTTTCAAATCATGTAAGAAAAAATAGAAAATATGTAAAATAAAAATTCATTATTGTGTTCAAAATTGTTCTCTACGAGCCTTTTCCACGCATTGACATCGGCGATCAGTTCTTAGTGTGCAATTGATTCGGGGTGGTTGAAAGTAAGTTCTACCTCTACAGAAGAAATTGCACACGGCTTCACCACTAAGAATTTTATTCGAAATATAAAATACGCTCATAGTATATTACAATGTTTACGAGTAGCAGGTGTTCAAGTGAATATAGCATTACCGTGCAGCCAGTGATGGATCCCGGAAGAGAGGGTTAAAGGCAATATAGCCTCCTCCCAAATCGAGGAACGCGGTGAGACAATTTTGCGTAAAAAATATTTGTAAGTTTTCGATCGAGTAACGAATGTGCTGTTTGAAACATTAGCAAGAATGTGGTTGAAATTACTTTTGTCCATAAAAATCCGCTCATTCTTTACTCCAAGTTCACAGTAAGCTGGGGGGGGGGGTAAGGAAGAGTAAGTTAGTAAGTTTGACAATTGATGGCGAAAATGTTGGTCATAGAAGCACAGCAGCATTACATTTGCTTTGTAAAAAAGATGATTCCGTAACATAAATTGCAAACGCACATCCAAAATGATCCGTTTTGACGTATAAAAACATTAAAATATAACTAAATATGTAGTAATAGGTAAAATGTGTAAAAATATGCAATTATACCAAAATATGTGAAAATATGTAAAATAAAAATAGTTCTAGTTCGTTTAGAATATCTTGTAAACTCTAAACAAAAATATTCAATGCAAGTATCTAGTTTGTATAAAAACATGTTATTACATGGAAATCCGTTCCCTAGTAATAATAAAAGTGTGAATCGTAGAACTAATCATGGTGTCCAAATATTGAACGGCAGGGACACCCTATTTTTCTCAAGTGTAAATCTCCACAGGACCTACAACCAGAACACCAGAAGCTCCTACCCTTCGAAAAACATTCCGATGAAAACAAGATTTTAATTACAGTTTACTTATCAGTCATCTCTAACAACTACCTTCACTCCTACTCGCTTTCGAATGCATATTAAGTTGTTACCACCAAGGCACATTAAAAACAGAATTAGCACGTTACAGTAACTGCCTCAATAATTCAGGACCTCTTGTCCGTTACACAATAAGCAGTTGACTTTTAATAACAACTTTCAATTCTCTCTCATCTTCCGGATATTTAGTACGTGATTGAAGAGCAGTTGACCAAATATGGACACAGATTTCTCACCTCACTCACTTTTGATCGTAATATAAATATAAAAGGTGATTTGCGAAAGTAGAAATTCTGAATAACGAACTACTAAACAGTACTTTTTAAAAAACTTAAAAATATTTTATCAGTTAGCAGTGACATTATATTACTCTATGCTTGGAAATATATTTCATATTTTTCTACCCATGGAAATAAAATTGGAGTGTCCGTCTGCGATTTCTAAGGAATTTTCTTTTTATAGTCTTGTATGCTTATTTAGATAGTATACAAAGTAAATCAACAGTTTTTATAATTTTCATGTTTATTTGTCCGGGGTAATCTCTGGAATTGCTGAACCTATTTGGATGAGGTTTTCACTGAAACGTCGAGTACTTTGGTGGCCATAATTTAGTCTAGTACTTTTTTTCAAACTATTATTTTCACTTATATAAAGAAGGTTCGTTTGTCATATGAAAGTAAACTTTTATTCCTATCTTAATGACATTTTGTACTCGTGACCCTCGAAACAAGGGAAAAGTTACTACACCAATTGGATTTTTTTAAATTACTCATACTTGCCTTCCTCATCCCTCATTCGCAAAAAAAATGCCCTCTTAAATTTTCTATATTTCGAAAAGGCTGAAGAGACCCATAAACTTGAATTCAATGTTTTTTTATTGAGTATAAAATTTCATATTAAATGCTTTTTAATTCATCCCAATAGAGCCATTACGCTTTGAGTAATTGAAGGTCATATATTGTTACTGAAAGTTTGCAACAAGGCATCTGTTTACATCTGCCATCCGCAGCAATGGTTCTGGCAACGGCAGTCGTATCGAACAGGGCAGGGTTGGGGCCTGGCGAAGCAGGACAGGACAAGGTCGGTGGGAAGGAACAAGGAGGATCTACGCATTGCAGTTCAGGGTAGAAGAGGGCAGGGCAGAAGAGGGCAGGGCAGAAGAGGGCAGGGCAGAAGAGGACAGAGCAGAAGAGGGCAGGGCAGGGCAGGGCAGGGCAGGGCAAGGCAAAGCAGTGCAGTGCAGTACAGGACAGTACAGTGCAGTGCGTGACAATTCAGGACAGGGCAGGGCAGGGTAGTGGAGGGCAATGGAGGCCAGTGCAGGACAGGGTAGCGAAGGGAAGGAAAGGAATGTGAAGGGAAGTACAGGGCAGGACAGGGAAGAGAAGGAAGGGGTTAAGGTAGGACAGGGTAGACTAGGGCGGGATAAACTCTTGTTAGAATTTATTCCTTTCCCTGTCTAATAATGATTGATAAAAATTCCCAGCAATGCAGTGTAATTCAGCTAGAATTCTATAAGATAAAGGACGGTTAAGATGTCCGTATAAAGGATTTTATTTCATATCTTCTGATCGTATTTTTCTTAGCATTCTAAGCAACACCAAACGTCACCCTCACAATGCGGCGCCAGATCGCAGGCTCGATTCCACTGACGTATCGCTGCACATCTGAGCGGGCAGTGTGAGCGGTAAATTCTCTCAGTAGTCTGAACATCGAGAAAGCCAATCGCTTGTCTTTCATCTCCTCGCTTTCCTTTCTCTTCCCTTCCCTCGATATCTAAATTGCAAGGACGTCTGCTTGCCAAAGCGGAGTCACGAACATCTTTTTTTATAAACCCATCAGACTTTGAATGACTCGCCTCATTTCTAGGGCAGCTTGCGAAAATGGCGAAAGCGACGCTCCGGATGTTCTTTTTCCCTTGTGACAACCCATTTTACAGCTAACACAATTAATTATCCCCATGGTTGTCGTCGTCACTCAATTATAAATGTAGTTCAATATATCTGTGTAAATGATTTGGCCATCCGATGGGGAAACAACATGCATAATACAACATATCGCACGGGAATAAATAAAATATTTTCCTTCGTTAATCATTTGAAGAAATTGAATGAAATGACCTGTAACACGTTTGTTGTTAGTATCCAAGTATTTCTTTTCTACTCGTTTGATGCATTCCAAACACATGATTAAAACGTTACGAAAAGAGAAACTTCTATGCTAATTCACTGAATTTCCTGCTTTACGTCTATGTCCTTTTAGCTACAGACGTCCCTCCCCGCGACCGAGATTGTTTCCTCCACATGCACTCACCGTGCTACCTACGAGTCTCATCCTCCGCGCCGAAATGGCTTGTGAGCTCTTGTCGGTCTTTGTACAAACTCTCTATTGGACTCATTTACAACATAGAAGGGAACTCCTTATGCTTCATCATTAGGGATCCCTTTGCGCTTAGTCAGTGTTAGAAGAAGGGAGCCAGGCCACATCTGGATGGCTCGAATACTGCCTGTGTGAACACCAGGCCACACCTGGATGGCGTAAATCTTTACGTCGCCCACCTGGTCTCATTCACACCCACACACTACTTGGGGAAGGCAAAGAAATTAAGGGGGGTTCAGGTTCAAATATAATACGTATTGTGCTAGGGATACACACCATGCTACAATATCCAACGTCTAAGCCTTACAGCATACATACAAGCAACCATATATACCAGAGGCGGGGTTCGATAGTGTGATCCTTCAAATCGAAGCTACTAGTAAGACAAACTAGCGTAAGACAAACTACCTTAGCAAACTAGCGAGATTTCCAGGTCGACCGTTTAATCACTGTTTCGACGTCAAACCACTAAATCAAAGTTGCTCAAATAACACATGAAACGTATTTTATTACAGGAGGTAAGGAATGTCCTTACTAAAGAATAACGGAAATTTCAAAGCGGTTTTCTTCTTCTTGCAGTGCCACATTGCTTGGGCTACTTAGTATCAGACGTACTCCCTGTACGAATCTGTCGTAGACAATACTATGAAACGATTAATGATTATTTAGATAAAACGAAACACGCGATGGATCGCTATTGCCACCCAGAATTAGAGAACACTGATTCCTTCCACCTCCCTCAACACTGATTCCTTGCGCAGGATTCAGACCCACAGAACCGATTCCACCGCTGCCCGTCCGGCACCGCCACAACGCCGCTGAACGCACGTCAACAGAACGTAATTCATTCAATTACCATTCCCATTACCCGTCCGCACGCAAACTCCGGAACAAAACAGCCTCATCCCACTCCGCGCGTACCTCCCCCGCCTGCGCAACGGCCGCGATTGAGCGCCTGCGCGCGGAGGCGGCGCCGCGGAGGCCGCGAGCGGCGAAGGGACGGCGCTGCGCAACACTCGCGCACGCGACGGCCACCCAACGCACGCGCCCGCCCGGACGACCCGGCCACGGCCGCAACTACTGTAGCAGGCACTCGTTGGGTCGACAGTGGACACAATTATAAGAACTTTACAGTTGCCACATTTACTCCTGTTACTTTAAAACTTATCGCCCAAAGAGGCTTGATGTGTTAGTTTTAAGTTCGAATTAAGTTTAGATATAATTAGTCTATGTAAGATATATCCGTCCCAAATCTCCACAAGCAGCAATGCTAGAGAAATGTATCCCGAGTAACTGAATAAATTCCGGCCTCTCCAGGGTAACTAGAGAGTGGAAAATTGAAAAAAAAAAGTGGACACAAAGCACGCGGGTGAACTGGGTATCCTGAGGTATAAACGGTTGTAAACGGTGATAAACGGTTGTATCGATTGATTGTTTTATTAGTGGGTTTTTTTCTGCGCGAGTTAACTTTTCAGGTCATTAGTCCCATAAGTGCAGTGCATGTTTATCGCAGGAGGTGTCGGGGATCTTCTCCAGGTGTATGATAAATCCGGCGCCGACCTGCACGTCGATTTGCGGGATTTCCCTCAAGCCGGTAGCTCTCACCAGCCCTGCCGACTGGTCTCCCGACATGTGTGGTAGTGTAGTGCATGCAAGTGTAAGTACACGTAAGTATGGGGTGAGGATAGGACAAAGAACAGGAAGGACACATCGCGATCGGTCCGTGGCCCATTTGGTAGGGTATTGCTCCGGGATTCGCCTGGTGTTGATCAGAGATACCTTGGAAGATCAGAGCAGCTGGCCGCTAAATTTTCCTCCAGTCAGCGGTTGAATTCGACCTAGCTATCTAGCTAATGTCAAAAATCCTACCACCATCGGAACTCGAACCCTAGAACCTCCCGGTCAGAGGCTAAATCGACGTGACGACACCAAGCACGGGGATGAGTGGCCGCTCTTAACGATTCCTGTCGCTTATGAACAATAAGTATTTCTGGAAAATAATAATTAAATGCACATTATTTATTCGCAATATTATTTCTTCGTACAATACATATATTTGCTCTGGGTATCTATAACAATAGTATCCATGTACTTCCATTGATGTAGAATGAAATGGACACATGAATAGTATAATAAAGTATCATGTGTATCAAATATCACCTCTTTAACGGTCTAATGACATTATTAACTACAACCAGCCGAATCCGTTTTGTGAGCTATCGAGTGCGTGTCGTTCTATTCTTTTCGTAATTTCACTTTGATAACAAATAACAAAAATGTAAATTAAATAAGAAATAGTTTTGCTTTGACAGTAGTCACATTCATTTTCTCTTAAAACTATAAAGTTTTCCTTGTTCTAAATGGACGCCAGGTGTTTAGAGTAGTTTTTCGTGGTAATGACCCAAAAAAACTTTACAATATACAAGACCTTAAGTAATTTGCGAATCAAAAAATGGCCAGATTACCAGATTTATAAATTGTGCTTCAATGTAATTTGTATGAATATCATTTTCGTATTTAAGATAAAGTGAAACATTGATGCAGAAGAAAATTCTCTATTTGACATTTCAACTCATTTCGTGACTTTTACATTTCAATGTCGTCTGGTAAAGAGTTGTAACAATCATAATGAATATCGGGTCACTACAACCTACGAAGACCTGGAGTGAAGAGAACACATCGGACTCCACGCTGTACTTGGTTCAAAACCCCTGGTCATCCCATTTCATGTGATAATCTTCTAAGAAAATGTTTGATGAGTTTCTCTCGTCTTCTTTTCGTCTTCCGTACAATGCAATACTGAAATGAACTCGCTATTGTGTTTTACATTCAAAATAATCAATGAGAATCAATTCTTAAAAACGAATCCTAGTAGTGCTTGCATTACACTTTCACTGTATTTTGTGAATTCTGCCACATTTTACTTGCCAATTTTTTTCATAACAATTTCCTTGTAGAAGTTACCACATCATTCACCTCCACTACGTCTTCCTCTATCTCCTTATGTAGGTGCTGGTTTTTATATTAAGAAACTATAGCATTTTTACAAATATAATTACTACACGTTAATATAGGCTTCGCCTTTCTCGTATATTGAAACAGGCTGCTTCTGTGTGGCAAACCCCATACTTGCTAATGTATTGGGCAGACAGTGAAAGTGAAAGTGCTAACTGTGCCCGAAGAAAAGGATTATCAACTACGCGAGTGGAAGGATGCGGGCTAAGAAGCCAGACCATAGACTCTGTCCATATCGAACGTGTGATTTTACAGCCTTGTAACAATATTTTTACAAAGAAAATAAATTATGTAATAGATGTAATACTTTATTATTCTGTTAAATGCCTGGTAAATTCAGTTTCCGAAAGTTTGCGTAATAACGTTTTTTTAAACTATATTTATTGCCTGTTCAATTATTACACACTTTTCTTGAACTAGAATTGATTAAAAATTACATAACTTTTTGGGAGAGAAAAGAAATAAAACACGGTAATTGAATTTCTGGCCTCTCGAGTCTCCATGAACTTTGCTAAGGAAGACAAAAGAAGGTAAAGTTTAAGTAGTGGTGGGATTAGCAGGTTCTTAACGACATCGCGGTAGCGAGTTCGCAGAGGTGAACACGGCGAGTAAGCAAAGTTCAGTGTATGCATATATTTGGGAACTGCCTTTTCAAATTTTTCGAGTCTGCGCGGTTTCCTGATCACCTACACACGAAGGTGTTTGAAGAGAGATTCTTAACCATACCGGTAGACCGGGACCGTTTGTGTACTGATGTAACAGACTGCGGATTCTTGGGTCATTTGGTCAGCGAGACCGCCCCACTTTCAGAAGACCTCACGTCTAGGTTGTTCGCAAAGCCGATGACGATTGCTTTCTTCGAAGATTTTTGTACCAGATTTTTTCACGAAATTAAGATGTACCTCTCATCCATTATTTCATGGCTGCCATAAGCTACTTATTTATCAATTATTAGGTCATTCCGAAACTATTTCACTCTTTAATTACGAATTCTTCGGTTTAGGAATTACCTCTGTGAATCACAGACAAATGTTTTCGCTAAGATTCGTTTAAACCAATTCTTCAATTATTTATTATTTTTACTCATGCAATACTGTTACTACATAACAATCGTGCTTGAGAAAATCCGAGATAAATAGATTTTCACGTCCCGTGGATTTATCGATAAATTCCGGTATCCCTGATGTTTGTCGTAAAGTCGCGAATGCGTATCTTTTTTTCTTTCTAAACAACATGAACACAATACAAACTGAGGGAGATTATCTATCTTTAATAGAATATTTTTATTGCAAAAATAATTTTTCCCAAATGTTACCACTACGGCCACCAACTGGCACTTCAATTCTGTGGTTATAAAACAATCAGGAGGACATTTATAATGGAAGTACGTGAAATGAATTATGCTTTTCTACGAAATGAACATAATGGAAAAGCAGCTGTGAGAATAAAAAGCTGTGCTTTAATAAACAAAAGTCGTAGTTGTAGTAATTACGAGAAAAATTAATATATAAGAATAGGTTTTTGTCCATCTTCGAACTAGATATTCTGAAATCTACAAATGAACATTAACTTCTTCACATTAGAGCAGACTGTATTCTAAAGAATTGCCTCTTTCTTGCGTTGTGTTTACGACCGCACAAACGCATCCCGGAAATAGCCACGGCCAGCGTGAAAGTGCCGTTCCAACGGGGTTATGATGCTGGTGCATTTCGCGTTAACCCGTGCATCCTGGTCGATCACATTTTTTCGGGGCGTGAGGAAAGGAAACCCAAGCAGCCAAATACGCGGAAAGCGTGCAGCTGCGCAATCCAGCGGCAGCGGTGCGGAACGAAACGTCCTCTGGCCGACCGGCATTCGATCCGCTGCGGTAGTTTGAGTCATGCCACAACGAGGAGGGAATACACCTGCTGCATCTCAGCAATACATCTGCCAATAAACACCGAAAACCTTCTGTAATACAGGTAGAATGATATCGTTTATGGACTGCAATATTGGCAAAACTCGAAAAATGAAGTTTCAAAATAAACGTGTTGTGTTAAAATTGTAAGTGATAGTTAAATTACAGGTATTACACACTTGTAACTGTTGCATTAAGAGGTAAGAATTACTAAAAATCTTCGTAGAAGTTTTGTCCATGATAACAATTACAAAATGTTTTAAAATGACTGTCACAATTCAAAATTCGTATTTTTCGAAGTTGTGTTAATGTTGTAACCCACGAACAATATAACGCAAGGGAAAAAATACGCACGGAAAATAAGCGTAATTAACACCAATATATTAGTTATTTACTTACACCTTATTACAATACATATGGCAATTGAGACTGTTAGGTCAAGATTGATAATCATGTGATAATAATATGTAACGATGAGAATGTTGTACAACTTTTTATTCATTTTGACTAATATTCCAATGAACTATACTTTTCTTTTAAATCTGACTATTTCTTTAGATCCAATGTGACATTGATGTTGATAGTAGTGGAAGTCGATTATTAAAATTCTTGTGTTGTAACAGCTCTTTCTACGAAACTGATTCTATTTTTTAAAATTTGACTTTCGATAACTAAAGTGTATAAAAGTTTTTAACATTCCACGGAAAGTACTTTTATCTTAAAGAAAATCTCTATATTTTGCTTTATTATTAACAGATAGATATAAGAAGTTTAGATAGTCGACATTCGGCAATATTTACCCGGCTCATGATATACACAGTAAAAACTATCAAATCAAGACCTGCAATTTGTCACGAAGTTTCACTTGCATGTATTCCCGAACACTACAAAACAACCAAAAAACGCGAGAAACAAAAGGAAGCGGAAGATAATGAATCGAACGGCTGACTAACTACCGGTGGTCGGTTAAGCAGCAATTTCGTTTCCAGATTGCTTCTTGACCATTGACCCGAGGTACAAAACGTTATTACGTCGTGCAATTTTATGCAGCATGTAACAGTGCGCGATTGCTGAGAACATGTTTCGGTTAGCTTCAGAGCGCACAAAACATTTTATGCGAACACAGTAATCTGCGGTTCGTTGAAAATATGTTTTGCAACGTGAACTGTGAAAAATATTGTAGTAGGTCCTAAGTTTAGGTAACAGGAAAAGAAACTGTTAAAACTGAAGATGCGTTCGGGAAAGATTATTCGTCATATTTCGATTCCTAATTTTATCTTTCTGTAGACTTTTGACTGTATTAGACTTTCTATAGCTATATTATTTAGAAAATGGAGAACAATATTGATTTTTTTTTCTTTCGAAGGAGAAAATTGATTTCATATTATAGATTTGGGGTATAAATTTCGAAAGACACAACAGCAGCTTCTGCGTGTGCAATTCAATGACCGTTTCACACGTGCAATTCAAATAAGCCGGCCAGCATGGGGAATGAGATTTATAGTTCACGTCCCACCCGCTGCAGTTCAGACAATCGCAATTCAATTCCGCTCTCTCTAGCCTAGCGCTTGCATCGTGAGCTTCCGTTGCAAGCTGCACTGCAACCGCCGATCACCCGCGCCCCGCCGCCGCCCCGCGCCCGCCGACATCACCACCCTCCCCCGCTCCCGCCCCTACTCGACCCCGCACCAGGTCCACAGGCGGCCGACCGGGCGGGAGAATGTGCCACTCCGGTTGCATAATGCGCCTTTTCGAAGGCTGTTTGTCTTTGGCGGACGTGGCGGCCGCGCCGCTGGAAAGGTGAAACCCACAGTTACGTATCCCCTGGACGCCTCCGCCACGGGGCCAACGCCTAGGGTGCAAGCGACACAAGTAAACAGTACACATCAAATATCGACATTTTGTCTGCATCGAAGAATTGGAGCCACGGCTCTTGCTTAGCAACAGTTCCATTCGTGCTCCAGATTTAGTGGTCTGCTTAAAGACTGGCATTTGCAATTCCAGTTCCAGAACTTCCTAGCCTCCTGATTTCTAACAATATATAACTTTCAAATACAAAACCACCAACAACGACTACCCTCTTAAATAGCTTGTATTTGATACTCTTCCTTATATCTCCTTGGTATTGTATCAAAAACAAGGAGAGAACTGAAAGGGAACTACTTGTTGAGAAAAGTACTAATCGAATTGTATTTTGAATATTAAGTTTAGCACAACTCGAATTTTGTCTAATTTGGTGACTAAATATGCGAATGCTTTTCAACCACAAAAGCTAGCTGACTGAACCGGTTTTGAAACATTTGTTTTTCGTGAGTTTATATCCCGTTTGTCTTCTTTCATCTTGACTCTACAATAATACTCTTAACAAATTGGAAATCTTCTAAGATGGTTCTAATATCTATTTTAATGTCCGAGACGATGAAACCAGAGCGAAATGAGTTGTTGAAAATTACATAGCGTAATAATGTGCTAACCAGTGAGAGGAAGCAATGCCAAACAGATTTGTTTCCAGAATATGTCTAAACGTCACTCTCTAAATCAAGGGAGTCTTCAGAACGGGGCCTTAGTGCCAATATTTATGAATTTATTGGAATATTACTAACAACGTATTTTGAAAAAAATATCTTAAATGTTACCTACGTATTTAAAATCACACTAAATGTGTAAATAATTACTTATTGTACCCGTGCAAACATTCTTCATTTTGTGTAGGATTAATTTAAAGGGAAAATAGTTTCATATTCAAAAGAATTTTAAACAGCCTGGTCTTAAATCTCGCGCTTCATCCTTTATACCGACGGTAGAGTGTGTTGGAAAAATTCTAATACTATTAAGCATTAATTATGAAAAAGAAACTTTCGGTGTGAGCATATTTCTCAGGGTATTAAATAGTCAATTTAATATTTTACGTAGTTTCCAGATGCCGCACAATCAATTTGTTTCTGGCAACCGGTGCTTCAGGATTGGGGGGGGGGGCAGGGGTGGAGTACCCCAAGAGCTGCTTCTCTATAAATGAAATAGAAAGTTCAAAAGAATTTCAATTTGTAGATAGAGGACTAAGATGTGTAACTCGATGTTGTAAGAGACAAGAATACCCGATTACGAGTTATTCACATTTGTGTGTTGCAGATTGCATGTGCGCATGCTCCTTTCGCTGTTTTTACTTAGTCATTTATGTATTTAAGTTTAAGAGTCCTTCAACTACAAAGGTCATTGAGGCCCATGAGTGATGATCTAATGAGCATTGAAAATGACGATGAAGGATGGTGGAGGAATGATGAACCGAGAAGCATGGGAAATGCCGATAAAACCTGCCGAGAGCTCGCTTTGGCCACCATTCCACGTGGATTGACCGAGGATCGAATCTGGACCCCAGCGAAGGAAGGCGTATACGGTTGACATTCAGCCATGAGTCCCCTTCTTTCGCAGCTGAACTAGAGAGAACATAAATAACGTTTCCCCTTATTTTATTGAGTGATTTGATGTGATGAGAGCATGCATTTTCATTTAAAGTTTTTAAAACCAAAGATCGTACATTTTAGCATGATCTATTCAAGAACATCATTAGATATAAATGCCTGATAGCAATTCCGTGTCAACATAGCAAGGAAGCTCCCGGTTACGTCTGCCAAAAGCAAGCAAGTTTACAAGTGTACTTACAAGGCAAATAATATTCTTACCCTCTGGGTACAGAGAAGCGCTATGTAATCAAGACTTCGTCGCTTTGCGCAAACATCGTCTGCTCCATATCCAGCATCAGCTGTTGAACATGAGAGTAAATTCACGTGACTGAATGTGTGTCTCGTTTACTAAGATTATACAGTTACAGCGATGAATTATACATGTCTCACAGAGGTTGTTTAAATTATCAGCGGGAAACGACTACTTAAGATTTCTCGTCACGTAAAGCATCCCTAGACTTTTATTTTCCTGTGATGTTATTTGCGTAAACATACAGGCGTGCGTTGCCAAGTTAAAAAAGTGCATACAGTAACACGAGCAAAAAAATCAAGACAATAAACAACAAAGTCCTAAATTCCCGAATGGAGAGTTACAAAAAAAAGCGAGCATGCCGTTGACGCTCGGCTGGACTGAAAGCCCCTACAACGGAGTTGAGTAACAAACATTACTGAAAATATCTCTTACACTTTCCTTTGTGCAGAAATCGCTTCGCGATTGCTCGTGAAGATAGAAAGCAATGGCGACGAAACAAGAAAAGGCGAGAGTCATCTGGAGCTGAAACAAGGCTTTCGATGCCGCGTAACATCGCACAATCGCATCTCTCCTCTGCCAGACAACACTCTCACGCCCTGCATTCTCCGCCGCCGCCACGCACCAGATATGCACGCTCGATGAGGAGAACTCGTCATGTCGCAGACTCGGACGTGGAAGAAACAAACGAGTAAAATAACGGGAACAATTAAATTAGATAACTCAAAGAGGAAAACCGGCTTAAGTAGCTCAGGGCATCAGTTGATGTCACTGCAGTGCTTCTGATCGGGAGATCCTAGGGTTCGGCTCCCGACGGTGGCAGGATTTACGACACAAGCCATGAAGCTAGGTCAAATTCAGCTGCTCCCTGGAGGAGAAATCTAGAGGTCGCCTGCTCTGGCCGGTAGGTTTCCTATGTTTCCTCAAGTAACACCAATCGAATGTCGGGGCAGTACCATAACAAACGGGCCACGTACCGCGAGCCTTTTCCTTCCTCTTCCTTGTCCTCACCCTCACCCCTTACTTACACACACCTTCACTACCACACAGGCACTAAACTACTGCACATGTCGGAAGACCAGTCAGGAGCTCAGAGCTTGTCCCGACTGGGGCGGTGATCAGCTGGTGGGAGAGACCTGGTTGTGGAAAAGTCCGTTTTCCGACGTGTAGGTTTGTGCCGGATATCATTATCCAGCGGGGAAGGTTCACCGTCACCTCTCGCGAAAAAAACATGCACTACGTTTATGGAACTTATGACCTTCCCAGTTGACACGCCAGGAAACACCAATCAATCAATCAATCAATCATCGAACAGGAAAGCATCGAGTGGAGCAGCGTATCCAGTTTCAAGTTCGCAACTGAAGTTTCGTAGATACAGAGGGCCCAGCTTCGAGTCTCGACGGTGCCAGTGATTTTCGACACCAGCATAATATCCGAGACGGACAGTCTGGAAAAAAATTCGCGAAGCCGGCTGCTCTAATCGGTTGTTTCCCTGGTTTTCACGGATCAGTATACGAGCTGTTGTCGGAGCACTTCCCTAAATAACAGGTTACTACCCCCGTGCGATCCATCTTTATCCATCCTGTCCACAGGAAAAATAAGTGTGCGAGCTGTCTCGATTTTTGCAATATAGCTGCCCTCTGAGAGGGGATTGTTCGCGGTGACTCTTCAAGACCAAATCAGAGAGCATAGCTGTTTTCTCGGTGCAAGGCACCGGGAACGGTAGTATATCTACGCGCAAATTGAAGCAAACTCAAGCTTCGTAGAGCAAGGTTAGAGTTCCGACGGTGCTAGGATTTTCGACGTCAGCTTAATAGCTGAGTCGAACCGACATCTTCCTGGATGACAATTATAGGAAACGACCTCTTTCATAGTTTATGTTTATGATTTTTTCAACCAGTTACAGATGAAGTAAGGGTCAGTAATGGGTCATGGTTATGTTCTTTTTTCCTCAAATTGTGTCCAATTCCATCATTAGGGCCTGGCGATAGCTGATACTCCATTCTCGAGGCCACGTATGAGGGCAGAAGGTGATCCCTTTTCGGCAATGAATACGTGCTGACAAATCTCATTAAGGAAGTTACACTTGACCTATTTTTGACATCCCGCCCCCAATCGGCATGCATCGCGACCAGCATTGGTATTTGGCAGGCATACAAACTCTCCGGGGAACGACTTCCTAATGGAAATGACAACACTGGGTAATTTGACCAATTAAATCTCTGCAATTATGGCCATCAGGTTTGATCCACACTTATTGCGTCTGAAGGTACATCCCAAAATAGAACTATTTATAAAACTTCTTAAAACCAACCCAAACGATCAGTTGCTAAAGACGAATTATCTCATTATTTTCATGGTAATAATCCACCACGATCATATCTGTGAACGTTTCAAACCCAGAAGCAGTTCCACGTAAACAATGAAATTCCTCCGAAATACAATAGCGCCACAAACAGTAAGAAGGAGCCCGAGCAAGTGAAACCCCTATTTGCACACCTCCGCGAGTAACAATAGTGTGACGGGTTGGCGCGACCGCATTGCAGCTATGTGGGCGCCGAAAGCAACAAAACGACGCGGCGGCGGGGCGTTCGATCTCCGCTCCGGAGAGAAACTGCCAGCGCACGCTGCGTTTTTCTCCCGCGGCGACGGCCAGCCCCCTTTCCTGCGAACACGCCCACGGCGGCGCACACTAGTCCGAAAGGCTTACGAAGCAAACAACAAGAAGCATATTACTCATATCAATACCTAATATAAAATTAACATAATGACAGTTATTTATGCACCAAGAGCGTTATAAGGGTTCTAATGATCGAGCGGCGACAAAAGGTACGAGGGCCTTCGGGCCGAAAGCTTTTTGTCACCGCCCGATCATTAGAACCCGTAAAGACCCGTAGTACACCTACTATATTTTTTAGATAATTTTAATGATTCAGATTTACGTATTAATTAATTAGATGTTCACTTATGTCTGGTTGACTTTTCATATTTTCCTCCCATAATTCCCTTTCAAAATTCTCTTCTTGAGAGAACATGTAGCATCATTCAACTATTTTCAAATTTCCCTCGTAACCACGATCCTCTCGATCCAAGAAGTTATGCAGAGTATATCGACCTCCGTATAGAAGCTAATAACGTATCAGTAAAAATAAAATATATATATGGCGCTTTAACTTCTAAGGTTATTGAGGCTCGCCAGTGATTATCTTATCGAGTAGATGATAGAGATGATAATACAACCGTAATAATAATAATAATAATAATAATAATAATAATAATAATAATAATAGAGGTGAACGATGATGGAGAAACTGTGTAATGAGATGCAGGGGAAGCAGGAGAACCCCGAAACAAAACCTACCGAGAGGTCGCATCAATCACCACAATTTACATAATTGGCAGTGGATCGTATATGAATTCCAGGATGAAAAGCAAAAGCAAAAGCGCCCTATGTTTTTAAAAAACATGTATAACACTTACTAAAAAACATTATACATTGATTATATGCAAACTCTTGGTGTCGTTGGTGTTGATATTAATTACCTTTCAGTAATTACATTACATTGCGGAAACAATATTAATAATTTCGTGTTCTTGTCGTTGTTGACCGACCGCTAGCGAAACGATCGCGCTCGAATCATTAGAGGCCACACCTCTTCTGGCCTCATTCAGGACCACTGTGCCGGGCTGGTCGCAGGCGGTGACGGGGACTGGCGAGGGGGGCGGCGGGCCACTCGTGCGGCGCGGCGCTGCGCGGGTAGCCCCACTTCCGGCGGAAGGCAATGCTGCCGCCACGCGCCGCCTTCGCCCACTCACTCGCGTACCAGGCGCCACCGCCCCGCCCCGTCCCCCCGCCACGCCCCGCACCGTCCGACCACCCCGCCCGCCCCGCACCGTCCTGCTCCAATCCACCCGCCACACCCCACATCGCCCGACCACCCCGCCCCGCACGGCCAACTCATTCCGCCCCGCTCCGCACCGCCCCGCGCCTCCCCATTCCATTCCTCCCCACCCCGTCTCAACGCCTTTCCAAAATTACGCGATTACCTTAGATCGCAAAGCAGAAGCTCCAGACCCGCTGAACATGACAGATGGGGTTGAAAACTTTTATAACCTATAGTTTACTGAGAAATTTTATTTCTACGGTATTATGAAGTAAAAATTGCGAGGGTTAAGAACCTGCTAGCTTTCAAACCCGGCATTCAATTGCGAAGATTTATCGCGGCAAATCCATTCTTTAGCTTCCCATTAAACTCTAGTTTCAAATGTTTATTCCTTTGTTATTGTTGTTGTTGGTGTTGCTGTTATTATCAGTAATGCAGAACCTTAACTGAAACAGCGACAGGAAGCGCAAGAACAACTCTAGTCAGTAACAACTATCGCGAAAGTGGTACAGTGAATTACAAGTTCTACAAATTCCCGGGAGTACAGTTATCCACTGCGCAAATCGGATTAAATATAATGATATCATTAAATCACGTAATTTGTGGAGCAGGTGTTTCTTGCCTTCCACAGTCGTAGCCTTCCTCGTGCACACTATGTAAACTGTCGTCCTGCCTTCACTCATACTACTTCTGTAAACAATCACGCTGAAAGACTTTTTCCATGCCGTCACAATCGAGGCTGCTCGAGCTGTGTCCTCTACTGGTTTCAATGAAGGGCACGAAAATGCATTAGAAAGTAGTAGTTCTCGTTTTTATTTCTGGACGTTTTTTCATACTGATCTTCAAAGTCCGATTAGTCCCTGTGTGAAATGAAATATACGGCGGACTCATGAGAGCATTAAGCATTTTCTAAATCATTGTGATACAAGTGAAAATAGAATTTTCAGGATGGACCCCTAACATTGAACAGCCAAAACTGTGCATTTCGGCATTCCAATTCCGATCCTGTGCATGAATAAACATTTTTAAATTGCTAAACTTTGAGATTAAATGTCACAGAAAATTAAATAAGTAGTTACTGTAATTTTATCGTGGAAGATCATTTCTACCTTTATGTCTTCTATTAAAATTTATATATGTTTTAAATTTCTATTAATTTCTAACCTCCCATGCTACGGAGACGCGACGCTGAGTGAGCAAGTGCTACTAAATCTCCAAGAATGTAATAGCTTCAAAAAGATCCCATTTTGTAGAATATTTAAAATTAAAAAATTCATTGGAAGATCCGAATGCGTTTCTCCGTACAGTCCAGACGTTCATCATCACGTCACTCAAGTTTCATCAGACTTGTCATTTAATATTACTAGGCTGAAACCGGAAGGCAATAAACTAGATAGTAGACTTCCTCATAAGAAGTGCTCTGACCTTAATTAGTAGGTAGGCAATAAATCAAGGATATAACTGGCGCGACCAAGACTCGCATTTTATCAGTGAAAGTAAAGGACGCCTTCATGAAACCAGATAAAAGAAGAATTTGCTGCCTTGAGAGCAATGACTTCAAAATGCACTGGTGCAAACTCTTACTTCATCCTACTAATCACACACGCGAAATTAAACGTTTGCATTTCCAGGACACAAACAATTATTTCTCGCATATTTAGCCACACTTCTACTTACGCACGTAGCTAAGCAGAGGAATTTGGCTCACGAAATAAAAAAAAATCTACTTGGTATTTTGCCATCAGTTTCCGATAATAACTTTCAGCAAGTGAAGATATTAAGTGAACTAATTTTACATTTAGAGATTAAGACTTAAGTAAAAAATAAAATCAAGCACATTGCATGGCGCCGAGATGGAAAAATTACAGAATTGCCTATTCATATATAGCAACATGTCTCGCAAAAAAGGAGCTGACAGTTTTGTCACAAATGTTCTGTTATCAATATACATCTTTCAGAAAATGTTCACTTCTGAAGATCCCCATCTACCTCCTCGCAAGAAAATTCTAGTGATATCATTCTTTCAATTAGTGCACGTGGCGTTTAAAGATGCTAACAATGCATTCCAGTTTGAGTAGGTGCTACCTCGAGTCATTGTACTTAAACCAGCCCTTTCTCTTATTTGATTCTATACACGCCATCACTTTCCATTTCTAAGGATAGTTTTTGCTGAACGTTAAGGTGAACAAGAAAACATTTCTCTGAACTCATTAAAATCTGTCAGGATTCTCTTCTTCGAAGAAACGCCTTCAGGATGTCACTCACTAGGAAGTTTCGCGAAGTTTAATGAAGAGGACGCTTGGTTTCACGGCTTAGAGGAGCTTCAATCAGGAGACATTTAATTCAAAAATGTATGTGGAATATTATACAGAAACTAGGTGGTCCTGAGGGATCATTCCGTATTTCGCCAATCATCATTGTTTTAAAAGGAAAATAGCTTTATGCAAGAACCCAACTTTCAACGTTTCTGGCAACGGGGAGGGGGTTTCGCGTTCTTGGCGAAGCAAGCTTGGGGGGCACCCACCAAAAATGTAATAGAATGTCTGAAAAAATCTCATTTTGTGTCGATAATTTCTTATAAATGACACAAGACTGTTACATTTCCTTATTATGTATAGAAAGGCTATTATATATGAATAGATGAAAGGTTATGGTTAATTGATATTTATTGATTGATTAATTGATTTAGTGTTTCCGGGCGCGTCAACGGCAATGGTCATTAATCCCGTAAGTGAAGTGCATTATTTTACCACGGGAGGTGACGGTGTCCTTCACCCTGCTGAATGGCGAGATCCGGCGCCGACCTCCACGTCGCATTGCGGGGTTTTCCCCATCTATGTATATCTCCCGCCAGCCAATAGTGGCTCCCAATAGTCTCAGCTGCGACACGTTCTAAGCTCTCAACAGGTGTGGTAGTGTAGCATGTGTGGTAGTTGAACAGAGAAACCGTGGAAAACTTCCGATCAGAGCATCCGGCCGCTAGAATTCTCCTCCAGACAGCGGTTGAATTCGACTTAGCTCACAAACTAGTGTCGATAATCCTTCCACTGTCGGGACTCAAACCTAAGACCTCCCGGACAGAGGCCCTGCAGTGACATCAATTGATACCCTGAGCCACCTCTCTCAGTGTATTATTATAATTATAATTATTATTTTAAATATTTATTAGGTGCACAAGATGCTGGCTATTTTCATTACTGACTATACTGACATAAGCGACAATTTCGATAGTACAAGATGACGTTGCAAGTCACGCACTTCATAATAATTTAATGTGTGTTATTGGCAAAACAATTTGAGTCAAATTGCTGCTTGACTGATAAAATTCATTTCTATTAAATAGTTCAGGACTTCGCCTGCCAACAGGAATATCCCCATTGGACATACCACATACAATTTATAATTCACTAATAATATTATGCTAACGGCATCCTATTTAACTATCCAGTACTGTTAGCGCATTGAATTTTATATAACCGCATGTAAACAACACCTACCGTCTGCCTCGGTAGCGCAGTAGGCAGCGCGTAAGTCTCATAATCTTAAGGTCGTGAGTTCGATCCTCACCCGGGGCAAGGTTTTTATTCGTTTAAATGCAGATGGTTCACCTCAGTAGACCTTTATTTCAACATCGGAGAACGAAATTACCATCCTCGAAAGTGAGAATTTGCAAGAAAACTAATTTCATCTAGATAGCATTTGACTGCTGGTCAGCCATTCCCATCATTACAATATGCTCTGTTTACAGGTGCTGCTCTCTACATAATGAAATGCTAATTTTGAGTGTAAGGACGACTTTAATTGATACACATGCCAAAACATTGTTGCAATGGGCTAAAATGAAAATATATTTACGACTCATTTTACTTCTTGTATGAATGACGTAATTTGAAATATAAGGACTCGTGTTTGTGTTTTCAGGGCCGTAGGTTTAAACAAACGATAGTATCAGGGAATGTAAATATTCTTTATTGCATAATTTTAAACAATATAATAAGTTTTGTAACAATACGTTTTTATTTACTCCTTCAGTAAACAATTTAGAATAAAAAAATAGGTTTATAAGAATTTATTTAACGTCAAAAACAACGTATAAACTATGTGTGGCGTACAATGGGGAAATGTGTATTCTGTGCAAGTTTTCATAAATTCTGGGATCCTTTCCCTAACCCACATATAAGTGAATTCTGAATAGATGAAAATGAGCATTTTTGGCAAGAATTGATAAGAAAATATTGGCTTCGGTGTAATACAAACGTTTTTGCAAAATTTAAACTAACCATAGTGTGGATAGTTTTACATCAGTAATATAAACATTTTAAATACTTTTTGCTCTGGCGAGCCGAGTTACACTGCTATTAACAACACACCGTCCAGTTCGCTCCCTCCATTAAGTCAATGTAAATATGAAACAGAAAGAAATGTCAAATAAAATGAAGGTGCATTACGCACTAACTCTAAACAACAATGATCAAGGTGATCTACAGGCTTACACCATTTTTTATGATAAAATATTCCGATGTTTGCACAAAGATATCATATGGTTGCATCCTAAAATTGAGCTAATTGCAACATTCTGTTTTGCGCATTACGACGAACGGGACAATCAATGACCCTCTCCTAGTCGACATTTATTTAGGAATATTAGCCGCAAATTACTTTCAGACAACATTTCTCTCATTAGATATTTTTATAATATCCCCAGACTGCTGTGTTCTTGGAGCAGACCTTAAACCATTTTTTCAAATTTTATTTATTTAAAGTCATTCTACAACAATGGTCATCCTTAAACCACTGTTGCGATGTAAAATGTACATATCTTTTAACAATATTAATGTTCTACCTCTTCAATTGTACATCTTTTTTAGGGTTTTTATTTCTTTTACAATAATTATACAGGCAACATGCCAGCATTTAATCTGCAAGTAAATACTATTACCCATCATTTAAAAGAATATCTTATGTTAACTATGTTTGAATAAATATCATACAATTTTTAAAAAACGATCAATTTTATTCAAGCTCTGGAAGTCGCCGTCGCCACGTGATAATGCTCAAGAGCTCTCCAAGTCCTTCCGGTTCCGTTTCTCCTCTTCGAACTTCCATGTCTTCACAAACGAGATCCTTGCAACCACTTCATTGAATGTTCTTCAGCGCAATCCTCCAGATCCTATCGACACTAAGAAAACTCCAACGATATCCAAAGATATCGGTCCTTGAATATCAGTAGAACCGCGTAAACCATGATCTTAATTCCGTAAATAACATTGATATATATATATATATATATATATATATATATATATATATATATATATATATATATATATATATAAAATACACACGTTGGGGGGCAAGTTGATAATTGTCGCTGGAATTACATACGTCACCGAAGTTTCATAAACACTGGATGTAAGTGTTATTATCATTTTTAGATTTTTTAATAAAAATATAACAACATTTGCGGTTAGGCTATGAAGAAGATATCCTAAAAAACTATAGTTATGGAAATAACTTGAGTCTTCAATTTCGAAAGCCAAACTTAATTAATATAAAAATTTAATACAACGAATTACGACTATCTTACACATTTCCACTGTGTATAAACACAGCACGAATTAAATTAATATCGTTTAATAACCATATGCGCTGGTATTTGTTACTAATACATTCATCATTTATTTCTAAAAATATCCTCGTGACATACACTATATGCAAGCTCATTTAAGTAACTTGCAGCACGAAATTTTTTGATATCCCTATCGCAGTTGTCGTATAATCTACACATTACTTCAACCCCTGCAACATCTTCGTCACGCGCAAGTGCTTATAATGCTCTCCGCGCATGAGCTGGCTGTGTGTATGTTGTTCCGTTTCTCCTCTTCATATCTTGCACCGCTTCACACGAGAGGCTTGCAACCACCATTTAATGTCCTTCGCTGCAGTCGGGAACGTGAGTGGCTTGGCTGCTCTTGCTCCATCTGCCCCCAGCCACGTACCTTTGCTCAACATTCACTTTAATTTCTCTCTCTTTGATTCTAACTCACGAAAATATTGAAGTGATCAAACTATGCCCTATTTTTTTATTCGTTTCACCTTTTCTAGAAAAGCTATTTACGAAAAGCTTGTACATAAAATAATGTATAATCCATCTTCAAGTAATTAGAGCTTTACGACATACACGTCTGTAGTGTTTACGGAATCCAAGATGAAAACGTCTCTTAAAAATTAGTTCTGGAATTCAAAAAACGAAACGCATATTACACTTCCAGAATAGAAACAAACAAGAAGACATACAACCACTAATACGTGTTAAGATGATTTCAGTTTTGATTGAAAGGCTCGTACAATTTTTCTTATTTTTTTTTATTTCTTCACGATGTACGAAAGCATATAATTTATTGAGGTTTTAAAACAAATCGTCATTTATATTTTGTTCAAGCAGAAGTTCTTGGCGATCACTTAACCCCCTCATGTAATTCACGAATTATTCTGACCAGAAACTCATCTTATTATAATTTACTCTTTTGTTGCTTTAGTTCTAGCACACTATCTTTTTCAACAAGGTTATGAGAGGCGTGCCCCTCTTCCCCTAAATCGGACTCTGGATACACTCGAATAATCATACAGCATATTTTTAAAAAATGCTTCAGGGTGTCGCATCATGTTGGCACTGCCCGTTTTGTTGTTCTTTTCTTTGTTAGTAGTATTTTTTTTTTTTTGGCTGTTCACGAAGGAAATGCACTGTTTTACCCTTCCCCTTGTAGCATGCTACAACTTACTAGCGTATGCGTGTGTGTGTTGCAGGCCGCCGAGCGAGCGCCGACGCCTTACCACATGTCAGCATGCGCCTGGTGCTCTTCGCAGGTGAGTAGCATGCGAATCGCATGCGAGTCGCACGCGAGAGTTGAGCGAGTGGACACGAATTGCCTGGAGCGCCGCGACAGTTGTAAATAGCGCGATGGACTCCAAGTCAAGACTTTTCAGTGACATAGTTCATGTTTTAGATAACTTTCCTATCGGTACAAGAGCGTTTTGCTGCGTAAAAACGTGTAGCTTACTGAACATTCGTCATCATAGAACATAGAACATCGATTGAAATGATCCGTCATCTAAATATAATTTGAGGATCTCATACATTCATAAACATCCGCAAGACACTGTGTGCTTGTCACGTACGTACAGACGAAGTAGGCAAAATGAACAGAAGACGGGGGAAATTAAAGTTCACTCTCGAACATTCAAAAGTTTACAATTAGACAAAACTGACGAGCCTCACTGTACCTGGATTATTAATTTGAATTCATGACAGCTAGAAGTTAGTTTTAAGATAACCTTATTGTTATTTTATTTTGGAATCCTTCCTCCCATCGTCTCCCGGAAAAGTGCTTATGCGAAGTGAGTCACTCATAAACGAAGCTCGTAATACGGATTAATTTCATCTCTGGAAACTAGAAATTAACACTTTTGACATCAAATCTTCCCCTGCCAAATCACGCCCTGAGATCAGAAGAAATCAACACTCAAGCCCGTAGATTGGTTGAAAAATTACCAGGACGAGAAGGAACAAAGCTTAGAGTGCAAAACAAAACCGCACCTTCGCTCAGTCGCCAGGGATGCTGTCGAGAGACAGGGACATTCAAAGGAGCGAGGCGAGATGTGCAAAGTGCACGGGCGTGAACCGGGGCATGCGGATGGAGGGGGGGTGCAGGCGTTGGAGGGGAACCGGGGAAAGCGCTAGTGGCTGCGGACCGGTCGCCGCGAAATTCGAGCCCCGGACTTCCCGAACAGGGCGGCGGCCCCGGCCGCCTCCGCTTTCGTGCACAAGCGAGCTGTTATTTATTTAGAAATATGCACCGTTTTATTCGACAACATAATCAATTTTAATTCCGTTTGATTCACTTTACATTTACATAAATACGTTTACTACATAATAACTAGAGGGTGGAATTTGATCACATAAAACATCCCCAAATATGATCAATAAAATGCTCTTAAAATGTTATAAAAATGCCCTAAAATTGACGTAAAACGTTTGATAAAAAACAGTTCGCATGAACAACTTGAGGTGTTGGATACATTACTGATGTAATTAAGGCTTCTTTCTTTCGTTCAAGTAAACTCAACTTCCAAACTTTTGATTTGGACAGTTCTTTGCCAGAAAATATCTTTCTTTAGTTATACCGAAATCGGACAAACCGACAATGCACTATTAGGCGTCACAGAAACCTTAGACTCACAAAGCCTGTCGTAACGATTTCTGAGCGAAAGGATCGAATAGGCTACTCAGGAATTCTGTGGAAATATCCGCAGCATCTCGTTAATATAATAACACCATCAAAATGATATTAAAATCGATGTGATCAGTAAAAAATGCATTAAATACGATGGAAAAAAATAAAAAATTAGTTATTCGTCGAAATCGACAAACAATGCAAAAAAAGACATAAAAATTCCCTTCAGTAAAATCCGCCCCCTAATAATATTTCATTGCATACTCATTTCCAATCCCATTCTAGGTACGCATTCTTACATTTGATCCTTCCTCTCTTTTCTCCACTAGAAATCTCTATTCTAATTAGTAATTACCTACAAATCATTTCTTCCACTAACCATACTCCTCTACTAACCATGTCATTTCCTTAAGCACGAAATTCTTATATCTTTCTACTATCCTAGCCTCTTTGTAGCTTTATCAATTCCATACTCCTTGAAAATAAAATGAGCTTATTCAATTGTTCAATTCATATTTGACCAACGGCACCCTCCGTCCCACATAACAGATAAATTAACCACATGTTCCTAGTCCTTACACTCCTCGCAATTTGCCAACTTGTCTTTGTTTTCCCACCCTAGCATCTTCAATTTACTCCTTTTCACTGAAGTTGTCCCTTATACCAGATTTCCACGCTTCCTTTTGACGAACGATGCTCGACTGCGAGCGAGCGCATGCGCGATGTGGCTTCTGAAGTTCAAGAAGCCCTTCTGCGCATACGCACGTTCGTTAAAATTCCTGAAATTGTTCGCCAAAAGGAAGCGTGTAAATCAGGTCTTAAATATTCTGACACACCTAGTCAATCTACATACATATTGAAGTTATTAGCTGACCTTAATTTTTGATTCAGAAAGGTGTCGCGTGCTTTGCAACTCCAGGGGGGCAGCAATAGCCATCGATATGGAGTTAGATCAGTCTCCTAGTAGTCGTTGCGGAGTCTTCCGTTCCACGTGAGATACGTACCCATGATCAGAATGTGCACTATCGTCTGTGATCGACCTCCCACAGAGTTACACCCTGTTGGAAAAGTCTTAATGTTCCTGGCCAGGGTAAGAAATAATCCACATTAGGTGCCTCATTTATGATTTTCACTTTTTGAAATGTCCAAAGCAAGAAATTCAAATAGATAAAATTAGACAAAGAAACATTAGCGGGAGCATCCTTTGGAATGATTTTGATTGTATTCTGTAGGCGAAGATGTTCTTCATTTCACAAATTTCCTTGATTCATCCCCTCCTCGAGATTTGCATGTGCGCCACTGAAGAAAACTCCCGATTCACGCTCTGCGCACGATGATTTCAACGCAGACTATTAGAATCAAAGCGAACCCACCGCTCTTTATAAATCATTGTTTTAAAAATAAAAGTGTTTCATACTGGATTCTAACTCTCAACGGCCAGCCCTTGACCCGTGCTTTTCAGCACTATACCCCCGGCATTGTGCATAAGTAAATATTTTAAGATCGATAAGCTTTGAGATTAAATTGTATAGAAAATCAAATAGTCACTCATTTCATCGTGAAATATTATTTCTTTCTCTGTTCCTTCAATTTAATTTTACACAGATTTCGAGTTTCTGCTCGTATTTTAAAACCCATTCTATGAAGCAGGGGTCCCCAGAAGAGATAAATCTCCAAATATGTAAAAGAAGTTTCAAAAGATCACGTTTGGTAGAATATTGCTTAAAATATACAACTCGATCCCATATGCTTCCACCTATCCTCCACATACCTCCCTAATACTCGTGACCTTACCAACTCACCTGCCCTTGTCCCTTTTGAGACACGAAAACCTGATTTGAAGAGCCTAGGGCACATCGTTTCTGAGTTATGAGCGATTGCAATATTTGTTGCAGTAATCTTCAAATTCCCACATATATTGTTGTCTTAAATATGTTTGATACAGAAGTGGGAAGTAATTACTTATCCAACACTAGCGTGCTTACAAGGTTTTGTGTTGATGATGACTTACAAATGGTCAAAAAAACGTCATTCATTCTCAATACATTTACGTAAACAGAATGATATCGGGAGTAATAAGCATGAAGAGGGAGTAATTCGTGACATGAATGAACGGGAGCAGCCTTGAACCCATTTTGTCGACCATGCATTTCACAATACTCAACCAACATTTGAACTGTGGTATCCAAAGGTAGGTAGCGCTGGCCACGACGGGTCCGCTAAGGTGAGACCTGAACTCGCAACCACCCACTGACTTCTCCTGAGTTGATTGATTTGTTGTGCAAGCTGTGAAAGTGCGCCAAGAGCCATACGTAGGGGCACATGGCTACGCTCCAATTAATATTAATGTGTGCTTGGCACTTATTCATCACAATCAGTGGTAAAGCTCAAGTATGGACTTCTCGATTTGCACTGTGACTAATGTTTTCAATTGAAAGATAACGACTTCAGAAATGTGTCAATCACTTATTTCTTTTAATGGGACCTTAACTTTCCGAAGTTACCAATCCTTTGCCCTCAATTTTACTCGTAACTTATATAAAATGGTTCGAAAAATCAATTACCAGCAATTTTCATCTCATATTCGTTTTCTTCACGAATGTATTCTCTCGCATTCCAAATTATGCTGAGAATATAACTTTTTTAGATAAACGACTTTCATATTGCTAATCTAATTTTTGTTTGTTTGTCATTTTTCCACAAATGAAAGGAATCGTAAAACAGAATAGTTTCAGACACTATAGTTCTTCTCTAGACAGTCGGCTTTTTAGTGGGTTGCAGTGTCAGTAACAGTAATAAATTGTTCCTATAGCAACAAATAAAAAACGGAAACGTTACGCAGAAGAGTAGGATATCTTATTAAGACGTATTACCTTTCTTTTAAAAATAATGTGAAAGCAAACATTCTACTCGCAATGATGACAGCACGCAAAATACTAGAAATTATTTGATGAAGCGTGGATTAATCAAATGTAAATATTATAGGTATAAGGAGGAAACGAACTAATATTTAAATTTTCTCCCGAGCTCACAAAATGGACTGAAATAGCTTTCAGGTCGAATGAGCGTGTACAGCAACACAGATCGAAGTACTTTGCGGGTCTTCGTCATAAAAAGCGCGTCTGGTACGAGGAAGAACTGGGCGTCCCCGGAACGGGGCCGGCCGGGAAGTAGCAGTCAGAGGCGCGCGGGCAGGGGTGGCGGGCAGA
The DNA here is from genome assembly GCA_011170035.1 of Teleogryllus occipitalis. Classification (NCBI taxonomy): domain Eukaryota; kingdom Metazoa; phylum Arthropoda; class Insecta; order Orthoptera; family Gryllidae; genus Teleogryllus; species Teleogryllus occipitalis. The sequence goes on from BLKR01014749.1 coordinate 209,442, forward strand.
GACTGGCAGGGACTAACTGGCGGCGGGAGCAGGAGCGGGGGCGGGGACGTGGAGATAGGACAGATGGGCACGGGCAAGGGTGGTGCGGGTAAGCGAGCTGGGGTGGGCGGGCGTAGGCAGGTGGAGGCGGGTGGGCTTGGTCGGATGGGAGCGGGGACTGGGCGGGCGGATGCTAACGGGGTTGGGTGGGGCAAGAGGGGCGGGCGGGGACGGGCGAGGGTGGGCGGAGGCAGGTGGGCTTGGTGAGGTGGGAGCGAGGAGTGGGTGGGCGAGTGCTGGGGATGTCGAGCGGGGCGGGCGCAGGCGGGCAGAGGCGGACGGGGGCAGGCGAGGGCTGCCGGGGACGAGCGCGGGCGAGCGGGGCGAGAGGGGGCGAGCAGGGACGAGCGTTGGCGAGCGAGGGCGAGCGGGCGGGTGCGAGCGAGTGGAGGGGAGCTGAGTTGGTCGGGCGGGAGCGGGGACGGGCGCAGGGGCGGGCGAGGGGGCGGGGGTGGGGGCGGGGGTGGGCGCGGGGGCGGGCGCCGGGGTGGGCGCGGGGGCGGTCGCGGAGGGCGGGGGCGGGGGGCGCGGGGACTCGGGGGCGCGGGGGCGGGCGCGGGGTGAGGGGCGCGGGGGCGGGCGCGTCGGCCGCCGCCACGCCGCGACGCGCACCGCCGCCGCCTTTCGTGACTTCCTCGGGCGCCGAAGTAGGTCGCGGGCCGGTGCGCCCGGCGCGGCGCGGCGCGGCGCGGCGCGGCGCGGCGTGGCTCCAAGCGGCACGAGGGGGAGGGGGCTCGCCGGCGGCACACACTGTGCGAATTCAAGCATCTTTGTTTGTTTTTACTGATCATTCAATATTATCGCGTGAAGGAAAATAAAAGATGTGAAAATTCTTGCAACTGACTAACGGGATAATACTGGAAAGTGCATTTACCTCTTGATAGTAATAGGTAAGCAAAAATATATGGTAAGAGCATGCAAACTCCTTTCGGGTTCACAAACACCTGTCTCAATTTTTGTTTTTACAGACACTATTGATCAGAATTAACGCTGTTTTTAACTACATATTCCGAGTATTTAGCTCCATAAATTACACTGGTCTACAAAAAAAACTTTTTTTCTGTAGCAAGAACAAAACACTGTTTCTGGAAGATGTTTTGCTTCTCCATTCAGAACTAATTTCAGAATTTCTGTATCGACCTCAGTTTTCATGTGATGGTGTTTTTTGTATTTGAGTAGGTCTCTGTGCATTATATGTATCTAGCAAAATGACACAGGAGACTTGGACTGTTGGGTCAGCATGGATGACTCCTCCTGTGTCTTCTCAATGTTCGTCATCTTCATTCACTGTCTCGTTTTTAGGAATAAGTGATACCAGCAATTCTTCACTGTGACATACACGCCTTATAGCTGATGGTAAAATAGATATAGATATAGATATAGATATAGCATAGTCTTCTTCTGAGGTGATTCCAGCTAATTGTGTCAGACAGAAATAACAATGTGTTGTTTTCTGTTGGTTCCCTCCAAATCATGGAAATAGCAAAGGACATGTGTCGTGAACTTTTTAACAAGCATGTTACAAGAGTAACACACGACATACAGCATATATGGGAGGCTCATTTCTTGTCTTGGTCTCCTACCTTACATCCGAAATAAACTTCAACAGTTCAATTTATGTGGATTAAGGTTCGGTTTTCGCGATTTCAGAGTTAATTCTCCACGTATAATGTATTTGGGCTATTTACCAGTTATGAGGCATTTCTTCTTCTGAATTGATACAAAGCACAAACCTTCACGAACCTAGAACAACAAGCAATTACATCCAAGCTGCTTTCCCCGCTGGCAAATCTATTTGTAGACTATTTTTTAAAACATTGAATTTTTTGCAGCATTACATGAGAGTATTGTATCTGTGTTCCGGAGCAGAGTGCTTGCTTCTTTCTGGAAAACCATTTGTTTTGTTCAGCAGCAATTTTGCTGCTGCAGGCCACTGGTTCCCGGCTAAAAACGTGTCCAGAAATTGTATCAAAGGATGTTTCACGAGGCAAGCTCTTGCCATCACACCCTGTGCAGTGCAGCACGGCGGAGACGACGAGCGTGTTCGTGGCGGGAGCGTTGGCGGCGTGGCGGCCACAGCGGCAGCGGGCGCCTTGCGCAACATCCGAATTTCCCGGCCGCCACCCGGTCACCAGGTGGCCAGATGGCCGCGGAGACCGGCACCCGGAGCGCTCCCTCTCCGCCCCCCTCTAGCCCACCTTGGCCTCCTGTAGCCCCCTCTGGCCCAAGGGGGCTGGGGCAGCGCCGTCCTGACGCTCAGCCCTCACTCCCAGCGGCCGGTCATAGTCGCTGATGCACTATTGATTGATTCAATATTTCGTATCTTTGTATACGTCAACTGCCTGTCCCCGACCGGGACAAACTCCAAGATCCCGACTGGTCTTCCGACATGTGTTGTAGTAAGGTGCATATATGTATGTGTGTGTAAGTAAGAGGTGAGGATAGGTCAAGGAAGAGGAAGGAAAGATCGCGCGCGGTCCATGACCCATGTGTTAAGATACTGCTCCGGCATTCGCTGGTGTTGACCAGAGAAATATTGATGCAGGGGAGGAATTGAGGTACTTGCGTTTTAGAATGAAGACGTAACTTCAACGTAAAATTCTCTCTGCTGGCATTAGTTTTGGAACGACAAATTTTCATTCCCCTTATTATTCCCAAATTAGGGACAGAAAACGAGATTATTTTCGAGTCATTTCAAAGATTTTTCTGAGTTAACTTTATGGACCTCTCTGACTGCGGGATTTACACATTTCCTTTTACGATCGATTTCTGAAGGTTCTCGAACGCACGCGTACGCAGAGTTGCTTCTGGCTTTGCAGACCCGCTGTACGCGTGCGCGCGTTCGCTAAAACATCTGAAATCGTTCGTAAAAAGGAATCGGGTACATGGGGTCTATGACGGCGCTCACAGTGGAGCCGAATTTCGCCGAAATTTCGGTCGGGCGACCTCGGATGTTTACATCCGATATGCCCCATTCGTTCAAACATGGGCTAGTTAATGGAAACGGGCATATTGAACCCGATCACTTCCTACGGTGTACGATATCATTGACTGTCGGACGAAGATTGCTTCGTTTGATTCAGTCGATTCCATTAGCTGGAAATTAGCTGGATGGTCTTGAGCGGGCTTCTCGCAAATGTTTCAAACCATGAACTTTGAAATTATGGGAATATTCGGATGATTTCGGGGGATAACATTTGGGTGTTTCTTTCTGATAAAATAAGTCGGACGTTTTCACTTGCAGGTCGTCCGGTGTCGAAAGACCGATTTTTCGCCTGCACTGTGACCATAGCCTAAGGCGGCGCTCTTCATCTAACAGCAGATGTTTTCGGATGCCGTCGGAAGAAGTCGTTCAGGTTCACTACGACCTTTTCTGTTTACCATCACATGTTTGATCGAATCCAGTACGTCGGACAAAAACGGCTGACCGAAATTTCTGCCAAAATCGGCTGGACCGCCGCGTACGAGGGTCCAGGGAGCGTCCACACGCAAAGGCTGTATTTTCGCGCCGCGTCGTAAACCTTCTCGTGCGAAAGGTGTTACCCGAACATCCCGCCTCGCAATAACACTCCGCCAAAGGTTGGGGCGCTCGAAAATTTATGCTTCGTTTGAGTAACGCGCTAGCGGTATGGCCGGGGGCTTTAATAAGGCCATTAACGAGAATGCACCGCAACGCTTTGAAACTTGCGTCACGACAGGCCGTCAAGCCTGGACAGCACATTTTTCTTAGGGCAATGTAGATACGAGTATCCGTATGAAACGAAACTTACAGTTAATTGATATTAAAGTAAAAGAATAATAATAGTGGAGATATGTAAGATCTGCTTCACACCTCCCAACAAAATGAAATGCATTAATCAAACTCTCACATTTAAATATATAGTAACTGTTATTTAATCAAGACCATAAACAATTATTCGTTGATTATCAAGTTATTTCTAACATTTATAATTAATATATTCGATAAGATTTATAATAACGAACGCTTCTTAAAAAATCAACAGTTCACATTCATTGCAAAATGAGAAGACATTATTCACTTTTGAAACAAACTTTATATCTACTTACGTGATAATTCATAATTACGAACATTTATAGTTGCCTAGTAAATATACATTGCTCCCCTGTTTATAGCCTTGAAATTAAATAGAGATGCAAATGTGCCCCTTCACGCAGTTCACTACCCGCGGCAAATGTGAACCTAGAAACTGAATTCTGAAGAGACGATGCAATATGCAACAACGATGCAACATTTATTTTAATTAGTCTATTAAAATAAACGTATTTCATTGCTGCAAAAATGTATTTTCTCGTTTCCTCGAAGCAAGTATAAGAAAGTGGATATTATGTGATCAATCAGGAATTTGCACCAATATTACGTATTAGGTCATTATCTTTTTCAGAATGCACTGGTTCAGAAAAGTCTCGAGTGCGTAACATAAACTATGGATTAGGTCACTACCTTTTTCCGTACGCACAGGTTCAAGTCAGGAGAGCATATCATAAACTACGGATTAGGTCATTATCTTTTTCCAAACACACTGGCTCAAGTCTCGAATGCATAACAAAAATTATGACTGATAACATACATCGGAAACGTCTAACGCAACACCCACATCGTATTGCATCTCGACATCCCCCCTACAAAACTTTCAAATCATTTACATCAACATCTCGCATCGCGTCGCTCAGGCTGTCGCCCGAGATACCGGTGCCGGCCGCCGCACCGCGCCGCGCGGTGCAGCGATAAGTCTGGCGCAGCAAAGCGAACGACAATATCGCGCCCATTGTCGACGCGGCCCGATCTGATAGGCGTCGCGCCTCGTGCCGGTCGCGTTCCCGCGCCCCGCCCCGCCCCGCCGCGCCCCGCGCCATCAAGAACCACACGCAGGGCTGTCCAGTTTAAGGTACGCTGTTCCCGACAATGAGAACAGAGAACAATCTAAACGAGAAACGAGAACAATCTAAAGAACTTATTTTCATTTTCATCATTAACATATTCAAATAAAACAAATAACCCAAAGAGGCCATGTTTAGTTTTAGTTTAAGATTAAGTTTATTTAAGATATAGCCCTCACGAAGCTCCACAAACCTCACGGTTGGAGCAATAATGTACCCCAATTACTGAATAAATTCCCGCCTTGCCAGGGCAACTGGCGAGGGGAGATTGACAACTCGTTTAATAATACACAGAAAAATGTGCTTACACGAAGAAGTGCGGAGCGGCTTAGGTTGCTCAGGGTATTAGCTGGCATGGCGGAGTGTGTGGCTGGGAGGTCCTAGGGTTTGAGTCCCGACGCTAGCAGGATTTTGGACTACGTAGCTAAGTCGAATTCAGCCACTGGCTGGAGTAGAATTATTCTAGCGGTCGGCTGCTCTGATCAGTAGTTTTCCAAGGTTTCTTCGAGCAATACCAGGCCTAACAAACAAGCGCGGACCGCGCGATCTTTCGTTCCTCTTTCTTGTCGTATCCTCACTCCCTACACACACACACACACACACACACACACACACACACACACACACACACACACACACACACACACACACACACACACACACACACACACACACAAATACATGCTCTACAGTACCACATACGCCGGGAGACCAGTCGGGATCTTAGAACTTGTTCCGATTTGAGCAGTGCTCACTGGTGGGTGATACCTGTTTGAGGAAAGCCCCGCTAGCCGAGGTGTAGGTCGGTGCTGGATCTCACCATCAAGCTGATGAAGATCATCGGCACCTCCCCAGGGAAAGATATGAACTATCCTTACGGAGAAAATGATCGTAACAGTTGAGGCACCTGGAATCACTAATCAATCAATGAACAAACCAAAAGCCACAAACATCGCTCGCATCGAGTGTAAGTAAATATCGCTGCCGCATTTTCGCACAATGGAGCAGGTATCAGTAACATTTGTGATAAAAGTACTCATTCTGGAAAAAGCATGGCTCGAGCCGGTTGGAAATCAGTCACCGCTGCGTCTTTGGCGATACGGAGCAAGCAGCAATGTCTTGTTATAAAAGTATACATAAACGAACGAACCTAACTCTCAAGTGTTGCTCGATCCGGTAGGAAATCTGCTGCCGCCGCGTTGTTCGCGATATGCAACAGGCAACAGACTTTTCATTGCAAAAGCACCCATACAAACTAGCCTGGCCCTCAAGCATCGTCTTGTTTGGCCGAGTGTAAGTCTGTTGCCGCAACATTGTTCGCCCAAAGGTGCAGGAGGCAACGACGTTTGTTGTTGTTGTTACGCCCAAAGAAAAACACGTGCGGCTCTGAAACTTTGCTCCAATCTATTGAGTAGAATGGAACTTGCGTGATATACTACACCACGCAATATCTTGTTCTACCAGGAGACGTTAACCCCGGGGTGGGCACCTAAGCTTTCGCTTTCATCCTCACCTCCGCCCGCGCACAAGTACATCGAGAGTCTGGTATCCGGATCCCGCCGGAACGCAGTTTGCCCTCACGGCAATCTCATTTAATGCCTAGTTCGGGCCGACCTGCCAGCTCAGAGCTCCTAGCTGCTGAGGCAAGTGCCGGAGTCAAAACAATGCGCTACTCACATGCGCCGGGGCAAGTCCCTCCTCTTTGCCCGAAGTGTCGAGCTAATGCTACGGCGAAGCCAAGTGCCCAACTGGGGGCCTCCGGGTCAGGATCCAGGGGGCTCAGAGTCCTCAACCCGTCTCCTCACTGCTTCCCTCTCAAGGCTATCGACGTGAATCGGACGGAATCTGGGCAACCCCAATAGGGAGGTACGTGTTCCCCGTCTGGACTTCCGTATGTGGGTTTGAGAAACGCTGCCAAGCTGCACAGAGGATGCCGGCTGACGGATCTCACGCCCAATCTCGCCCAAGGGTTGGTAGCACTGAGGACGTGGCGTGTAATGAGCATTTCTAGTTCGAGTGTTACAAATCATGATTCCCTCAAGACATCTATGGTACAGAAATGATGTGATATCAATTGAGACATGGCAATGAATGAACCATTCCTCACATTCAAATGTATATTTTACAAAATGAGTTCTTGCAAAACATTAGTTCAGTTATTTTCAAAAAATTGTCTAGTCGTTAACACAAAATTAATATTGATATCTACTCGCCAGGGATTTGTTCATTTTATAAACAACATTTTTCTGTTATTTTAAAATAATGTTTTTCAAGTGATATAAATAAGAGCAACTTTTGATAATTAATATTCTATTTGACCAATTTAAATCCGATTAGTAGTACAATTGAAACCAGTAAATCTTTCAAAGTTTACTATTTGGTTACAAACTGTAAATAAAACAAAGGCTACGGATTGCTACATGGACAGCCCTGCAGGAACGAAATTCTAAACGTTGTGCCCGCGAGAGAAAGTCCCAGCAGTTCATCTACCTCAAATCTCGATACGTGCTTTTGTATCGCGTTTCGGCTTGAAAACATTCCCATAGAGTTTGTAAACACGCGTAAAATGCTCATCTTTGTGTTAGTGGCTGTTGGTGAATGTGTACTCAAACTTCTTCACGCCTGGTCTTGTCAGGGTCCAAGACAACTTGTTTAAAATGAATACTTTTTCAGGTATTCACATCGCAAATGCTGGTAAATGTCGAGTCATGAAGTATTAGAGTTACTCGTAAGAGGGTATAGAAAATGATACAAAAGACCTCGTAATGGAAGAAGCAGCATTAATAAGATTTTTCAAATTTATCATTTATCCACTGAATAAGGTTGCATACGTTTACTCAAGTATACATGATTTGAAGATTAAAAAAGTTTGAAGGGTTTGGTCATTAGCAAAGCTAATCTACCCGAACAGTAATAATTCTGTATAGGGAAAGTTTATAGGGAAAGTTCCAATGTAAACGAGAGTGAAATAATATAGTGTCAATATTGTTTCTCAAATATTCACTTTACTGGGTTACACACAGTTGTATCTAGATATCTAATGGCAGAAAGTTCTGTTTACTTTATAGTATATATTTATTGCATATTAGTTCATTCGAAAGAAAGAGTGAGGTAGTGACATTATGGAATTGCAGTGTATGCTTCACCGAAAAAGTTTGCTAATTTCGTAGTTTGAAAATATGCTACTAAAAATGTAACATTTATAAATATGAACATAAAAACATTTTGCTTATAATGAAATTAAATTAACTTGGAGTACGAAATGAAATTCGTGCCTAATACTTAAATGTGTATTATACAACAGCTATAATCTGTTTCCACGTGATGAAAGTTTTATTAGTTTTACGGTATCTACTCCTGAACATGTCAAGTAGTAATAATTAGTATTAGAAAGTCGTGCGGCGTTTATGATATTCATATCATGAATTGAGTCGGGAGAGGGAGAGTAATGTCATAAATCGAGGGAATGTATGGCACACCGAAATTTTCCTCGTCGTAATCTTATAAATTGCAAAATTTGGATATTATAATGTTTTGGAATAAACGCAACAATGTAGGTTCTAAATATTAAAAAATATAAATTATGAACATCGGAGTCGCAAGGACCTGTGACACCCAGGGCCTGACGGCACACATGACAGTACCTAACAAAGTCCTGTACGTGTCATGTGCACCAGGATAAGTGTGTGCAGGGAAGTGAGGGATGAGAATAATCCCTCACTGTACTGTACTGTCGCATTTTTTTTCGACCGATTGTAATAGTTTTTCTCAATACTATCGAGTAAAAGTAAAATATTAATACTAAACGATTATTGTTATAACAGTGACCTTAATTAAAAATATCGTCGGTACGTAAAAAAGTAACCCAACTCTCAAAATCGTATTTTTAGCTCATGTGAAGAAATTTGTTTGCAAGAGAATACATTTTCGTCGACACAAATTGCATGAAGATAGTTCAGTGACAGCATATTGACTAATACAATATAAACGGTTCTGCTGAGATAAAAACCGTACTCTGGCAAAAAAATGATATTTAAAATGTCTCACTTTCCTTGTCCATCGATTCGGGATCTAAACTGGTAGACACATTCTTCCGTCGTGGCGAAAAGAAACCCGTCCACAGAAGGAACAGTTTCCTCCCAAGTAAACTTTGTGGAAAGTGCACATATGCCGTTTCTCGCCGTTTGAAAAGGTCCGCACTCACATCCCGACGCGGCGCTTTGCACACCGTCCGCAGCGGCAGCGGTTTCACCCCGGCGAGCGCCAGAGCGGTAGTGCGGTTCTGTCCAATTGCCCAGCGAGAGCTGCGCGAGCGGTCCTGGTTCGCCAGGGGGCGCCGCGCCGGCGTCGCGCGGCGGGTTCCGGATTTCTGCTCCACTGTCTCCGGTCTTACCGTCGGAACAGTGAAAGCCTCCGACGGGCTTTACTCCGAATCACACTACGAAGAGTTTTTGACGGTAAAAAAGGTAATGGCCTTGCGGCGCTGCGGGAGCACGAGGGGGGGAGGGGTCTGGGGAGCAGGAGGGGGAGGAGGCGGGACCGGAGCGAGGAAGGGGCACTGGAGGCAACATCGAAGGTAGGGGCGGGGATCACATAGAGTGGTGGTAGCGGAGCAGGGCCGGAGGCGAGGGCGGCGGTGGTGATGATGATGATGATGCTGATGGGGATGATGCTGATGGGGATGATGCTGATGGGGATGACATCTAAGGAAGAAAGATGTCAGGTAGTTACAGAAACCAGCCAGTTGTTACTCCTGGGTCCTTCTCCTTGTTGTGCAAAAATATGAGCAAGTTGTTAACTTGCGCATATACTCACACAAACAAATATCACCCGTTACGCAGCAATTCACCATATATCTCAACCCGCAGCTCTAAGTTCTGTGAGTCGCAGTACCTACATGATGAGTTTTAAATTGACAAAAGGGTTAAAGATACGAGCACTACGTCTATATTTGAGACTGCAATGATTTACTTTCAAATATTTTATTTCTGTAAATCTAAATAGAGAATTGGCTACAGCAATCCGAAATTAGCGGCATTTTCATATTTTTCAAGTCAAAAATTTAGAAATTTCTCTGTAGGGATTAAGAATTTTTTACCAGATCTTCTTAATTTAGTTCATCAGAAAAAAATATGGATAGTCTATTTCGAAGCCCACTAAGATTCTCAGGTACGGGATTGAAGGATGGTCCTCACACACTTTTCTTTTGAATGCAAATTTTGAAAAAAGTCGGTTTCGGGGATATGTAATTTTAATATATGAATAAGATTTTAATTGATGAAATTCACTTTGATCAAGTTTTGAAAAGCGCGCACATTTAAGTGACACAAAAACCTTCAAAATTGCTCTGAGGAAGAACTGTCAGCCTTCCCCCCTCTCGTGTGCTAATCGCCCTTATCTCACAGCATTCGTCCAGCCGGAAGCGGAAACGTGTTTTTATTGAACTATCTAACCAAAGGAAAGCTCTACTTCTTACTTGAACTGCCAACTACAGGCGTCTCTTTCAACTTCAACATGACACGGAACTTGAGCGATGTCACACGCGAACAAAGGCAGCAAGGACCAGGACGCGTCCAGGCGTAGACATTGCAGCTTGTGCACTAAAATCTCTCAACGTGGGCTGGCGGAATCCCGCGTGAAGGAGCAAACTAAAGACCGATTGATTGATTGATTAGTGATTTCGTTCGCGTCAACTCCTTAGGTCGTTAGTCTCGTAAGTGTATGTCTCGTAAGAGTATTTCTCGTAAGTGTATGTCTCGTATGTCTATGTCAATGTTGTTTTTTTTATCACGGGAGGTACCTACGTCGGCTTTTGGGGATCTCCCTAACCAGGTATCTCCCTTCAGCGTGGAACCGCCCAAGTCGGGACAAGCTCTTAGCTCCGACTGGTCTGCCGACATGTGAAGTTGTGTAGTGCAGGTGAGTATAAGTGTATGTACTTACACTCACATAGGATAAGGAAGAGGAAAAAAAATCACGCGCAGTCCATGATCGGAGAAACCACGTAAAACTACTGATCAGAACAGCCAGCCGCTAGAATTCTCCAGATTAATTCGACCTAGTTGATAAGCTAGTGTCGAAAATCCTGCCACCGACGGGACTCCAACCCTAGGAACACCCGGTCAGAGGCATTGCAATGGTATCAGTTGATGCCCTGAGCCACCTTTCCCAGTCTGAACTGACCGATCTTTCACTTTTCCCATCACACAGACATTCTAATTTGCTGTACGTTTCATTTTAAGTAGTTTCGGGATGACTTCTTTGTCCTTTCCCCTCTTAAAAAAAAGTGCGAGAAAACGTTTTGTCACAGGAGTGTGACATCATTACTTAAAAGATTTGTACCGACCTAAACCCTCAATGGTAGCTCGTTCAACGGCACTGCCATGCTCCAACCTGACCATATCCTCGCATGCGAGAGACAACCGAGGCAGTAAAAGCGTCAGCGGAGCGCGCGAAGACAGGTCTTCTCGCTGGTCTTTGAACCTGCACCATCGCCTGAATCCTTAAAGAGCTGGCGCCCATGTGATCTGAATAGCAATCTCGGGAAAACTCCGCGAAACAATACGCTCTTGACAGTATTATCTTGGGTTGTGTTAACTAAACAATGCACTACATACAGATTCAGGGAATTTTGTGAAATACACCTCAAATAATTTAAGCACACGTATATAAAAGTAGTACAAATGTCATTATTGACATAAATACATACAATTGTAAGGAGTTACAAATTGATATTCGACATTTAGGCATATTATGACCAGTCAATTAATTTATATTCATTTGCAATTGTCATTAATTCTTTAGTTATGTAATTATCATATATTTTCATTGGGGAAAAGGTCACTCTATTATTTTTGTTTTATTTTAGTTGCTATTTCATGAATCTGCAAAACAAAAACTTTAATTTTTGAATTCTTGTGCGCCGTAGTGCTGCCTTCTGTCACTAAAATTTAATATACAAAGAACTAATGGTTTATAATGCGAAACTCTCGTATTGTTGAGATGCTACAGCAATATTACATGTGCAGTATATTCCATATTCGTGGAAATTACGTAGGTAGGACAGGAGCATCACGAGTTATGTTGTTGCCCTTGCTGGCATCTTTCCACACACCCATGTCACGACTTAATATTACTATTAGCATTTCTTAGGATTCCGTCGAGGTCGTCTGTGCAGGAACCATTCCGCCCGTCCTGCCTACTATTTCACTTGAAGTTTCTTACTTACATTCACTTATAATACTGGTTAACGGGCAATAGTTGAAGACGGAAAATTTAACTCTCGCGTCTTCTATTAGTTATTTCAAATCGAGAACTGTCAGCACAGAGATGTGCTGAAGTATAAAAAAAAGTGAATTCCAAATCGCCTTAAATTCAAAATCATTCTTTCGTGAATTGAAGGCTTTTGTGGCTATTAGACATTCCGTGTTGCTATTATCTACCAACAAGCATAATTGCTTTCGCCCAGACTGACAGGTCCTTCCTTACATCTGTTTACATCCCGAAGCCTATTCGACACGCCTGAAGTCGAGTGAGGCCTCCCCTGAATTCTTGTTCTGGTTTCTCTTTGCTATGGAGCATAACAGACTTTCTTTTTCCTGAAAGAATTGTTTGCATTCCGATAGTACAAAACAGTTACAAAGCATTCTGAAACAAATAAAAATGATAGTTAAACCAGTATATTGTGAAATACAATTAGATGATTATCTACTTTGCACAATTGTTTGAAAAAAATGTATGCTCGAAATATATTTTACATTTTAAAAAATGTTGATACTAAAAACTCTTAATATACATTAATATAGAACCTAGTTTATAATTTTACTATTTTATATTGTTATTGTTTATCATTGAGGATTATTTCAATAATGTGACGCTAGCAAACAGTAGGCGAGAGGAAAGAAAGGAATGATTTTGCCAATTAACATGAAGGATTTTAACCACATTGTGTATCATATGATTAACCGTACAATCAAAAGAGTTCATTCCTGCTTGTTTGTTCAAGTCACGTATACAAATCTTCTAACTATAATATAAATGTGAATATAAGATAAAATAAATATGTTGAATAAATTTGGTCACCGTGCAACATTTCAACAGTATTTCTGTTGACTATATCCAGTTTCATCTAAACTTCAAGTGAACAATACCTCAACTAAAATAAAAATAAAAAAATATACAATTTTTAAAAAAGGAACTTGTATTCAGGGTTCATATATCTAAGACATACTATCACTAGCAAAAAGGAATAAGATGTAAAAAGACGAAGCGATAGTACCGTTACCCGTTATGGTATGTTATGGAAGAGTTGCCCCTTTCTTCTTGGAATAAATGGAAACAATATTCCCTCCGTCTTTTCCCCAACAGATTCCCAGTAAATTCGCGACCGGTTTTCAAGGCTGAGGGCGTTATACTCTTACCTCACACTACATCGATCCTGAAAAAGAAAAAGAACTTGTCGATAAATTATGCTTAACAGAAAATTGTGAAATCATCCGCTCTTCCCCGCAAAGTTGTCTACCATAATTTCTGATCTCTCATCTCTTCTTATAATCCTACTCAGGACGGTAAATATGCTGGGGAAGATCGAAATAACTGCAACGTCATAATTCAGTGTACAACTCCAAGGAAATCATGGACTAGATCGCAAGTCCTATTGGCCCCAGGGAATATCGAGCGCTCCCAGACACTGCAAGTCACGATCATTCCACATACATGAGGTGCTACAAACCCTGAAAGTATTAGTCAGCGAGTCCTATATTCTCCTGTCGCATAAATATCGAGAGAAAGTATAAAAAGAATAAGCTTTAGATCAAATCATCTCATAAGGCGGTAGCGGCTTTTTGTTGAGGACGTTTGGTACTGGTTAGAAAGTTTCGCGGCATCTCTTGTAACGTGAAGGGGTAGGCGAAAATGTGCAAAAAACGGTTAAGACATGGTTGGATGACTGAGTGCGAATTGTACAAGAAACACTTGTCCCACCACCGACAGAAGATATGAGGAGAATTTTGTTACAAAATGCCATGCATAAGAATATCCCCCAATACACACAAAAGGATGTGTAGCTTCCATTGTTGGGGTCAGTGCAACGAAGATTATAAAAGTCCTTGAAGATATACTGAGGCTGGCCACTCCCATGAGGAATAGATGAAATAAAGAAAGGAGTATGAACGAAGGAGTGGACAAGACAGAGGAGTATCTGAAAACTTTGAAATCAAAAGTACGTGTAAGAATAATACAAATGCTTTTATATTTAACTCATGAGCTGAAAACATTTTAGAAGACATATTGTACACATTCACATGTCATTGGACATGTGAAAACTTCAATTCTGTTCTTTTTGTAAAGACGATTTTACTTCAAAAGGAATGAGGGGTAATTGAAAGATTTCTCAAATGAAGGTAATTTTCGGTTAAGTAAAGGATTTGAGTCGTTTTTAAAGTGGAAAGTAGCGAGAGTAGATGTTACAGGCAAGTTATTCTTGAGGGGGAAGATGTAATAAATTAAGTTGGTAACACTGCACTTCTGCTCTTCCATATTGAGAGCATCAAGGTGGTCTCGATTTGAACACTCATTATTAGCGAATGTCAAGACAATAAAATGAACTTATGAATTGTAGTGAGTTAGAAAACATACCACCTTCAATAAAAGTAAAGAAGGACTCTGTAGAAAAATAACAGTGTTTATTCATTTTCATTGTTTCTACACGTGGAAGCTAAGCGGTAACAATAATTTCAAAGACCAAATTACCAACATACAGTATATAAACATCTAACTAAGAAGCACATAGAGAAAGCAAAGGATAAAAGCACATGTTAATATCGACAAATAAACAATCCAATAAACGTATTTTGCAATTCTTTAATTGTCCTTTTTTTCTTATGTTCTAATTGTTGTGAACAAACGTTTCAATTAATAAGACAACATCAAAAACAATACAAATTACATAAAAAATACATTTCAAACAAGAAATAATCGACAAAAAATTAAGTAAGCTCCTGTCCATGACAAGCATAACCGGTCAGGGACTATTCAACGCCATGTTCTACAATTGTGTCTCCAAAGCAAAAAGAAGCAGTCTCAAAAGCAAGAAGAGGCAACAAGGAACTTGAGAAGCGCAAGGTAAGGGGTCGAGCAGAACTCCCAACTTCCTTGCTTTGCGCTTCACGCAGGTTGTAAATCTTCTAGAGAACGGAGGATTTACTCCGTCCAACCTGATGGTATCTATTAATAAGAGATAACATAAGCCAGGTCAGATTGGGTGACATTCATTGATGAATGATTCCTGGCGCGATAACGGCTAAGGCTATTAGTCCCGTAAGTATAGTAGATATTGTTATCCCGGGAGGTGGAGGTGATCTTCCGCTAGCTGGCGAGATCCGGCGCCGACCTACCCGGCGGCTTGTGGGGTTTTCCCAACCTCCAGCGGGGCACTGCCCCAGTCGGGACAAGTTCTAATCTCCCTTCAGGTTTTCCAGCACGTGTGGTAGTGTAGTCCATGTAAGGGTAACTGCGTGTAAGGGGTAACGATACAACAAGGAAAAGGAAGGAAAGAGCGCGCGCGGTCCTTGGCCCGTTTATTAAGGTCCTGCTCCGGCATTCGCCTGGTGTTGATCTGAGAAACCACGGAAAACTACAGATAAGAGCAGCCGGCCGCTAGAATTGTCCTCTAGATGTCACAGCGGCTGAATTCAACCCAGTTTTGTAGCTAGTGTGGAAAATCCTGCCACCGCCGAGACTGGGCGAACCCTAGGTCCTCCCACCAGGACCAAACCCTAGGAACTGTACCATTTTTATAAATGCAGTTTCTTTTATTCCAGCAGAAATACTGAAGAAAAAAATTGCAGGCCTTATCTAAAAAGTCTTGAAAATTTCACAAAGGCTTGATGTTCAGTTCTCACAAAATTAAAATTTGTTAATGATATCCCGAACAGCACAGAATGGAACTAGATGTATCTCCAGAATTTATTTACCATGATTCAGTTCAAAAGCTCCTAATCTTCAGGACAGTTATGCGTTACACGTCTGTCTGTCCGGCGCTACATATCTGTACTATTCGTCTTATACTATAGCAGAGAGAGGAAAAAAAGTGCTGTTTCATAAACACGACTAACTAAAAAAATCCCCTCATTAGAAAACTATCAATGAATATTGCATTAAGATTCTACAAGAATTCTTTGGTTGGTGTGAATTTAATATTTCTACAGTATGTTGGTTGTTCACTCATTCATAGTTTCAAACCTTAATATTTATAAATTACGACAAACAATATTCAGAGACCTTTCTTTTGTTTTTTTCTGTTGAACGAAGGTTAACATGGCCCGTTTCCTTGTGTTTTTTTAAAACATGGCCACCTTCATACAGAGGGCCTGGGAGGAGGGGTGCGTTTCTTTTTAGGAAGCGCTGGGGGCGCCGACGAGCGCTGGCACACGCGAGTAACGGGACGCGCCCGCCCGTCCGCCCGCGCCGCCATCCTCACTCCCGCGCTCAACTCCGACCTTTTCAAGACCAGCCGCTTCAAGGCGACGTAACAGTGAAGCAACAACCGGCGCTCCGTCACGGCGCGGCGCGGCACGGCGCGGTGCCGGGCCCTCGCGGCGGAAGATGACGCCGCCCCCACCCCCGTCCCTCCCCACTTCCCCTCCCCCCAGGGGTTTTCTTCGATCCGTTGCGATGAAAAAGAGCTCATTTGGCCGAAACGTTCTTTTAATGATTTATTATTCTTTCCGGGTACGTCTTCTGCCATGGGGATAAGTTCAATTAACTTTTTTTGTTGATTCATTAGTGATTCCGGGCGCGTGAACTTATTAAGAGCGTAAGAGTATTTATTAAGAGCATTATTCCCGTAAGTACTGTGCATGTTTTCATCGCGAGATGTGGTGCTGATCTTCCCCCGTTGGATAACGAGATCCGCCGCCGCCCTACACGACGTCTCGCAGGATTTTCCCCAACCAACTATCGCGCACCAGCGAAGTGCCACGCTAACCGGGACAACCCCTAAACTATCGACTGGCCTCCTGACATGTGAGGTAGTGTAGGACATGTCAGTGTAAGTGTAAGTAACGGGGGTGAGAATAGGAGAAGAAAGAGGAAGCAAATATCGCGCGCGGTCCTTGGTCCATAGGGTACTGCTCCGGTATTTGTCTGGTGTTAATCGGAGAAACCACGGAACACTACCGAGTAGCCGACCGCTCGAATTCTCCTCTAGCCAGCGGTTGAATTCGACCTAGCTATGTAAGGTTGTGTCGAAAATTCTTCAACAGTCGGACTGGAACCCTAGGATCTCCCGGTCAGAGGTGCCACAATTTCAGCAACTGATGCCGTGAACCATCTACGCCGGTAGTTGTTAGTGTAGTGAGGTATTTACCACGGGAGGTAGCGGTGCTCCTCCTTCGCTGATTTGTAGGATCCAGCGCCGACCTGCACGCCGACTGCGTGGATTTCCTCTTTCAGGAATTTCCCCAGTAGACTGAGTCTCTGCCGAGAGATATTAGCTCTCGACTGTTTCCCCGTCATATGCGGTAATGCAGTGCTTTTAAGTGTGTGTATGAGTGTATGCGGAGTAGATAGGATAAGAAACAGAAAGAAAGACGTATTTCCATTTCCGTTTGTTTTCTAGTTTTACACATCAATATACAGTTAACACACTTCTCCATCTTGTTGTCAAATAGTGTGTTCCAAACAGCGTTTCCCCCACGTTAAACGGTATCCTAAGAAAATGATGAATCCTATCTTGAACTAAAAGATTCAATGTAAAACCACCTTTTGCTGAAAATTAAAATTTCTCGGAGATACGTCACTGGGAAATAAACCCCAGAATTTCGCATCTGGCCATTATCGGAGTTCCTAAACGGGGGATCTGTGGTGGAGTGGTCCGTCTGGTCGCCTTCTATTGCTAGGATTTGCTTCGAACACTGGTGGACAAAGTGGGATCGCGGAAGATTTTTCTTGGGGGTTTCCCGTTGCCCCTATAACTCCACCACTCCTTCATCAACATATCTAATTATCCAAAATCAGTCACCTAACTCCAGGTTTGGTTATAAAGATGGGCACTGGTATCATAATAAGACATAACTTTTCGCCGCCGCCGTCCGTCACCTTGGAACAGAAGTAAATTCGGAGGAAGGAGTAGGCATGCTCCTCCCAATAATACAATTTTTTTTTGTAATTTTACTGAAAT
Source organism: Teleogryllus occipitalis (assembly GCA_011170035.1). Lineage (NCBI taxonomy): Eukaryota > Metazoa > Arthropoda > Insecta > Orthoptera > Gryllidae > Teleogryllus > Teleogryllus occipitalis. The sequence goes on from BLKR01014749.1 coordinate 227,560, forward strand.
TATCCGAAACAATTAACAGTTAGTAATCGAATCGCATTCTAAATAAATATTAACATTGAGTTCTAAAGGCGCTATTTTAAAAACAAATTCATGTTGAAAAAAAATTTTTTCTTGAACAATTATGGGGAGAATCCTGAAACACTTCCCGCACCGGGCCACTTCCTATTGCCTTCAGCGGTCGTCGATGGTGTAACGGTTAGCGTATCGAACTGTTATACCCAAGTTCGCGGGTTCAAACCCAATCGATGCTGTGCGAAAGGGTCAAAAAATCCTTCCTTTGGAGGGGACGTAAAGCCGACTGTCCCATGTTACTTGATTTACTGTACGTAAAAACCTAAATTAAGCCTCTGAACAAAATTCAAATTGCCTGTTTCGTCGCCCAGTTGTATATCTTCCACCCAGTAATACCTTCTTTCTCCCCTAGTAGGTGAAAGAACAGTAGATTTGCGTGGTCAGACGGAAGAGCAGGCCTGAGTCTCGCAACGTGAAATAAGGCTTCGATTCAATTCCATGCACACAGATGGATGACGCGCAGGCTCATTTCTAAGCATAGACGGGGGGGGGATTACAGCCTCTCCTTTGTCTGGCATATGATAACAGGCGGTTTGGTGGCGCTATTTGGATGAAATACGAGATGATATGAAAAGCTTTACACGGGCTTGGATCTGCAGCCTTCCGTTCCATCTATCGGACGACGCGCTGTAGGCTATCGCGGCAGCGAGACCGCATTGACCGCATTCACAAACTGAACTATTGCATTCCATTACATTGCTATTTAGCCTATGCGCTATTCGAATATGAGCTATATGAGAATATGAGATATATATGATGGGAACTTTTACCACATCCGAACGTTTATCGCTAATTTATATCGATATTTATTCAAATCAAATAAGGTCACTTATTAGATAATTAATTGAGAACACGCATCATAACGTTTATTCCATTCAAATTCACTAATTAACGTATTCCGAAGTAGTCTCGTGAAATATCTCTTGAGACTCGGAGATCCACGGACCATGAATTCATAAAAAATCACTATTCTCTTGATGTATTACTTATCAAAATATTGTTTTGGAATATCAAGGTACCCAAGAAACCATTTGACAAACTATCTGATGGAGTAAGTCCTAAGAGTGAAATCACGAGAGGCTGACTAATGTAGCATCCCCATTGGTAGCATCCCCATGGCCAGATTTGTTAATCGATTTTTTGTGTTCCGACTTTATGGACATCGTAATTCACATTCTCAGCATTGGATATCGTAATTTAATCGTTCGTTAATTTTTATTTATTGTTCCATTTTCATTGACGCTGCAGTTATTTTCGTCGTTATCTCGCACTGTCCTTTCCAACCTCCTGCGACATTCTTGTTCCTGAAAACTTTTTCTTTCCAAAATCATATGCGTCATCTTCATTTATCTTGCCGTCGTCATCTCTGACACCGTCTTTTTGTCGGGATCCAACCATGTAGCTAATAACTTCCGTGCTCGTAACCCCGCCTTGTACTCCACATGCTTCTGTCGTCACCGATTTTCTTTTGCCCGCCCCCTTTCTGACCTTCTTTTCTTCCCCTTGTCTATCAACGTACGTTCCATGGCCGTCTTTGTTTCCTCGTTCTTGTCTTTTCCAATTCCGCATTCCCAAGTTCCGTTATTACTCCTGAATTTCCCTCCGTCTTAAGATTAGGCAGACTCAGCAGAGTTTATGCACGAACCCATACATCGAGGTAACGTGTCTGCTAACCAAAAAGCTCGCCACTTAACGCTGAAAAGCCACTGCACCCAAGCTGAGTGGGCGCTGACTTCTGACATTCGCATCTCGCCCTGATGGCATCCTAGGTTATTTTCTAACGAGCTTTTACCCTTCCGTGCCTTGCTTCATCGGCCACTTCGGAATGGAGAGTCATAAATGTGAGAGGAAATGCAGGTAGAGACATTTACAGAAAGATACGAAAGAGAAAGGATGGTTTGGAATGCTCGTAAAAGAGCAGTCATCCCTTAATAAGACTACAAGTTTTAATGTGGAAATGTTAGATAAATCTCTCATTCAATAATTGTAGGGATTTCATTTAATGTTTTATAACTTCAACAATAAAAATTGAATGCGAGATCTAGATGACTAATTTATCTATAAATACACAGAAGGATATTTACAGCAAGAGATTAAATATTAGTTAATGATTTATTGTGTTCCTTTCACCTTCCTTCTGCAAATCTGACATCATCGGATGGTAAGAAAACAATTTACATCTTGGGTACAATTTAGTGGGAGGATATTTACGGCATTTATATTCTCTTACGCATTTACAAAATATTTCGTTGCAGCATCAATGCTTTTTGTAACGCTCCGTTCAAGAGTTAGAACGGTGTGAAAGTACAGGGCGTGCTAAACACTATGAGAAGTATCCTTGAGCGGCAAATTCAACATACTTTTAATATTATTCGATTATACTATCTAATTAATTCACCACAGCTTCAAATAGTTGTTAGTTTCATATAATTTTGATATTTGCCTCTTCTAATTGCCAACTAAATTTTTATTAATAAAGAACATAAAAAAATACATTTAAGAATTTAAAACATTTCAGTATTAATTTAAACGTGGTCATGTATCTTTAAAAGAAACCATGAAATCATTCCAACAAGCGGAGAGATTAAATCATTTTAACATTTACTGGAATTAGATGTGAACAATATCTTTTTCATTTGATGTGTTCCTTTAATAGTTTTATTTGAATTTTAATGCATTTGTTCGAGAAATAGTAATTCTAAACGCTTATTGGGTAGTATTACTTTGATGTATGACTATTCAATCATTGAGGGATGATTTGAGGGAAATGTTTGTAAAATAATCGCTCACGTCAATGAACGTATTCGTACTGAGTCTTGAGATTGGCACCGCAACACGTCACCAATGAGTGTAATACGAATGCAAAACATTTCTCATTCTTCACCGACCACGTCCCCTTTCTTCAATATGACTTGGGGCAAATGAGTGTAAAATAGTCGCTCACGTGAGTGAACAGTCTGGAGATGAGCATCTAAGAGCGAAATCGACACCGGAACAAAATCAATCTAATCCTTGTCGAGAAAAAGAAGTTGAAGGAGAAAGAGAGAGGGGAAAAGCCGAAAAAAGATAAAAAGGCGAAGAAAGTAGAAAAAGGAGGAGAAGAAGAAGAAGAATTAGAAAAAGGAGAAAGTAGAGGAGAAGAAGAGCAAGAAAAATAATTAGAAAATTGACAAAATTCAGGAGAAGAAGGACAAGAAGAATTAGAAAATGGAGAAGAAGAAGAAGAATTATAAAAAAGAGAAGAAGAATTAGATAAAGGAGAAGAAGAAGAAGAAGAAGAAGGAGGAGGAGGAGAAAAAGAAGAATGAGGAGGAGGAGGAGGAAGAGGACGAGGAGGAAAGGAGAAAAACAGCAAGCATCGAAGAGCACATACATCGGGTGGCGCGTGTGCGCGAGGTCAGAGCCACGAGCGAAGCGGAGCTGGGGCGGGAAGCCCCGTGTCGCCGCCGCCGGGCGAGAGGGCGTGGGCGCGCCCTCGCAGATCCGCCGCCGAGGGCGCAGGCGCAGACGCCTTGCATTCCTGCCATAGCGGCGCCGTGAGTAACACCGCGCAGAGACGCCGGATAAAGGTCGCGATCGGGCGCGGTGCGACCTGCCAGCTGCCACGCGCGCGCGCGACCCCTGGCGCCCCGCCCCGCCCCGCCCCGCCCCGCCCCGCCCCGCCCCGCCCGCCTCGCCCCGCCCCGCTCCGCCCCGCCCCGCCCCGCCCCGCACACCCTAGCACGTACGCTGGGATTCGCTTGAAGTTTCTGTAGCCAAATGGCTTTTATAATATTGTCTCAGAGACAATCCAAATTAATATTGAACATATTTCATACACACATGATAGCAAGGAATAAAAAGTTATGAAGCCAAAAATTGCGGTTTCCCTAATAGTGGCAAAAAATTTCTATTCGTCCCGTAAAAGTCTAAAATATAACTATAGTAAGTTACAGTTTGATCCCATTTTATTTTATAGTTCAATTTTAATAAATAAGAATTGTTTTCTTAAATATAAAAATTAAAGAAATGTCTAAATTAAAATTGTATTACACTTAAACTTTCTCTAATAATAACAATTTAAAATTGACCTAAAATGCCTGTTGGGTGTAATTGAAACAGTTAAAAATGAGCTTGAACGCGTCTGAAATTTAGACTAAAGCTGAAATTGTATTAAATGAAAATCCCAGAACTTTCTTGTGCTCTGCCTTAAAAGAGGAAGAAGCATTTGAAAGATTCAACTGAATTTACAACCTATAGGAAATGCTTTCTAGATAAAAGCAAGAGAACACTTTGGACGAAGGGGATTTAATTGGGTTACTTGAAAATAACCTAAACCGGGGGACAACGTTTAATTCCTTGAATTAACGGAACCTTCATGCCTTATCATTCTGGAAGAACACCGGGCACGGTAAGATATCAAATCGGAAGTGATTCTTTTTTGACTTGTCATCCAGAGACAGGAGTGTTTTGGTCCGGACGCGGATCTAACTTGAGCGTTTACCCAAGTCCAACCGCTTCATATTTTGTTTTTATTTGTGAATATTAGTGAGAATAAGTGTGAGAAAAGCGAGCTTTTTTTTTGTGCTCCAATGATACCTACAATAGTACTACATGATAAGTACTAATCCACAAAACATCTTCACAACAACAGCCTCCAAAGTTACCGGGAGACACCTATTATAAAAAGTAAAACTGAACATGATGTAAACGTTTATTCTTTTACCAATACTTATATGAGAGTAAATAAACGTTAAGATAAGCGACACTTGAAAAGATAAATATGTCTAAGAAAGTATATACAGATGTACTTCAAAGGATAGATCAGGCTCTTAAGCCGCACAGAATGCAACTAATCTGTGGGAGCTCACCCTAAACAAAGCAAGCAAGTTGGGGGGCTGACAGGCGGGAGCTCCACCACTCAACTATATCTCCACGACCCTCGTAAGGAGTCAGGTGAATCAACCATGTACTGGCTCTCTTCACAAAACACCGGACGAATCTATAAGACGACTTGAAATAGGACGTCCTAGGAAAAGACAGAATGAAGACGAAACAAACTATCAGCCTAATCCCTGATAGTGAAGAAGAAAAAGAAGAAGAAAGTATTTACGTCGAAAAGCAAAATAAAACTTCGTCAGAATGGTTATTTTTTGATAATTTGTCCACAAACACTAAACGTCTTTTAATAGGTTAAATATATTAAATAAACATTTTCCTAAACATCCAATATCTAGTAATTAGTAATCCTATTCGCTATCGCATGGATATTTAGTTATTCGTTATCGTATCCTCCCGCCCAGGGCACTTGCCGGACGGAGAATATCCAGGTTCTATCGACTTTGAGGAAATTTTACAGAAGAGCATTGGATAAAAGCAAGCAAGTATCTAATAATGATATGCAAAATGTTATTTCATTTTGTTCTTAGAAGATTTTCTTCATGTCTGATTCAAATATTCTTTTAATATGTTGTCGAAGTTCTAATAGGGTGTTCTATCAAGTAAAAACATAATTTTCGCCAAAAATACCAGATATAACCTTGTTATTCTGAAACTGCGACACCCAAATACGAATCTTGGACAGATACTCACGTAGCCGCAGTTCGACCGGAGAATTTCCTAAATCACGGGGGAAAACCAAACATAAAAAGGGACGGCTCAAACAATCGCCATCTCTTAAGGATCGGAATGCGGAAACAACGGAGAAGTACTAACCACGAACAGTAAATGACTCAATGTTTAAGGTTCCTTATTCATTTAGATAAGGATTCTTATTCATTTTGTTACATCGTTCGACTCACTTGCATAGTTTGTAATGAAAACCAGTGCACTTGAACCTATCACCTCCCGATCTAGTATGAAAATGCAGTCGCTGACTCGTAACCACCGCTCATACAGGATATCGTTTGCCCTCATTTACTTGTTTTATTTTTGAGTCGATAGTTACGAAATCACGGTTGAATGTTTTAATTTCATGTTAAAATTAAATCCGAATTTTTAAGAGATACTGTTTCGTGTTTGGGTATTTACCTTAAAAAGTGTTGAACTGAAATAAGTTTTTTTGCAATGTATCACAAATTACAAGCCCAAGCTTAGAGGAAGAGGTGTCTGAAAACCTTAAAAAGCAGATATATATTTAAAATTTGAAAGCTTGTATCCCTGAAATGACTATTTGGTAATTATCCTTCCATTAATCCTAAAAAGAGGAGAATATAGGTCTCGATATATGCAGAAATATTCATGAGCTGATGATCACATTTTCCACATAAACTATGTGGATACGTTTCTATGCGCGTTTCATTATGGACCAGTCATTTAGATATCATCTCACACCAACATGCTGGTAAATCTGCTCTATATTTGGAGACGACCAGTGGCAATGAAGCATTAACGTTTCAAAATTTGAATTAACATTATAAAAATACTCCGCTTGGTTGTGAAATTAGTTAACGATTAATCAGAATTAAAACTGACCACATCACATTCTTTCATCATCTAAAGAATTGGAATTTCTCAGAAATAAGTATAAATCACCATTTACATGAATATGTAGGTGTTGCTCATCAAAGTAATATTAAATTGGGTCAACGTAGCTGTTTACATAAATGTTCAACGTATACGGGGATATTATATGCTGCTAATGCATTTTTCAGTTACCATTATTCTGTGCTTACAACTGGAAAGTAGTTAAAAAGGCAGCGGTTGAGAATGAATAACGTCTTTTTTGTGGTCACTCACAGTTGTTTATGTTGTCATAACACTGCTTTACATCTCCGAATAAACACAATGGTGTAATACTAAAGCAACTGAAAGATTTTCGTCTAGAGTGCAATATTATCGAACATGGGGGCAATACCCTAATCACTTAAGTTACTCTATGTAATATAAACCTTGGGGAATATCCGAACAAGGCGGTGAAAAGTACCACCAAACCAAATCGATAATCGCGATACTCATAAGAAAAAGAATGAGAAAACGTCGCAGATTCACAATACATCAGCCTCCTAGGGCAATCTGTTGCAGAGATACGAGAAACGTGTTTTTCATTTTTATTTTTTCTCAGATTTTATTACACTATCAGGCTGAAAAAAACTACAAATGCAGGAGAAAATATTTTAAACAATTAATAATAAAAATAATTAAAACCAATTTATAAATTTAAAATTTGAAGTTTTGTTTTTTCATTATCGTTTACATTGTTTAAAATCTGAAAAAATATATGTTATAGACTGTTATAAAACACATTTTAAGGAAAAAACTGAGACAGTACTCCAACATCACATCGAAAATCAATTTCGAAAATTTATTTATTTATTTATTTATTTATTTATTGTTTCTTTATGAATTTGGAGTCAAAATTGGTTGACAAAAATACCTTAACATTCAATTATGTTTCCCCGTATCTTTAATTTTTCCAGCCTGATACCTGCAACAGAAGCTGAGAAAAATAAAACATGAAAAACACGTTTCTCGTATCTCTGCAACAGATTGCCCTAGGAGGCTGATTTATTGTCTTTCGACATTTTTTTATTCTCTTTCATAGGAGTATCGCGATTATCGATTTACGAACAAGAAGACAATTAAAAGACTAATAAACAAATATAACAATATTTTTTCTGAAAAGTACTGTCGATTTAAAAATATTAGTTACGAAACTGTACGTCATAATCATCATTTTCTTCGAATGTGCACGATGAAAGGACATGGCACTTCCATCCCCAGCCTTAACGAACTTTCTTGAAAGAAATCCGCATTGCGGCTGTGGAGGTGGGGCGGCAGCAGCGGCAACGCCCATAGGAGAATTCGAGCGAACACAACAAAGAGGCCACGTTGCACAAGCGGTCGCAAAGACCGTGGCTGTCTCTGCCCCCGCCTCCGCTCCGCCCATCCCCTCCATCCTCCCTGTTGCATGGGAAACGCGTTCGCAATGTTCTTGCACGGCGGAGTTTGTCATTTTTCCGCGGAGATCCGCGAACCTAAAATCTGATTTCCGAAATGTCTTCTTTATTTAAACATGAATTTACGTCTCGTTTCCAAACATTTCATGGTCAAATCCAAAATGTTTATATATAAAATACAAAATTATGCAATTGAGTAATATTAAAAGTTTTGCGTAAACTATTAGATCGCGAAGAGAGACATCAGTACTGAACGTGTTTCGATGAGATTAGTCTACACTTTTTTATTCCTTGCCCTAATAATTTAGTGGCAAAATTTGACGTTTGAGAAATTTGGAAAATTTATTAAGTTCATTAGATGATTCTTTTATGGCGAAGATTATTCTTACATAGCAAGGCAGATTACGTAGTTTGCTTATAAGTGTGTATTGGAGACGCAGATGATTTTCACAATGTTCTTTACAATCCCAAAATGAAACATGTTCCCTTCATTTAGTTCTACATACCGTTATTCTAGAGACAAAGCGGACAAAACAAAAGCGATGATTCCCAGCACTCTCTTAAAAAGTCGACATATTTCATCCAACTTTGTAATACTACAAATAAAATCTTATTAATCAACAAGAGTGGCTCATTAAGTGCAGCCACACATTTTCATGGTAACAGTAATCAATGTAAACAGTTATGTAAAATTATTACGTACGTGGAAACATGTGATGCTTTTTTTGTGATCAGTTTGTGGTCACAAAACAATTTTATTATATTATACAGTAAGAGTTTGGACCTAAAATATAAACAACATAAGCTTCACATTTACTGTGATTTATGTGAAGAAAAGTTAAAACAGCGGAAATTCACTTCCCAGAGCGTGAAAAATTGCCCATAATCTCCCGTAGCTGAAAAGCAATTATTTCTCGCAAAAAGGCTTCTTCATGAGCTTGTAAAGTAAGTGTATGTAATTATCAGTTGAAACTGAAATTTCTACGAAATTACACGATTGTTCAAATCTCCAGTTGACACTATTACTATGTATAGAGCAGAAGATTGTGAAATAAGTATGTCAGGCAAACATTAGTGCCGAGAAAATTAATTACAGGCTATTGAAATTAATCTACAACATAAAATTACTTAATTTAATGTGGTAGATAACTATTTGAGACAATGAAGTATGAATATGAAAAATCGCTATTGAAAATTATATAAACCATTAGATGGAATCGAGTTCGGTAATTGATTTAAGTAAACGGAAGAAACCACGAAGATCGATGAAACGCTAGGACGAATGAGGAAATGTAAGACGATTGGAAAATCAGGAAGAAATGTAACATACAATGTGAGATATAGTGACTGAATAAAAATCTCTGCAGTATTAAAACAACTCACTGGGAGGAAATTTGTACACCGTGATAATCTGTACTAATTTATACAGAGAGTAGTGTTAGGTTGTAGCACCAATATCTGAAAGTACTGTATGAATGAAACGTTTGTGATAGCTTCGTTTAAATGCCTGGGGCACTATTGACATAGAAATCCACTTCGTGGAATGCATACAACGTTTATAATATTTATACACTAAACATTTATTTATTTACTTATTTACAAAATAAGCGGACGTATTAACCTTCCGTCTCATCGCAGATTCTGACGTTTATCGATGCGAGTATTTCATCTGCGCCCCGCCAGATATTGCAAAAACTGACACGAGACCTATGAGTGAGTTCATTCACCGGCAATAGAATGCAAAGCAAGGTAGGGCAGCACGGGGCATGGCACGGTCGGGGCGGGACGAAGCGAGGCGATGCGAAGCGATGCGGGGCGCGATAGGACGAGGCAGGATGACGCGGAACGGGGTGGATCTGAGCGAGGCTGCGAGAAGCAGGACGAAGAGGGGAAGGGCTGGTGTGGGCGGAGAGAATGGGAAGGGGAAGGGCTGATAGGGCAGGGCATGGGGGGGCAGTGAGGTGAAGGGCGAGACGGAACGCAGCCGAAAGGAAAACACCGGGGCATGGATGGGATAGTGACACGGGGATTTAAAAAAAATACTTCGATTTTATACTAAAGATACAATTATTGTATTATGCTTTGGTCCCTTATTTTTTAACAGACCTGGAATAGCTAATGGAGATGAATTATTTCACACTTTTCATTATTATTATTATTATTATTATTATTATTATTATTATTATTATTATTATTATTATTATTATTATTATTATTATTATTATCATTATTATTATTATTTTTCAACAGTTTCGAGGATTATTCTTTCCTCGTCATCAGGCTAGAACTTTATGTAAATAAGAAAACTTTATAGCAACATATGAGACGTGCACAGATGTATCACGTTAACGTTCTTCATGAAGTTTCAAGATACCGTAACGAACCATGTTCTCCACTCACCACCCTAAAGGGACCAAAGCATAATATAACAATATAGACGAACAGCTACATAAACACTTAAAATAAAGATACAATTCCTTCCTTTTCCTCTGTAACAGCTTATTGTGGGAAATAAACACTTGGTGAACGCCGAGTACTTCTGCTACTTTGTAATAACTAAACTAACTTTCGCAAATCCCATATATTAATCGCTTTGAAAGATCCCCGCTGACCCGGGGGGAAGGCCCCTGGTCCGGTCTCACGGCGCTGCGCGGGGGCTATTCCGCGATCGCCGGCGAGCGCTTCCCGCTGACGCAACGGCCATAAAGCAGGCGGCGGGAGAAAGGGAGGCCGAAATGCGCTCCAGCGCCGCTTTTGATGCCTCATTCTCTCGCGGTGCTCCACCTCGCGCCGCCCCCCGCCCCCTTTGCGTCTTCGGAGTTCCGCCTCCGAATCACCTTGATCTGGTCTGGCCTGGCCTGGCCTGGCCTGACCCTTCGGTTTCTACCTCGCCCAGCCCGCAGGTCCCGTTTCCCAAACCCTACCTCTTTCTTCGCGGCGCGTTGTTGGATTCATGTTTTCGGACACATCATTTGCTATAGTCATTAGTCTATTCAATGTCTTGAATGTTTTAACCCGGGAAGAAGCGGTGTTCTCCCACGATGATTCACTGTCTGTCCTCCTCGTCGTTGTGTTCTACGCACCCCGCTCCGCCCCTGCCTGCTTCTGCATCTCGCCACCCGCCTTACACGATGGTCTGATTATCGCGTCGGAGTTCCGCCACCGTCCTTCCTTTCTTGACCCCACTCCATCTCGATCTTAACATGAACTACCCGCGTCGTTACAGCCCCTCCTCAAACTTTAACGACACTTTTTCCAGCCACCCTGATGCCGGCTCCGGGTTTGAGCGTTCTTCTCCACACCCGGCCTTTGCATTACTACCCCGTCCCTCCTTTCACTGAACCATGCTTGATAAAGACTTCTCAGAGGTTTGCTCGGAGGGCTGAGACATACGCAAAGAGTGAAAGACAATACAGTGCGATTTTAAATTCGCGAATTTTTGCGCTCGCGGTTACCAGCTCGCATGCATCAGATTCTGATCCAAGGAGCAAGCTTCGGGGTAGGCACCTGGGTCTTATAATAATTCTCACCCCCTTCAGAGGGTACAGTGTCCGCTTCAGGCTGAAAGCCGGATACGCCGGCACGCGGCACTCCGAAGAGAGCCCACTTAAGTCTGGATGGGGGCAACCTTGCTAACTCAGGACTACTCGTTTTCCAAACTACCACCGGAGACATTAAGCGCCCATTACGTGAGCCGGGAAAAAGCCCTACTCAAATACCCATGAGTATCAGGCACTGATAGGACGAATCCGAGGGCACAGATGGGGCCCATACGAACTAAGGCGCGAGCAGGTCTCATCCCGTCCCCTCACTGCATACACGGCGCTAACGACGTGAGTGCCTCCAAAGACTGGATGGCAGTTGGAAGGCCCATCTTCCGTTTGGGCTTAGGTGGTGAAGGGTTGCCGAGGCACCCCAACTCCGACCCCATCCTCTTTTTCGGTGGCGGATCGCCGCCTCTGTCGCCCGAGGACGCCAATTTGAATGCTCAATCCGCCTCGTCCAGCTCCGAGTCGCACGGCTACTTCCTGCTCCCCCTCCGCGGCGTGCCACCGCGCCGCCGACCTCCGCGACCTCCGACCCGCGCGCCGCGTGACCGATGCGCTGGCTCGTGGGCGGGTGCGGAACGCACGCCGGCCGTGGCCTTAAACCCAGGACCTTTCCGGCAGACGGCGCTCTCCGGGCAGCGGTGGAGCTGGATTCACGAAGAGCGTCCTCAAGCTGACCCAGTGACTCCCGGAGCACGAGTTGCGGAGTAGATGCGAGTGAGAGAGAATTAGTTCCGGGCACGTCAAGTATCGAGGTCATTACTCTCTTATGAGAGTAGTTCATATTATATCCTGGGATGGGATGGATCCCATGCTGGAATGTGAGATCCGGTACTGACATATACGTCAGGTTGCGGAGTTCCCCTCTCCAGTTATTTGTCGCCAACAGTGTGACACCGCTCCAGTCAGTTGATTGATTGGTGATTATGGGCGCGTAACTGTTATGTTCTTTTCTTTCGTCCCGCATGGCATGTGTAGGGAGGGGTGGTGTTTCTCCCCGACTGGAACGTGAGATTGAAACGCCGATCTACAGGCACTACTCCCCCTGCGGGGCACCGCCCCAGCCTGTCCTGATAAAGCCATAATCTACCGACATGAGTGGTATTGTAATGTATACAGGAATAAGTGTGTGGAAGGGGAAAAGGGGATAACGATGAGTCAGGAAATATCGCGCGCGATACGTTGCGCGTTTGTTAAGATTCGAACCCGCAAACTCTACGCGCGCTGATTGGTTTCCAACACAATTACCAGGGCTCCTTACATCACCTTTTAAGTTAACTTGAGAGGTCAATTTTATGTTCTTGTTATGTGCAAACATTTTCATGTAATTTATCAAAAGATTCGAAAAATGTGCTACTAACATACGTTCTCATGACTTACCTTCATTCTAGAATCATAAATAGAGCCCGGATGTTCAGACGTTTAATTGTATCTTCCACAGGTAGGTACAACGGTATTGATATTAAAATAGGGGTGTAAAAACAAATCAAAATATGTCTAATGAAGATTAAAAAGGATCTCTACGAAAATATTTTGCAGATAAGTTCCCGATTGATCGACACAGTCGCCTGAGAAGAAAGAAAAATATTGGCAGAAAAGGAAGAACAAATTCAAAATCAGGCAAAATACTAAAAATAGACACCGGAAACTAAAATGGGCACTTCAATCCTGGAAATATTTCCAGGATTCTTTAAACGTAATAATTCAGGACGCTGCCAACACGGAATTGAAACGTAATGTTACTCAGGCACAATAAATCAGTTCCCCTTTCGCCGGACCGTTAAGATCCATCCACTGGCCCACGCCGTCGTGAACTTGATTGCTGGAACTTATTATCTGGCTTCTTACAGGCTCCCGTTGGCAATTTCACCTCCCGTTCCTCCCCTTCAGGCAAATTATGACAACACATATTTATGAGCTCCGCGTCCTCCGAAGAACATGAACGAAAGACTTAATTCAATCCCTTACTTCTGGGGTTCGGGTCACCGCGTTTTGAAAGTGGTCGGCGCCGGCCGCGTGCGTGGGAAGGAGGGGGGACGACCCGTGGGCCTCAGGCGTCACGAGCCCCAGCCGGGCGAAGCCGCACTCGACACGGGACTACCGCATCGACCTTTCGCAAGGCGACGTGTAATATATACAAATCATTGCGTAGCCTTTACAGCCACCGCGGCGGCGCGCCGCTGCTCTTCTGGCGGCGGGCTGGCGCGGCCAAGTGACGAAGTTTTACGGTGCTCGAGCGCCGCTGCTCGACCTATGCGAAATGAGTCGGCAAAACGGATCCGCGTGTGAATCGGATCCTCGCTACGTGACCCACTGATTCGCTCGTCTTTTTAATATGCGTTGCCACACCTTCTAGAAAGTGCATCTCCGTTTTGTCTCCGTGTTTATAAGAGTGGAGGATTCCACAATTGAAAAGTGGTCTCGAAACGTTACATTCCAAGAATTCAGGATTACACATGGTTAGGAGATTTTTTCGCCGAGTTTATGTGGCGGTGATCCGAAGATAGTGAAGTGAAAAACAAGATGAAAAACGTTAGTATTGTTTCTATCATTGCTTCAAAAAAGATCGAGCTGCAGTAGGGAAAATTCTGAATTGGTACGCATATTATGTTACGAATGCCATCATTTTTTAAATATTGTAACTGAGGTGATGATTCAACCAACACTGGTAGCGGCTAGCGTTTCGGCAATACATTATGGCTCGAGCGGCAGGGTTCGGGTTCGATTCTGGCAATGTGCCAGAAATGTACGTGATGTAATGTATTGGTGAGTTTGTGACATCAGCAGAAATCGAATTCGAAGGTCGACTACTCTAATCTTTTCCCGGCAAAATCCGGTGCAGCATACGGTACAACGGTGTACGGTTAAATTCCCATCACAATATAGTTAATATTTCGTTAAGTAATTGCATGTTAGTTATTCTTTTCACTTACAAAATTATTAGTATTTTATGGAATGAATAGGCCGATTACATGTCTGTAGGGGGTAGAGCGCGTAGCGACCCAACCATCATCTCGATCCGAAGGGCCGTGGATGCGAATTCCTCTCTGCGTGTGAATGTGTGACGTTTTTCTTTCGTGTAAGTATTGTCGCGAAGCACCTGTGGTTCTGCTGACGTGTCAGGAGCCCCCACGAGTGTTAGCTTCTAGTGCATTGTGGGGTTTGACAACTGGCTTCTTCTGAAGAAAGGAAAAAACCTAAAGAGAAAATAATGTGAAGTATAAATGTTTGTAAGGTCTGAGATGCCTGAGCGACCTTTGTGGCCAAAAATCGCCATCATACTCCGCCTTTCCAAAATTAATTATTTGATGTATTGAAATCATCTCTATCTTGTAAAATGTAGCTTATGTTTCATTTTCTTGGAGACAAATCTAATAGAAAAACTAAACCAACGTATAACTAGATCCTTCATTGGGTAGCCAGCAAAAAATCAAGAGCATTAAAATGTCTATTTTGCAGGTTTTTCCTGTTGGTTTAAGATTGGGAGTAATTTCATACATATTTTTCTCACCTATTATTTGTTTTCTTGGTGACATCCAAAAACAGCTTCGGGAAATTTTAACCACGTAGATATTGTGTGACCGTACAAGTCCTGAGCAATAACAATATCTGGCTTCGGTACATATTAAAAGTGGACCACAAAATTGGCCCGAAAGTTAGAGAGATGGACCGCACTTTCGATCAGATACTCCGTGTGAATCACTGTTTTGTTACGATGCTCCGTGACCTTTCTACAAGTCGGCTTTTCCAGAGTTTCGCTCAATGAGGCATTCACAACTTTCTGTGGCCGGAACGTGACGTTATTTCGCTGTCGAAAGTAAATAACAGCTGAGTGGTAAGAAGGAAACCCAACGGGTAACGGAACTGAAAACGAGAGAAACACGACACGAGGTAATAACTGCAGTTACATAAAGCGAAAGATTGCAGATGAGATTTCTATCTCTGTCTCAAACAGAAGACATCCGGCCTCCCAAATGCTTGCGAGTGGATAACATGAAGGCATCCAAAAAAGGCGGTCAATCTTTTCGACCAAAGACAGAACTGGAAAATGATAATTGGATCGCCAATAATATGTGGTTGTTCTTTATATGGAACGAGTAATAACACGTCCCTATTAGCGCACGAGAAATAACGTCGGGATCTATAATCAATGTACATGGGAAATTACATACATTTACACAGAATAATTGTCATGATAAACACACGTTTGAGCAATAATGAATGTAGAATATTAGATGAAAGGATATAATTAAATTTAGAACATAAGTAATAAAAAAAGTCCTCAGAACTGTATATGAGAATGAAATATTACTCTAGATTATATAGTGAGTTAGGAAGTTGTTTAAAAGGATGAATTGGAGCTGAAGGCGACACGGATCACATCGAGTATTCACATCAAAAGAAAGACAAAAAATAAAAACACAAGTTCGGTGACTAGTATCACAACAGTAAATCGTTCCAGTACAATCTATTTGTATCGTAAAATACAAGAAAACTTGCATCCGAGATGAACACGTAAGTTGGAAACATTCTATTTGCGTGCTACAGGATGGGAAGTGTTTGAACCCTCTTTCGCCGTATAACAATCAAGAAATGCAACGGTCAAAAGTTTTAAAGAACGCACGAGAACGTTGCGCAATTGTTTGCCCTAGAGTTTACTCATGAGACCACACATCACCAAGAGCCAACGAGTTAACAAGCGCTCATTCTGTCGCTCAGTGGGTGGCCGTGTCTTCAGCACATCGCGAATCCGTAGGGAGACAAAAGTTGCAGGCTCCCGCGAGGTTTCCACGCCCTTGCGTCACCGCGGCTGGGTGCCCGCTTGCGCGATTGTTTTCTGCGAGTTCGCATGCTGGCTACCGCTGCAGTTTATGTGACGTAGACGTCATGAAACCCAGTGATCCTTTTCTCTTGTTTCGACGCGGGGGCGGGACCATGAGGGCAGGAGCGTGTTGATGGCGGGGAGGGGGGCAGCGGGGGCGAGGCGGGAAGGGAAGGCAGAAACAGTCATTGGTAAAAATGGAACATAGAAGAACAACTGTTCTTATCGCTAAATTTGTTTTGATAAAAAATCTGCTGTCCTGTACCGCGAAACTCGTGGCGGATTGGAAACAACCATCGGCTTCCTTAACTTCTCTGCTATATCCACAACGTTAGCTCTAAAGATTCAGTGCGGTGTCGGACAGGGGTTCCACCTATTCCAGATTCATTCAGGTGCCCCTCAATTGGTTTCCGGCTTCATTGAGATGGTGAACCTTTCACCCAGGGGAGATTCGGGATTCGTTCGACCACGGTACATCTGAAACCTGACCAACCTCAGAGCTGGTACCTCCAGATAGGGGAGGGGTGGGGGTATAGAGAAGGGGCCAAGCTGCTCAACCTTGCGGTCTTACGATCCTCTGGAAACCGAAAGTGATGCAGAACGAACCGATAAACCCATTGTACATAAATAAAATAAATGTGCTTAATTCAAGTGTTTAATTTTACACCCAAAACGGAATGAACAATATAGTTATACAAATTGATAAACAGTTTAAAAGTGCTTTCAGAATACACCATTGTTCCAAACAAATCTGATAATTGCCTCCGACGTGTCGGACTAGTCTCAATCAATCATTTTGTGTCATCAAGCACGTGTTCTGCAGCTTCCATTGCACTATTTTATAGCCAGTACAGGAACTGAGAATGTCAGATTGTTGAATGGTAGCTGAGGAGAAATGGGCGGGAGGCGGGCGGCGGGCGGCGGGCGGCGGGCGGCGGGCGGCGGACAGCGACGGTGGAAGAGCGCCGTGGACGGCAGGCAATGGGCTTCTGACTGCGATTTCGCGGCTTCTCTGAACTATGCTTGTTACGTTCCCGCTCCGGCGCCAACTCATGTTTTGTGGCGCGCTTCTCTCAAAGCCCCGACGATACCGTGACCTATAGCGATTTTCAGGAAGGTTTGCTTGCGCTACTTTCGAAAAAGACGGTCTATACGAGCTCTGTGGCACTGCTTCTCGTTGCAAATACGTACGCTCAAACGGTACACAACTGCTGTGTTTAGTTTTATTGACACTTTTTACTGGAATGCTCACTTCTTGATTGTGATGTAAGTACGGGGATTCGTAATGTAATTTAATTATATACACCCCTTTGATAATTTTTGGCATATTAGCGCACGTTACGTGCCTACATGTGCAAGCTCTGAAAGTAAAATATTCATAACTGTAATTTATGATGAATTCATCGTCAGAAAAAATCTAATTCGTATCAGTTGTACTAATAATTCATTATTTATGAAAGAAAATTATAGTCATTATGGATGACAGTCTGATTGCAGAGTTCGTACAAAACGAGGAACCATTACTTGAAAGTCAGCACGACTGCACAATTTGAAGCTGAGAAATTATTTAGAAATAAAGTATGTTTCACAAAACGTTTCTTGGCACGCAGTGAAAAGCTTTACAGCAAAAGTTTAGTTATATGAATTTCTAAAAGCATCGGATGCAGAGAAAGATCAAATGCTTGAAAATTATTCCAAATGTAACATGATATGGTCTGAATGAAGCAAGTAAAGTGTCATAAACGGGTAGAAGCAGAAATGAAAACTATTTCTGAAAGAGAACAAGGAAGACACTTCACTTTATTATCAAATAATTGACTCCAAATGTTATGGTACCAAGGAAGATGGAACGCAAATAATTCAACAGAACATTGATTCAGTGGTGAGTTGTAGTTGACATTTACATAATTGAAATGATTGAAGGCGTTGTCATTGTCAACAATAGTATTGTTGTCAACAATACTATTGTTGACAATGACAACGCCTTCAATCATTTCAATTCAAGAGAATTTTTAAAAAAAAATCTTCCTGAAGATTCCTGATGACAATACTGACTATGGTAAGCAATCTCTATTGAATACGACCACCTGACCGACGCGTTATCACGGAGTTTCCAAAACCACACCAACATTCCAGGTGCCAACTCCACCCCAGCTCCGCGTGTAGGAGCTAAACAAATTAGAGAGTCGTCAAGACGCCATCCGTGAACGTCATACTGTCTGCTTTCCACGGCGAGCGGAAGCAACGCGTGTATTTCCCGCGCGCGCGTTATTGGGGAGAAACCTTCCGCGCATGCGTGGCCCATTCATCCCGGAGGCAATTAGGAGCGACGCCGTGCGGCAGCCACCAGCCTGCAACTTGTGGCTAAATTACGTAAAGCTGTGGGTCGTTTTTCATCGGACCACCCAGGGGTTCTCCAGAAAATTGAAATTTATTCCTAAATTCTTTTTCGTGAACATAAAATTAAATATTCGTGTTTATTGTATCTTACAGTATAATAATTTAAGAATTTAGGATACTTAAATTATCGTACTATAACCTGCCAAGTCGGATGATGAAAGATGTTTCAGAGGGAGGATGGCAATTTTAGTTTCCTTACTCCTAAATATTTTTAAAATAATTTTTTTAAACTTTGCTCGCTTGAAATAAATAAAAAAACATAATTGGAAATGCGACGCCTTTGACTTCTTAGGAATGCGATACGATCAATATGTGGTAATTTTTTTGAATAAATTGAGCAAAATGACAAAAGAATGTACCTGTTCGACGTCTAGACATCACACTTGTGTTTCATTCTCTTACAAAGTTCGGTAGTACTGCCCCCATAGGGTATGAAGCTACGCTGCCGAGCAGAGGCGACACGTCTCGTGGGGGAGCAGTACCGCATTCCTCCTTGCCTTGCCACCAGGAGCGGTAGCTCAGTGAATCAACTGATATCACTGCAGCGCCTCTGACTGGGAGGTCCTAGGTTCGAGTCCTGACGGTGGCAGAATTTTCGACACTAGTTTTTCAGCTAGGTCTGGAGGAGAATTCTAGCGGCCGGCTGCTCTGATCGGTAGTTTTCCGTGGTTCCTCCGATCAATACAAGGCGAATGCCGGAGCAGTACCCTACCAAACGGGCCACGGATCGCGCGCGATCTGTCCTTCCTCTTCCTTGTCCTATCCTCTCCCCTTACACACTCACACTAACATGCACTGCACTACCACATATTCCGGCAGACCGGTCGGGAGTTTAGAGCTTGTTCCGGCTGGGGCGGAGCCCCGCTGGTGGGAGAGTACTGGTAAGGGGGAAACCCCACTAGCCGACGGTAGGTCGGTGCCGGATCTCGCCATCCAGCGAGGGAAAATCACCGCCAGCTCCTGAGAAAAAACATGCACTACACTAACGGGACTAATGACCGAAGCAGTTGACGCGCCCGTAAACACGAAAAAATCAATCAATACTTGCCGCCCTGTGTTTGGGATGCGTCATCGACAACAAAACATCGATATTTGAAACTATCGATATTTAAAATAAAAACATCGATATTAATGATACGTCGCCCGAAAACCAATGACGTTTTTAAAACTGAGTTAGTAAACTCGAACAAATTTAATTTCACTCTGGCCAAGTACAAAATTACAATTCAGTAAACTGATTCGGAACATTCAGGGTCATGACACAGGGTGAGAGCATCATTTCGCTAATTGGTAGAGAACACACGAGGGAAACCCTACTCCTAAGACACATGCTGTGACCGTTTCTTGGCAATACGACAAAAGACATTGGAAATACCAGAACATTGGGACCATCTTTCAGGCGAGAGATGTTCTACTCGATGATACTATAAACGATGTTCGCATCATTGAATCACAAGAATAAATCATCAGTCATTTCATATTTTAACTTGTACAAAATGTGATTACGGGGCTTTTTCATTAAAAAAATAAAAACATCGCAGACATATTTTGAAAACATGGACATTGATGTTGCATTCCTCCGCTGGATGCTCAGAAGCCCCGACAGGAGGCGCGAGCAGATTCTCTGCGCCGCGTTACTCAAGCGTCGCACTCCGGGGCGCAGAGGAGAGAGCCCCCGCCCCCGTCCCTCGAGGCCGCTCGGCGCGGCGCCATGCGACGCCACGCGGGCCGGACGCGGTCGGGCGATCAGCGCTGGGACGAGGCGTTCGTTTGCTTAGCTCTATTTGTTGAACATCGGAACTCTTTTCTTCTGTTCCCTAGCATGAGTCCCGCGCAATTGCAGGGACCGCAAGGCCGGTCGCTGGCGGCGTGTGCTGTCATGGGTGGGTGAGTTAAGGCTCCCGTTCTCCCCCGCGGTGTCCCAGGCCACGTTGGGGGAGGGGATGGATGATGAGGAGGAGGGGAATAGCGTAGCGTAATATGGCTAGGCTTCCTGCAAAGCATGGACTGAGGATTCCTGCAAAGAATGCAAAAAAGTATGGACATGAGGGTAGCTAAAAATAGTCCCCCAAACAATGAGCACCACACCGGACCAGAGGGATTTCCAGTGGAGGGAGGTTACCGGGTGCCAGAGTATCTCGTGTTGAGACAGCTCGCTTACCGAGCATCCCAGGTTGCGCGCGGGGGCAGATTACGTACCAAGTCACGCGTTTCGGCCCTTTATAAGGGAGTGACGCAAAGCGACTCGCAGGAAACGCATCTTTGTTTGCTCGCAGTAATAGTAAAAAAAACTTGTCCGCCCAGGCTGACGTGGAGTGCTGTGTGCACGAGGTGCTCCGATGAGTTCGGACACGTTCAGTGATTGTCTACCACTGTAGGGCAGAGGGTGTATCTGTCAGGGCACGTCAGGTGCCGTGTCGCGAGTAGGCGGAATTGGCTTCGCTGGCGCCGTCGCGAGGCGCGGGTAGAGAGGGGGGGCTAAAGATAGTTAGCTCTGACAAACACCTCAGAGTGTAGAGCTGTATTGTAAACAGTTATGTAAATAAACGGTATATAGCTCACTCGTATGTGTGTTCTTGTGGCGTATATCCCAACCCACGACGTCAAAATAAGGAAGGTCGTGCGCGGTCCGTTGTTCATTGGATAGTCTGCTGTTCTGACATTCGACAGGAAGTGATCAAGGAAACCGTGGTTCAGACCAGTCGACCTGCGTTTTCGATTCCGGCAGGCGCCACTAACTTGCTGGTGACAAACATATCAAGTAAACTTCTGGCACCTCGCCAGGAACAATTCGGCGACCATCCAAGCACATCCAATCCAATCAAGCCGTAAGACCTTTCAGTTACGCTGGCTGCTACTGGTGTTGGGATTTAACGTCCGTCGGGACTACTTTTGCTTTTTGCCCGACCGCCCAAGCCGGCTGCCATACGTGGGGAGGGTAACTTCCGTCACACTCTTGCCTTACACTCTTGATTATCTAAGTCAACCTACCCAGCGCGAGCACCCATTTTACCTCCCATACGCAATGGTTGCCCTTGCGACCGGTTTATACCTGTGTTTATACCTCTCTACGGGATTAGGAGACCCGATCGCTTAGAAACGCCGCCCCATCGTAGTGTCCACTCACCCAAGACACGAGATAAGGATCCGCGAGGGGCTGAGAATGTCCCCATGAAGAAACACTGACTGAATGTATCAATGAGTTAAGCGCGAATCGAACTCACCCGCTGCTAGCGGGGACGGACCTTTCCCAAACCCTCCTGCAATCAAGCCGGATTTTGTTTATCCATTACAACTCTCAATTACGAGTAATTATTTGCTTTTGAATATATAAATAGTGATGATGTTATCTACAGAAATTAAGAAGCGCTTCAAATTTTACGTCACTACCAATACAATTTTCTTTTCTTTTAAGCTATAAGAGGAAAAGTGCCAGGATGAAACGCAAAGGTGGGTTAGTAAACCCATTTAAATCCTTGGGAAAAAATGCTTCTACAGTATTTCCAAACATTCTGTATCAGGATTGGTGTCGTGAGAGAATATAGAAATGGAGTTGAAAAACAAAACATAAGATTGAAGGTCAGATTACTGTCATATAATTGGCTTCACCTGCGTAGTGTTTCTGCCAGATTGCCGAATATCAATTACTATATAGTATAATTAGAAACCATTTTCTGGATCGGAATGAATGGAAAAAATGTGCATATGCACTTCCCTACAGTGTTACACTTCTCAGTTTCTCCTTTACACAAGTATTGAAACATTTCAACATCGATGCAAGATAGCTTAGAACGGAATGAATCAGTTCAAACTCTGTGCATTCAAATCACACACACCCAAAGAAATTGAGGGCAGGAGGTTGAGAATTGCCACCACCGGAATCAGACGAAAGAACGACTCATTGTTCTGCTCTCGAATGGAACCGTTTGCAGAGCAGACACATTTTACGCCCCCGGCCACTGGTGCGCAGATCCGCAGTAACTGACAGGTTAGAAAACTCACCCGCCGCCACCGCCACTGTCTCCTCCGCTTCCTTCGCCATTCCTACCGCCGCCACCTCGACCGCCGCCACAATCGTCTCCGTTACCTCCCCTTCCGCCCCCGCCTCCAACTCCACCGCCACCCCGCCGTGGCCATTGCCGTTGCCATCGCAGCCCCTCCCCCACCCCCAATACCAGCGTCGTCGCCTTCGTCTCCACCTCGTTCCGCCGCCTTCATCGCTACCGCCGCGCGTCCCCGGCGCCGCACCTTTAGAAAAGCGCGCGTTACGCAAGCGGGCGGAAGCGGCTGGAAATCGCGGTATCCTGCATATGTGGGCGCGCAGGGAGGCGTCTCGGCCGTGCCGTTCGTTGCACTTCGCGCGGGAAAAACGCACGTCCACGGCTACAGCGGCGCGCGCAGGTATGCGCTTAAATTCACGCTCGGGCGCCTCCGCGCGTCTTCGCTTGGGCGCCCGCGCGCTCGAACCTCCCGCCCCACCCCGCCCCGCCGCAGCACGCCAGGCGCCGCGCGCCCCCTCAATTTTGACACCGCCATTTTTTTTGTTTCATTGATGATTGATTAGCGTTTCCAGGCGCGTCAAACCGGGAGAGGAGGTTCAGGGCATCAACTGATATCACTGTAGTGCCTCTGACCAAGAGGTCTTAGGTTCGAGTCCCGACACTGGCAAGGTTTTCGACACTGGCTTGTCAGGTATGTTGAATTTAATCGCTGTCTGGAGAATTCTATAGGCCGGCTGCTCTGATTGGCAGTTTTCCGTGGTTTCCCCGATCAACACCAGGCGAATGTCGGAACAGTATCCTAATAAACGGGCTACGGATCGCGCGCGATCTTACCTTCCCCTTCCTTGTCCTATCCTCACCCCCTTACACACTTACATTAACATACACCACACTACCACACATGCAGGGAACCGGTTGGGAGCTTAGAGCTTGTCCCGTCTGAATCGGTGCCTCGCTGGATGGAGATACCTGGTTGAGGGAAAATCGCTACATGACGGTACGTCGGCGCCAGATCTCGCCATCCCGCGGGGGAAGATCACCATCTCCGGAGGAAAAAACATGCACTACACTTACAGGACAAACTACCTCATTAGTTGACGCGCCTGGAATCACTAACAACCAACCAACAAACTAACCGAGCGCATCAACTGCTAAGACTATTTGTTCTGTAAGTATAGTGCATGTTTTAACATAGGATGTGACGTTGATTTTTATCCGCTGGATGATATCCGGCGCCGACCTAGAAGTCGGTTAGCGAGGCTTTCCCCGAGCAGTTCTCCCACCAGTGGGGCACCGCCAAAGTCAGGAAAAGCTCTTAAGCAACCATCAGGTCTCCCAAATGTATGATAGTGTAAAGCATATTATTATAAGTGTATGTAAGGTGTGTATATATAGCACAAGGAAGAGGAAGGAAGGGTCGCGCGCTGTCTATGGCCCGTTTATTAGGGTACTGCTCCGGCATTCACCACGTGTTGATAGGAAAAACCACGGAAAACCACCGATCAGACAAGCCGGCCGCTAGAATTCTCCAGACAGCGGCTAACCTCGACCTAGCTATGAAGCTTTTGTCGAAAACCCTGCTGATGTTGGGACTGGAAGCCTAGGACCTCCTGGTCATAAGCACTGACAATCTCGGAGAATTTTCCTCGAACAGTAGATGGGTAAGACGGATAAATCGAATCTCTAGTTACCAAAAAGACAGTCTCCAGAGAAATGGCAGAAACATTTGCTCTAAGTGTCAGTAAAAGAACACCGATACCATTACAGGAAGAAACAGTTTCTAGTTGAACACTGTTGCGATGTGTCAAATATGAATATTGTGAGATTAAGAGTGGAACAAATCACTAGTTAATCATCGCTCACTAGTTTTCACAATCAATCATTTGAAGAGAGTGATGTCTCAGCAACACGGTAGCATTCTCATAACATGCTTTTTGCTACAAGTAAAAACGACTATCTCCAACTCCCGCGATTAATCTTCCTTGCGATACTAACGACACTAATGACCTTAGCAGTTGATGCGCCTGGAAACACTAATCAATCAATCGATCGATCGAACCATTGGTTTTTGCCAAAAATCAGACATTATTT
This sequence comes from Teleogryllus occipitalis, assembly GCA_011170035.1. Taxonomy (NCBI): domain Eukaryota; kingdom Metazoa; phylum Arthropoda; class Insecta; order Orthoptera; family Gryllidae; genus Teleogryllus; species Teleogryllus occipitalis. The sequence continues at coordinate 252,371 of BLKR01014749.1, forward strand.
ATACCCTTCCAATCAGACATATATTCCAAAATCTGACATTATTTATACCCAGTGCTTCCAATGTAGGAGAATCGTAATTCCCAGTGCCTTATTCAAACTGCTGAGGCGAGCGCGCGAAGCGCCTCTCAAAGACGCTCCAACTCTGCAGGCGAGATGGCAGCGCGGCTCTCTGCTCCCCGAAGCGCGACGCGTTGTGCAACACTGCAGCAAGCGCTATTCTTCGGCCGGTTCATTGCGACTGTTTTGCTACTGGGGCACTTAATCCCGCCAAGAAGCGAGGCAGCGTTAATCACACCAACAAGGTCGACCGGCAATGTCGGATGGGGGAAAGGAATACTGCGACACGTCATCCAGAAATGGAACATCTAGAAGTGAATGAGATGAGAATCAGACCATCAGATTAGAGAGTACAGAGTGAATCACCCTCCTGTAAGGAATGAAGCGTTTAAATGAATTTTAAAACAAAATTCATCTTTCATGTTTATTTGGTTGGTGTACGGAAGTTAGATTAGAGCGGGGGTGGATTAGTGTGTAAGCAGGCTAAGCAAAGAGATAGGGCCCCGATTATCATTTTTTTTTTAAAATGCATCAGTTCGTGTGTATGTGTGTATATGTGTTGGTGAGATGAAGTGGCCCTTACTGCAATGGCCAAGATGTGTATGAACACCAGGGTACCTAAATAAAATATATTAATACTGCAATTTGAAATTGCGAAACTTATACGTAATTCATTTTAATAGTCTAAGTTTAATATTTCAATGTTATTAGTGGGCCCCAAAAAGTTCATACTTAAATCCCTAAGACATTATTCCGGACATGGGGTCAGGCATTGAAAAGGAAGGATTCTACGCAGTCGCTATCTTGTCAAGATTTTACTCTCTCATCTGTCTAGTATTAATCGGTGGGGAAAAGACTATCAGATCAATCGGCCTCTGCAGTTGTCCCTGAGATACTGACCATTTTTCTTCACATCAAAATAAAATCGAAAGTCTGTCACTACTGGAGCTTAAACCTAATATCTCCATATATTAATAAATGACATTGACCTGTAACCAATACGCGAACGCGAGAACATAAAACTTCACTGTAAAGCAAACTTCCGAAATGTCTGGTAGTGTAGTGCATGTAACGTGTGTGTATAATGGGAGAAGTGTGAACAAGGAAGACGAAGGAATGATTACGCGCGGTCCGTGGCCTGTTTGTTAGGGTACAGCTCCGGCATTTCCCTGGTATTGATGGAAAAAATTACTAATCAGAGCAGACAGCCGCTAGAATTCTCCTCCAGACAGCGGCGGAATTCGACGTAGCTAGTGTCAAAAATCCGCCACCGTGGAGATTCATACCCTACAACCTCCCGGTCAGAACCACTTCAACGGCAACGGTTGTTGCTTTGAGCCATCTCCGCGGATATTCAGAGAAGCGCCGCGCGGTGTCGGAGCCCGTGGGAGCGCGAGGCGTGGCTAGGTGAGGCGAGGCGAGTTGAGGTGCGCCCGCCAGAGATCTCCGGAGGTCGAGCGGCGACCGTGTTGCGCAAGCGCCTGCCCGCCGCGCCGCGCCGCGCCGTCGCACCTCCAATTTATGCCCAGACGATGAAGTGCGTCTTCGCTGCTCGCCCGCGCTAATTCCAAGCGATTGCGCGCTTATGTAACGGACCGCCTATCCACCGGGCTCTCGCGCGGGCGGGGAGGGGCGTGGATTGGGGAGGACAGGGCACGGCGGAGCGGGATGGACGGTGTGGAGGCGTGAGGACGGGGAAGTACGGGATTAAGGTGAAGGGCGAGGAGGGGCGGGAATAGGAACTATTGTGAGTTTATCTTTGAATACGATGAAATAACAACAGAAGAGGCGACGTGTATTTAGAAAATTTGGCGATAAGCGCTGTAAGGAAAATAATAGTAGATAAACAAAACAACGTTAAACTTTGAGGGTAAATTCAAGATGAACAAGTGAACAGACAAAAATGCAGAACCGTAGTCGTGTAAGTGAAGTAAATTGAAAAATATAATACCGGTTCATGATTTCTGGTGAGCTATCACAGGAAATTGTTTGCAAGGTCCTAGCTTTTCCAAAGTTTCCATGCAGATTAACGATGACTGAATTGACTTACGCGTTGCGACGGATTTTAATGAATGGTAAACATCGATTATACTTATTAAATCAATGAAAATTCCTATCCCAATTCAAATTTAACAGCGTAAATTATCTTACAACTGTATCAAATCTCAAAGTGCGACCTTCAATCATTTGCCAATTAAGCTGTCTAGTAGACCCTCCCACTTTTTTTAAGCAAATTGCAAACAATTTATCAAGGAATGTATGAAAGTATGACGAACAAGACAAGTACGGGTGAGGGAACAGAAATGAAAGGGAATAACACGTAAGTTAAACAAATTTACACAGATTAACAAAATAATGTAGCGCAAAAATCAATCCCTGCAATATTTTGTTCTTTAAGGTCGCATCAACAACTACGTCATTAGCGACCACTAGTGGAGTTAACGTTATGGTAACTGTGAAGATGAAACGATATGGTGATGATAATGTGTGAAAGGACGAACACGAGTACAACCATGCCCGAGGCGGGACTCAAACCCGCGAGCCTTCGGTCCCAGATCGCTACGACACTACTGCCTAAGCGATCCCGGCCACCGGATCGGCCCTGAAATGATTTCTAGTCCTAAAGGACTTCAGTATCGTAGAGGAAGGGTTACAAGGTTAGCTCAGTGCAATAACAGCCACTTATTCAACCTCGATTACGATCAATAATTTTTTCTAAGCAAAGATAGTTTTCGTTTGTCATCAAATCGTCCACTCCCACCCGCCCCCGCCTCCCAAGGTTTTATCTTCCCTCACTGGAGAATATTGCACCCTGAGTACCTTATACTGAATGGCAGGGGCGTAAAGTTGTCGCCACAATGCAATCTTCCCACGAACTAAAATATTACTTTGAGCAGGAGAGTTCTATTCAAATTTTGATGAGACATCCTTAAAGTGTGAAGTTTTTTGCAGGCCGTACATGTACGTCATGAGACTAACTGCTTTACTTCCGTTCCAAAGGAAAGCGTGAGAAATGAGCAGTTTCATAGACTCAAAAACTTTTATGAAAAGTAGATTTACATTTCATTTCACTTCGGGACACAAATGACATTTCGTGAATAGCACAAGCAATGCAGGCAGGAGTGGATTAATTCTTAAGCAGTCTATGCCCTTGCTTAGAGTTCCTACTGGTTAGGAGTCCCTAATGTTTTTTCAATTACCTCTTAAATATTTAAAAATAATTTTTACCCATCTTATTAATGATGCAAAGGTAATGAATTCAATTCATTTTACAAAATAGATAAAACATTTACATGCAGACGTATTTATTGTTTTAATATCACATCTATAAATAACAATTGCTCGAGTTTATTTTCGTTATAATTTTTATAACTTGTGATCAATATTTCAGTGTTATTATGGGGCTCCATACTTTGGCCATTCTTAGAACCCATTTCAATATCCAGCTGATTGCAGGGAATAAAAGATAAGAGTTCCTAGATACAGATAGAAGCGCAACCTGAACGACCCATTTATATCCTTTCACCCGATAGTCCTGCAAGGAAGCATTTAGGAGTTCAGAAGAAGTAATAACAAATGAAGGCATTAAAGAGTTTCGATTATTATTGGGTTTGAATAGATTTGTGGTTCCCAACACTCAATATCATACACTATGAATTTCCGTGACAAGTGGAAGTAAAATGGAATCGGCGACCCCACGAATTTCCTTCTCTCTGTAACTAGGCATAGGCGTGCACACAGGAGGGGCTGTGGTGGCCGTGGGCTCTGAAAAGTTTCGAAGAGGCCCCGTATCCTTACGTAATAAAACATTTTATTTCCTTAATATCTATTTATGCACCAAGGGCATTATAAGGGTTCTAATGATCCAACGGCAGCAAAATGCCTGAGAGCCTTTGGGCCGAGATCATTAGAACCAGTTAACGCCCGCGGAACACACCTAATTTTATTGATTCAGATTAACTTATTTACTAATTAACAAGATATTCACTTGGTTTCTTTTCATATTTCCCTCTCATAATTCCCTCCATAAGAGAACATGTAGCATCATTCAACTGTTCCCCTATTTCCCTCGTAACACGATCCTCTCGATCCAGGAAAGTAATACAGAATGTATCGAGCCCCTTATCGGAAGCAATAATAAGCTATAACGTGATCAGTAAAAAATAAATGTTTAATCCCTGATTTCCCTCTTTTCTACCCTGACGGTATAGAGAATTGTCGAGAATGTGGGACTTTTGAAGAAGAGTCTCTCCAAGCCTTTTGACACTATAAATGGTTCCACATAAAATCATTTGTAGTTATTAATTGTATCGTTAAAGCTATGAATAATTTCCCTTGCAGTATATTTTACTTATTTAATAATACCATATTATGTCGTAAGTAAATAAAAAGGTGACCTATAAACGTAGTTGCTCCCCTCTTTTTGAGGCTGCGCACGCCTGTGTTCCCGAGAAAAAGTTTCGGCGCTTCAGGGCGCGCGAGCAACCTGGAAGCTCACTGCGAGCGTCTGCGGCGTGTCATCCCGCTCCCCGCCCAGAGCGACCCACAGCGGCGGCGGGGCGACGCGATGGTGCGTTGCGCTAATGACCGTGGGAGAGGCCCGCCCGCGCCCGCGCCTCGAATCGGGCCCCGCCTCCGCCGCCGCTCTCTCCTCTCCCACCCGCCTTTTTTGCGCGCGCACGATAAGCGACGCACGCCGACGCTGCCCTCAAGAGGCACGGCGTGGCTCCGCCCCGCGCGGCGCGGCGAAGCTCCAGCCGGCGTCGCCCAAGGCTCACTCCAGCTACCCGTTTCTTTATTTCCTGGCGGCTGTAATGTAATGTTGGTTCACTCGCTCCCTCTCCCACCCATTCATATTCATATTCGTATTTGCTTTTATTGATTGACGTTTCCGATCGTCAACTGCTAAGGTAATTAGTCCCGTAAGCACCGTCCCGTCGTGCACGTTTTATCGTGTGAGGTGGTAGTAATCTTCCCTCGCTAGGTGATGAAAACTTGCACAGATCTACATCTTGGCTAACGGGGTTTTCCTTCAACCAGGTTTCTACCACCTGCGGGGCACCGACCCAGCCCGGACAAGCTCTAAGCTCCCGACATGTGTAGTAGTGAAGTGCATGTAAGAGTAAGAGTGTGTATGTAAGGGGTGGGGGAAGAACAAGGAAGAGGAAGGAAAGACCGTGCGCGGTTCGTGACCCGTTTGTTAGGCTACTGCTCCGGCATTCGCATGGTGTTGATAGGAGACACCAATGATAACAACCTATCAGAGCAGTCGGATGCTAGAATTCTCTTTCAGACAGCGGTGGAATTTGACCTAGCTATCTAGTGTCGAAAATCCTGCACACCGTCAGGACTCACGCAGGTCCCCGCGCCACCGCAGCCACCTCTGTAATTCCTGGCAGTTGCACCGTTCAGTTGATTCACTCGCTCACTTTCACTCCCATCCATATTCGCAATCGCCTGATGTACCTGCCACGGGGTCTCGCAGTTCGTCAAGTTCATTCCTGGTCTCCGACGCTTCTCGGGGATTTTCTTGTGGACGGTGACTGGTACTATACGAATCCCATGTGTGAAATCAGTCTCTTTCTTGGTTGTAAGAGCGGTTTAAGTCATCGTACGGCCCGAACCGGACGGAAGGGATGCAGGAGGATCGTGGCTTTTTGTTTAAGGTAGATACTACAGCGGCCTCCGCCTGGATGCGGGCTGATCAAATGAAACTGAGGAAACCACTGATCAGACTACCCAACGTTTATAATCCTCATCTAGGAAGTGATTGGCTCTGTACCCGTCGTTTAGCTGATTTCGAGTATCTGTTTACGTAGGATAGATAATGAATAACGTAGGACCTTTCGGTCCACAAGGCTTAAGTAGAGGACTGATGACTACTCGCTATTGCAGCTGGCTCATCGTGGTTCATCTTACTTCTGCACCAATACCAAATTTACTCGCTATATGAGCTGTTTGCAGCAAAACCTAGCACTATCCCATTTTCACAATTTTTTGAGTAGTTCAATATCTGTTTTTCTGAAAACGTTTGGCGACAAGACCTTCCGCTTATACAAGTGTGAATGTTCTTGCAGTACTTGATTTTCAAGTGTCATTGAATCCATATGAAAAGTATGGGTTCTTCATCCTGAGTTTCATTACGCCATTTTTTTAAGATCGTTGGTCTAGAATCAATGTGGTCTATTCTGAGCGTACGGTCGTGAATGGGTCAATGGGAGAGGGAAGGTGTCATTACATCATCTAGTTCTCTAATAAATGAGGGAACATATAACCAAAACGTACTGAACATAGAATTACAATAGGACAAAAAAAATATTTTCCATTTGTATTTTTAAAATTATTATATCTTTTTTGCTCATCTCGTTGCTTTAACCCACAGCTAAGGCACTGTGTAGCGAGTCGACCCCTCGCTGAGCAGCGGCGTCTAAATCTTCCGGTTGTCAACTTGCCGCGCGAGTCGCCGCAGATTGGGTATCGACCGCAAGCCCCAAAATAAACGGTGCCGTCATTCTTCTTTGTGTTCCCAAGGGCACGAATGCCAGAGCTGGGGTAGGTTCTGCCGTTTGTCTTATCTTATGGTTTCCCGAAATAATTAGCAATAAATCACGGGAGCAATAAGGATTGACAGTCGTATTGTAAGAAGGGAAATGAGAAATATAAGCACTGTCTTTCGAAAAACAGCCCTAAATACATACAAATTAAGCTAAGGAAGCCAAATTTACCAAAAGAATCTAGAGGCTTCACAAAGATCATTTGAAATAAGTGTACAAAAAATTGGGAAAACAAGTAAGAAATAATTGTTTAAAAAGATGCATGGTTTAAGATAGGTTCGACTATTTACCAAATATCAAGTAATTGAATGAGTCTAAAGTTGTAAAGTTCGATTAAAACAAAAATAATGAAAGAAAAACAGAATTGCATTATATACAAATAAACAACAGTTGGTTTAGATGAGTTGAAACTATCATTAAAATCACATTGAAAAATATGCAAAATCATGCGCAATTAGAAAAGCGGCTGAGCGAAGTCGAGATTGACAGGGAAACCGGAGCGCGCGGGAGATGACAAAAGGAAGCAACAAAAGCGCAGCCGACAAGAAGAAAGTGAACCAAGCCTGCAACAATGAAAGAAAGAACACTCATAAAGTACAACCTGTGAATAAATGCATGCCTAAAACTATAATTACTGAAAAGTACGAGAGATAATAAAATTATATGAAGTGTGTCTTCAGATAATAAAATTATGTGAAGAAGTCTAAAATTATACGAAGTTTTACGAATTAAAAAAAACTCCAAAAATTTACGAGTATTGTACTCTCCTGTACTATTAATCCCCCCGGCCATTAAGATACCGGAAAGAGGCGAAGATTCAGTGAAGACGGAACAGATCATTGAACATTAGTAAAGGAAAAAGTGGTAGAAGACAAAGAAGTGGCAGAAGACGAAGAAGTGGTAGAAGACGAAGAAGTGGTAAAAGAAGTAGTGGAAGAAGAAAAAAAAGTAGAAGAACACCAGAGATGAGCGCTATCCCAAAGGAGTGAAGCCGTCATTACCACAGACTAAAGAGGTATAATTCTTTACTCTATGGTCATTTCAATCACAACGAACAAGAAGCCCACGCAAAATCAACCACAGCTCAAAAAGCGGCTAAGCGAGGCGAAGTCCGAAAGGCAAACCGGAGCGAGCGCAGACAGAAGGCAGCAGCAACGCGCGGCTGGGGCGGCGAGAAGAAAGCGAGGAAGTCCGCAGTGGCCGTCGTGACCGGAGTCGCCGGTGGAGAGGTCCGGTCGACAGCGCCCCGCCCGGCGCGGCGCGGAGCGGAGCGGCGCGGCCGCCTGCCGCAAACACCGGCTGTTGTGGCGCGCGAGCACGCACGGCGCTGCGCCCGAATCCGGTTCCGGTCGTCCCGCCTTGCACAACGCCCGCCGGCACCTCGGTGACACGCATCGACCTCCCCTAAGCGGCTTTCGGAAGCGCCGACGCTCATCGCTCGTACACTGCGAGAACTTCAATTGTTTCTCTGGTTTGTAGGAAATAACTCGATTGACAATCGTGTGAATACTTTCTATAAACACTTCTAGCATCGCTACATAACCTGCACATCATATTTCTATAACTTTCAAAGGTACGGAGTTCACGATTTTCACAAAACATGTTTTGAGTTCCGATGTTTTCGTGACCTTGCGACAGTATAGGAGCTCTTTTCATTTCAGTTACATGACACATACGATATGTACATGTTTTCACTGTTTACCACTTTGACTAAAACTGTCAAACTACAAGAAGATTTCTGTAATTATATTTTACAATTAATTCCTATTTGATTATTTTTAAATTGTTGATTCCCAATTCTGGACGTGTAGATTCTTCTCCAGAAATAAAAAAAAGTATATTTGTCTCTAAATGATAGGTGAGATATTATTCATTACCACAAGTAGATGCATTAAATTGCTGGATTAAAGCCCTGTAAAAAGGTCTAAATCGCAATTGTACTCAAGACAGCAGGTGCTTGACCCGTTGTTCGGTCCTCAACCCCCGGCTGTAATAAAGCCTGGGCGTGTGGGGCTACGGTGCACCGCCCAGCCACCGGCTCCATCGGCCGGAGACGCCTGGCGACGCGACGCGGCGAAAGCGCCCGGCCGCTGCGTAACGACGAAACCTGTCGCGAGACAGCGCCGCCACCGCCTCCTCCGCAATATGGTCGTTTATGAATGTGCACGGACAAACGCCACAACGCGGCGCAAATGCACTCTCTCCTGCAAGAAATTGTTTGTGGATTACCGTCGACCGTTGGGCGGCAACGATCTCTGTAATCGAAGTGATAAGATTAGCAATAACAGCAAAGTTATACTGCTGCTTGACTGAATTAAAGCTGTCTTCTTAATCATCATCAAGCCTTGTTCTAAGAGGGTGCACAAATGTTTGAGTGTAATTCATTTTCCTTGAAACACCTCACGACATTTCGCACTTATTATCTAAAACCATCATGTGAAAAATAATGTAATCAATGTCTTTAATGTAATAAATGTGTAGCACTTCAATAACTGCGACAACGTGTGTCAGAAAGCGATAAAGAAATATTGCATTACAAATCATTTGCAGCAGATTCCAGTTATTGGAAACTAATATTTTTACTGAACAGAAAATTTACTTAAAAGCTTGTAGAAATATAAACGCAATGCCTCTTATGTTCTGACGATTAGAGATGCCTGAAGTACTTTAAATACTGAAGTACTTAAGCCAGTTACCTCGTTTCCCACCCAAGGGATGCATTTCAAGCAAAGTTAGTGATGAATACACATTGCACCACTCGTACTCGTGCGCCTGGTGAACGTGCGGTCATTCACGTCACACGATACAAGAGATCTTCATTCAAGTCCACGAGAGATTCGGATCCGAGTTGAGACGTACCTGTTGTCACCATTTCGGCTACCCAGGACGACCAATTAGGAGGTTAATTTCGTATTAACAGTCTCAAAATAAGATATTTAGCTCTATTGGAGGCATAAATCAACTACTCAATTCTTTAAATGGACTTCATTTCAACGTACATTAATTGGCACACCTGGCGCGGAGAGCCGTTTGGGCCGGCACCTTTCGCACAGTGAAGCATCGTGCGTGAGTCGCCGCGCCGCTTGCCATTTGATTGCCTGGCATTTGAGCCGCGTTTCCTGCTCCTGGGCCTAAGGTCAGGAGGCGCCGCGCCTCACTACGCCACACCGCACAGAGGCTCCCAAACGCACGGACACCCTGTGCCGCGACCTCCACCGTTCAACACGCCTACGCTTCCTCCTCCGTCAATTCTTTCGTTTCCGCCACTTCTTCTCTTTATTCTCCTCCGCCTCTTCCATTTCCTCCTCTTTCTCCTCCGCTTCTTCCTCCAACGTTTTCTCCTCCGTCTCTTTCACCTCGTCCTCTTCCCTTTCCTCCTCTTTCTCCTCCGCTTCTTCCACCTCTCCTCCTCTTTAATCTCTTTCTCTTTTTTCTCGTCCGCCTCTTCCCTTTCCTCATCTTTCTCCTCCGCTTCTTCCACCTCCTCCTTTTTCTCCTCCGCTTCTTCCTCCTCCGTCTCTTTCACCTCGTCTCTTCATTCTTTCTCCTCATATTTCTCCTTCACCTCTCCTCCCTCTGTGTCTTCCTCCGTCACCTATGCCTCTCCTATCTCGCTTTCCCCTCCGCCTCTTCTTATTCTTTTGTCTCCTCTTCATCTTCCACCTCTGCTCCACTTCAGGCTTTGCTGACGTCACCTCCGTCTCATCTCCCTTTGTCTCTTCTCCTCCTCCACTTCTTTCTCTTCTTCCTCTGACTCTGCCTATTGTTCCCTTCGTGTCCTCAGACTACAGCTCCGTCTCCTCACCCTCTTTTTCCTCTACTTCCGTCTCCCCTCCGACTGTTCCTACCCAACACCGTCACTCCGACTCTTCTTACTGTCTGTCTGTCAGTCTCTCTCTCTCTCTCTCTCTCTCTCTCTCTCTCTCTCTCTCTCTCTCATTCTCTCAATGTTCAACTTTGCATAGTGGAATGATGAATAAAAGTACCACTAAAGCAAGGTTAGCAACATTTGAAAACTACAAAAGTTTTATCTCGAGTTACAGAAAGCTTATTTGCATCGGTAAACGGACTGCAGACTTTATTTTATGCGTTGCTAAGAAAATAGTTACCTACACCGTGGTTCTGGTAGCAAAAGGAGAGCTCAACAATAAGTGCGCATAATGAAGCTACATTTATATCTGGAAGCAACACAAAGGGTCATCTCAGCATTTGCTCAATGGATGAGGGAAACTAGATGAAATAAACTGATCGAGATGCGGTGGGGGGGGTCATTGACCCAGAAGATGAAGTACATCATTTGTTACAAGTCTTTAAATTTGTTCAGTACAAATATAAATAATTAATTAAATTTCATTGTTAAAATTATTTTTTTTCATACTTGATTTCCTATTTGCTTATTTATGGTTTCCTTTTATAAAGAATATTCCTGATATCGGCTAACAGAACTTTTCTTCCGTTTCTGATGGTTCATATGGTTCTTATATTATTAAAATATCAGCACGAATTAATATTGGCATTCTATAAGAGATTTTATTTGTTTTTGACTGTCCAAGATATCCTGACGTACATACATGATACCTTTCTATCTATCCAATTTTCATTTGCGCAAGAATCATAAAACTGTTCAGTACTGTAAAGATGGGAGCTAAACTTCTTGCAGTCTATTCCCAACGATTATTTCAACTTTCCTCTTCATGTCTGTTAATATTTCCCCTAGTACTGTCATTGCTCCTGGGACGAATACAATATACCTGTTATCGTTGACTGATTACCCACCTCTGGTTTTTGCCATCATGTTCGACACTCCCAACGAAACGGTTACTAGCTATTATCTCCATTTTTGCGATGCAATCACTGCCAACTTCGAGATCGTAACCGTCATCATAAACTGCAACACGTCATATTCAGAGGCCGTTCAAGACCCGCTATTTTACAGTCACTCTCTCTCTGTCAGTTCTCATGATGAGACTTGGTTTCTTTGGCTCTAAAATCCCGTTGTTATGCACCTAAGGGCATATATATAGCATAGCAATTGCTATGCTATATAATTTCTTTAATAGGTAGTGTAAATTAACATGAAAATAACTTTTTCGCTGATATTTTATTTTACTTTAAAATGTTATACGCAAAACACGAACATGAAATATTAAAAAGAATACATTCAGAAATACGAAAATTTAAATGACGATTTGCTCAATCTTCTGAAACGCAGACTAATATTTTTATTTCAAAACTTGTCACAGGTCCACTCCACATTTTAAAGTTTCAATAACAGACATAAATTGTCTTTTCCACTTCTGATGCTCAGTGCAGCCATAGTAGCAATGATTGTTAGTTCTCGTACTTTATACGGATTTTACCTTCAATCTACATTTCTTTCCTCGAACGCTTTCGAATCCATTCTCTACGGTTTCAATTACTCCTGTCCTTTTGGGACCTTTAGCAGCCGAACACCCTCTAATTAAGCATTTTAAGTTCTGTTCCTCTTTCCTATTAATGTTAAGTCGTGAAACGTGTAAACAATTAATCTCCTCTCCAATTAATCTACAGAAAAATAATACAATAGGCAGTTGCATAAAAATATAAAAAATCGAATTTGCCTTATTGTCCAACCATCCCCATTACATACGACAATCTCCACTTTCACGACGACCACCTCACACCGACGACTCTGCTACCAGCAAATTCCCCAGTTGCCCGCAGGGCGCAGGCCGTGCAGCCAGATCCCGGTCCCGGAGCCCGTTTCGTTTCGTAATGAAGAAAGCAAAACTGGTAAAAGAGCGACGCCTTCCTTCAACCCGGATTGAGCTTCCACGACGGGAAGACGCATTGGGAGATCAAAGGTTAATGTAAAGAGGATGCGTAGGCGCCCCGCACACAATGGCTTTTCCTCACCTTCGCAGCCTCCAGGTACAGGGGCAGAAGGAACGCTGTTCACTGACACCAGTCACCCGATTAGCATTTGTCTTGTTACGGTTGTCCTGGCTTAATCCCCCGGATGGCACATGTCTTTGGGATTACGTCACTCATGGACTCTGAATACCGATGGACGGGAAACTTCGTAACCACGAGGTCAGTTCGTGGGACAACACAACACGTGTGTGATAAATTTCCCATTGAGTGTGCATATTGTGCCCGATAATAACACCCGGATGATCGTTATATTTCCTTGGAAAATAGAGACATAATAGCATGAAAACCATGTTTCACAATCTCCATACTTGCAATTAACATTGATACGTACAGGATATACTCAACTAGCAAACGAAAATGTGAATATTTGAGCTCCTTTATGTGATTTCTTATTACCTTTATGAGCAGGAATTTACATACGTAGTTAGGCAATCAAGAAGATGCCAACAGTATGAATTCTTAAAATATTGCAGTTGTATCAGTTTCGAGCCTCATTGTGTATTCATTCCATCGATTATTGAACATTATAAAAATTTCAGAGGGCACAAAATTGGACCTGAATACTCGACGTATTCCTGCAATATGTATCGAACAACCAATCTAAAATAAATCGTTTATTACATTAGAGGTTTTGGATTTTGCAAAATGTTCATGGTACAATAAGGACTCTTGGGCCATTTTCAGTTTCTATCACAACTGCCTTCCAAGAACGAACAAAATAACCATTAATTGTTCTTTTTCTTTTCAAAGAATGTTAAATAATAATTTCACACGGTGAAGCCTCGAAAACATGCCGTCTCTGACCCAAAATTCTCCAAGTAACTATTACTGATAGCATTAATATGAGAAAGTTTCCATGACAGCATATTATTTATTTAGTGCAAGTAGGGAGAAGTGAATGAACTCGCACTAGAAACAAGTTTCAAATTTACCTCGAACAGTTGGCAGACCTCCAGTAAATATATTTGCAAGTGAACTGTAGACTGAAACGCCATGTGCTGTACTCCGTGACTGCTAGCAGTTTTTGTACGACAGCACCTCAGTTAAAACTGACGAAGGTGTCGTTACGATATCTGACGTAACCATTACATAAAATGCATTTGGAGGGTTTTCTAGAATATCTCTCTACGAGACTAATAATAAGAGTAATAATAATAATTATTATAATAAAAAATCGGGATGATTGCCGAGATGCGGAAATATCAGGCCTTGGCTATTGAACTGAACGACATGTGGCGATTGGTATCTGTTGATGTAATTGGTATTTCTTGGTATCTGTTGATGATTGATAAATTCGCACATTACATTATTCAGTACTGACAAATGAGCGGAATGAGCATATAACAAAAATGTTTATTAATGATTCACGCATAATACTGGAACCTGTTGGTCGAATAATCTAGCAATTACATTCAAGAAAGTTCATAAGCACACATTACCCATTAAACGGTAATAACTGCTCTGGACCATGCTCCTAACAGTTAAGCTCTTGGAGCATGCTCATTCGACTTCACTTCCACATCACCAGATCACATAGCTCTTTACTTTTCTTAGGTATTTTGTAATTATGAATATATGTTTTGGAACTTTCATTAACAATCTTACATTACATTCTCAATATAGCAGCGCATTTATACGTGCAGCTTAAAAAGAATATCGATTATTGTAATAATAATCTCGAGAACAGGAATCAAAGCACTAAATATAATAATTATTATGAATGATAATAATAATACTAATACTAATAATAATAATAATAATAATAATAATAATAATAATAATAATAATAATAATAATAATATGAACAATAACTGATATGCATAACAGGAAAAGTAGATATAACTAAACTATGTCTAAACTTTTGAAATCTACAGGAAATGTTTCACAGTCTGTAGCCAATACACGGCCCTGATTCTTACTGTCAAGTACAGTTGAGGCACTGTCTGCAATTCTATGCCAGTATCTTCGCGGCCCGCTCTATATCATTAGCCTTGACCTTAACTCCGAATCAATATGAGAGTCCATAGGGCAAGTCCACTTCGATCTTGTCGTTGCCAAAAAAATCTTCGATCTTGATATGCTGATTTATTCAGAAATTAAATTCTTACATAAAAGGGTATTACCGTTTGTTCACTAAAACAGGTTATTTTTTACTACGTCACGACCTGCAACCAACAAAATCAGATTTTCAATATCGATAGTTGTTATTATGGCAATTACTACAAGTCACTTGCAACACCTGGTTAAAGACTTTACCAGGCAATGCCCCTATGTTATAAATGCAATGTGTTATAAATGCAATTCTGTTTTAAGTGTATTAATTATAATTTTATTTTTGTTTCAGGTGAGTTGGTAGGAAAAAGACACCTAAAAGAAACCTAAAGTGAGTTTATGTATAAACTCAGCAGTCATGTGGATGACGTAATGGGTAAGTGACGTGAAGTCCAAGTTGTAAATTATCAACTAGCAGCAGTTTAAACAAATATCCTCACATCCATTCCATAAATAAACATAGCGTTCATTTTCCAAAAGTCTACCTCCCAGTCCAAGGAATAGATAAATAATTTAATTTATGGAACATTCACTGTGATTGTGAATTCTCTATGTGATTTAGTATGCAATACATTTGGCAGTAAAGTACGTAATTATTAGTTGACCAGTTGATCTCGTTCAGTTGCTATTATTATCAGTAGACGTTCAACCAAATGATGTTGACATGATGTGAATAAGAATGAAAAAGGAGGAATGAGGGGCAGAGGAGATACAAAAACTGCCGCAAAACCCGCTTTCTCCACCACAAATTTCATATAGATCGCCCGGGTTTCGAACTCTGATACTCGGAGGTGGAGGATGAGCAATCCGACCACTACTTCACGAGCAAATAGTCGACCGGCCGTGAAACACCCACCGACGTACGGCGTATCCTCCGAGACGTTCTTCAACCGGCATCGTGCCTCGCGATTGGCCGCGGTTCGGCGCTCGCGTGCCTCAAGAAGCGGGGGCCTGCGGTTCGAGTCCCGGCGTCGCCGGGGGCGGCCGCGACTCGCCGGCCTTGAGCCCCGTTAGCGCTGGCGGTTAGAGCGGCGGCGGCCAGGGCCCCGCACTCCGCCCCCGCCCCCCTCCCATGATGGAGGAGCAAACTTGCGAAAACACAGGCGGGCCCCCGCCGCCATCGTCCCCGCCCCCGCCACCCGCGGCGCCCGCCGCTGCACTCGCTCCGGTCGAACCGGTTTGGTTGCGCTCGCGTAAGTTTTGGGCTCCGGCCGCGCAACCTGGGGGGAATTGATTATTATCCCTCCCCTCCGCGACCCCCACCCGCCGGCAGCTCGTGCCGGCCACCGACTTCCCCGGGCAAAACGCCTCCCTGCTCCGCGGCACGTCGGCGGCGGCAGCCGTTCTTACCTGCAATTCAGGATTTCCTTGGAAAAAGTGGCTAGATTGTCAGCCTCTTAATATTGCACATCGTTGCACAGAATAATCAGAACGTATTCTTCATTGCGCCTTGTGTTTGCTTTTTGCAGAACAACACTGGTTTTCGGGAACGTTTCTCATATGTACATTTGTCACCACCCTATCACGTTTTTGGTTGGAATTATGCTCGGAAATATGTTCCGCAACAATAAAGAAATCGACCGGGAGCGGTAGCTCAGTGCATCAACTGATGTCACTGTCTCTGACTGGGAGGTCCTAGGTTCCAGTCCTGACGGCGGCAGGATTTTCGACACTAGCTTTTCAGCTAAGTCGAATTCAGTTGCTGCCTAGAGGAGAATTCTAGCAGCTGGCTGCTCAGATGGCTGCTGAGATTTTGGCCTTGATAATGGGAGATATTCAAGATGGTGGTGTTCTGAATGTTTTTCCAGATATTTCAAATAAATAAATATTGTAAATGATATAATTCTAGAGATAGATAAGTTCTGTTTGTTTCTGTATCCTCATTCAATTTCTGGCTTTTAAGTCTTGAATACGTTATGTTTTTACGACTTACCATTAAGCTTTCAAAGCATTGGCAGTTGCCTTACTTCGAAACGAAAACGGAGAAAGTAATCATCTGGTCGAAGTCCATTAATGCCCCTGACGCTTTTCTATCCTAATGATGTGAGGAACCGCTAGTCATATTATGTTGCACAGAAATTTCGACAGAACAGTTGTTTAACCTTAGACGTAGATGAGAAAATTGCACTGATCATGAGACAATTCTGATCTTCGGTTTTTACTCGAAGACGTAAAACCACCACAGCCGACAATACGGAGTGGTTTTCACCGCATACCTGCGGTCGAGAGAAATCTTTTACCAAATATTTTGTCATTTGAATCGTGCACAAAAACAAATGAAACAGGTACGATTATTTATTTTCCGAAAGTTTTCCTGCACTCCCCGCAAATGAATTCTGTTTGTTTTTTGTAGTAGATGAGGGAAATCGATGAAGTGCTGCAAGTGCTATTTCCTCTGAGTTCCTGGAACATTTTTATGCTCACCTTTGAATTTTTTCTCCATTTCCACATTCTAAATGTTATAGATGTTTTCAGAACTTCGGTAAATATTCGGTTCCTAAGCATGCCCCAGCTGAACTGCATATCCACACAGCTCACTGTGCCGGTAAGAAAAACAATCACATTATTATTGTCAATGACTGACAGGCAAGCAAATGCAGCACATGAACTTCGATTGCCACAAGTAAGTCCACGAAAGGATATCAAAGAAAGTTCGATTTCTGCGAAACTAAAACAGAAGAATAAAAATACTTTCAAGGACAAACGCAAGACGTGTGTTGCCGCACCGTAGCCGTAAGACGAGCCTCCTCTGTCGCGAACATGCTTCGTCCGAATTCAACAAGGATCGACAAGGAACTGAGTTGATAATATTAGTGATTCTGGACGCGTCAACTGCTGTTATTAGTCCCATAAGTGTAGTGCATGCTTTTATCGCGGAGGTGGCAGTGATCTCCCACTGCATGAGAGATCCGGCGCTGAACAACCCGCCGGCTAGCGGGGTTTTCCCCGACCAGGCATATCCCACCCCCGGGTCACCGCGCCAGCCGGAAGGAGCTCTAAGCTCCTGACTGATCTCCCATAATGTGTGGTAGTGTAATGAATATAAGTGTGTGTGTAAGTAAGGCGTGAGAATAGGACAAGAAAGAGGAAGCAAAGATTGCGTGCAGTCCGTTAACCGTTTGTTATGGTACTGCTCCGGCATACTGCAACGGAAAACTACAGATCTGAGCAGCCGGCCGCTAGAATTCTCCTCGAGACAGCGGCTGAATTCGTCCTAGCTATATAGCGAGAGTCCAAAATACTGGCACCGTCGGGACTCGAACCCCAAGACCTCCCGGTCAGGGGCACTGCAGTGACATCAATTGATCCCTGAGCCACCTATGCCGGTTGCCGGGGACTGAAGCTCGTTCACAGCAGTAGAAGGAGAGGCAGTACCGCGGGTCGCCCCATATTCCTGAAACTCTTATTTACGACATGGCGTCTCCCGGTGCTTAGTGTTTTTGCTATAAGACTGCGTTACCAATCACGAGCACCGCGATCGCCCGAGCGGTCTCGAGGCATCTGGAGGGGGAGGGGAAGTGAGAGGGAATGAATGGGCGGAGCGGAGCGGGCTTCCCAGATTGCCTTGGGTCGCTCGCGCTGCGCTGCCGTTGACGTTTAATGCGCAGGCTTAACAGTCGGCCTGCCTGCGCTCCACCGCCTGCCAGCGCTTTTCTGAGTTAATGCCGCGTAAAGTCACGGGATTCAAGTTCGGACGACGCACGCCACCTCCGCCGCTAGCTACTGCTCTCCGAGAGTGCGCTGGAATCTGTCGAACGAGTTGGGTTCAGTCCAGGCATTCCGATTGCATCTGGCGGTCAACATTTCCTAAACCTTTTATCTACCTCCAGAAAAAGGCAGTGCGTGAAGGCCTCCATTTCGGTTTTCCTCGCGAAAACAACGAACAGCTCGTGTAGGAATCAGTGCTTTGAAAATCGTCTGTTTCTTTTCGTGCGATTCAAATCAGTGTCCATTGTAATGGATCCATTTCCATCAGTTTTACCGGGAGCGGTGGCTCGGTGATGTCACTGCAGTGCCTCTGTCCGAGAGGTCCTGGGTTTGAGTCCCAACGTCGGCAGGGTGTTCGACACTAGCTTTTCAGCTAGTTCGAATTCAGTCACTGTCTGGAGAAGAATTCTAGTTGCCGGCTGCTCTGATCGGTAGTTTTCCGTGGTTTCTCCGATCAACACCAGGCGAATGCCGGAGCAGTACCCTAACAAACGGGCCACGGACCGCGCACGATCTTTCCTTCCTCTTCCTTGCTCTATCCTCACCCCTTACACACACTTACACTGACATGCACCACACTACCACACATTTAGGCGCTAATTTCAAATTTTTAAACTGAAAAAAATTGTTTTATTTTTTTTCACTACCGTCCACATTGTTTAAAAACCAGGAAAAAGTATATGTTATAGAATGTTATAAGACCCATTTTAGGGGGAAAATTGAGACAGTATTCCAACGTTATGACGTCGAAAATCAATTTCAAAAATTTATCTATTTCTTTTCTATATGAATTTGGTGTCAAAATTCGTTGACAAAAATACCTTCAAATTCAACTATATTTTCCCATCTCTGCAAATATTTTCAGCCTGATACACGGAATAGAAGCTGAGAAAAAAATTAAACATGCAAAACACATTTCTCGTATCCCTGCAACAGATTGCCCTAGGAGGCTGATTTTTTGTGAATCTACATCATTTTGTATTCTCTTTCATATGAGCATAGCCATTATCGATTCGGTTTGGGGGCATTTTTCACCGCCTTATTTGGCTATACCCTTTGTGTAAGTAGTGTTTTGTAAGTAGTGCAAAATATATGTTTTTGCTTCATTCCAGAGAAAACCTCGAACACAGGTGAACATGGTGAACATCTTCTGAATTGTGTAAACTATGTCAGCGAGGTAAGAAGATGCTCATGATAGGAGGTTTCAAGCTTTGTTTTCACAAACTTCTAAGTGTTATTTTCAACGTTGCAAGTGCTCTAAAAGCACGTGCTAATGTTTCTTGAAAACACACGGAAGTGGATCAAATACAATCGATCAATATAATACTACACCAGTCGACGTAAATGTAGAAATCTATCTTTATTCTAAGGAGGAAAAAGGAACACTCAGGCTAGGAAGTTTTGGGGGTAGGTAAACAGTTTAAGAAGAGTAGACCGCTGAAAGCAGTCGGTTTAGGCCCGAAATCATGAGTCATGTTGCAATTGGAGGTGCGTTCACCATGTTGGATCCCCCAATATAAGCTGAAAGATATTGTATTGAAGATCCTGCAAATGAAACCAGCAGAAAGAGAAAAATGTCTTTGTTGAGTAGACGCATTAATCTTCTCGAGTACATTATCCGGTAATTAGTAATAAGAAAAACTGGCTGAAGATTGTTTTTACCCGGAATGTTTAGACAAGTCTTGAAATGAGAAAACCCAAGCTTTAAACAAAAGAGACACGTTGCACGAGCGGTAGCGGAACCCCCGACTGTGTCTTGTCTTTCCAGAACTCAGCTTGAGGTATTGCACGAGGCATCCTGTGGCCTTCCTCAGGGCATAAATGACGCGATGATTCGGCAATAAAGGCTTAGGATACGTCGGAATCGTAAACACAGTACTGTTTTGAACGTCACACAAATCGAATTGACCAGAAAATACCTAATGACTACTGACGCATCGGCCTTCGTTCAAATTCCTTTTGCTTTGTTTTCTCTAGCCATTTGAAGTAATTTCGAGTCTCAGTAAATTCCTTTCTTGTAAATTCAACAAGACTTTTTAAGACTTACCTTCTAGCCATTCACAAGCATATCAGTTTTGAGAGAAAACATGTAACGGCAGATTCTTTCTGTTTGTTTCTATTATATTGTGCGAAATGGAATATTGTTTCGAAATATTATCTTGCGACCTATCTTCACGTTGTCCTAAATACGTCAGAGTATGTCCTCGCAAAGAACTGTTCATCTAAATTTTAATATCTCTCGACAGAAAGAAGGGACATAGCCTCCCAAATACCCTACAAGGCCCGCTAATTTCTCTACAACTCAAATTCGCAGCGGTTCATCGCGACTCAAATGATTACTTCTAAATAACTACTGATTCCGATCGGAAGATATTAGTGTCTGCGTCGATGCCTAAGAAAAATATAGAAGGTTGAATAAGCAACTACAACATAGGAAGGCGGGACACCTTCTACGGTATGAACATAGTTGTTACAACAGAACACAAATGTATTTAACGTAGTACTATAAATGTGTATCCAACTATTTAAAACTGACACCTAATAGGTGAAAATATCGCCTCATATCGCCCAACACATTTAGTTTGGAAATGCTGTGACTGAACATTCATTGCTCTTCATTGCTACAAAGAAGAAGAAGAAGAAGAAGAAGAAGACTGCAACCGATTGGAAATAATCTCTCCCAGTAAATACTTCAGTCGCAATACATATTTTGCAATAACGGTCAGGCGAAATCGCCAACTTGATTTTGTATTAGGTGAGGACGCGTCCGCTTCTTGCTCATTGTGCGAAGGAAGCCACGCCGCCCAGGGGCGTGCGGCGCCGGCCCTTCACTTTCTCCGTTCCTTCATAATTCGAACGCTAATCACCTTTTTCCACGGAGAGTCTGGCGCCACTAATGAACTCTTCCCGCGCGATCCCATCGGCAGCGGGGGCGGAGGGGGCGGGGCCGAAACGGAGAGAATTGGGGCCGGTGCGGGGGCGAGGAGGGGGCGGACGGACGAGGAGGCCAAGCAGTGATCCCATCGTCTTGGTGGCCAGGGGGCTGGGGCGGGGAGGAGAATATGACCGTCAGGGGACGGTATGAGGGGGGGAGGGTTGGGAGAGTAAAGGTGGGAAGAGGAGACGGCATTCACATCGACAGTGGAGGCTGAGCCGGGGTGGGAAGAGGAGGAATAGTTCGCGGCGGGGCGGTGTAAGAGGTGGTGAGTGGTGTGGGGAGCGAAGATGAGATGGCGATCCCATAGCGGATGCGGTAGTAGAGGAAAGGGGCGGGGCGAGGGAGATTGGGAGTGCAGAGGAGTAAAGGAGAAGAGAGGGGAATAGGTCATATGAATTCCATCGTCAGCACAAGCAACGGAGCCGAGGTGAGGGAGCGAAGGTAGTAGTGAAGAAGTGAGGGAAGAGAAACAAGTGGCGATCCCATCAACAATGGAGATGGTGCTTGGTCAGGTCAGGTCGGCTGAAACGCTATGGAGCGAGGTAAGTTGGGATTGGAGTGTTTGACAGGGAAGGACTGGGCAGAGGAAGTGAGGATCCCATCATCAGCGGAGGCGATGAAACTGAGGCGGAGAGGAGGAAATGATAGAGAGTAGAGGGAAAGGAAAACGATCCCATCGCCCGAGGCGGCTGGACGGAGCGCAGCGAAGCCGGGGCGAAGCGGAGAGAGCAGTGGAGTGGGAGGGTGGGTGGAGATGGGTAGAGTGGGTGTCTGAGGGGGGTTGCGATTGTGCGCGCACGGAGCGATCGTGCGGTACGCGCCGCTCGACCGGCAGCTGTCGAAGAAGCGTTTGCTAAGCTGGTCTCGCAATAGGGCATCGATAGCGCGCCCATGGAGCGTACACAATTCGCGTTTGACGGGGCGACGCGGTCGGTTACGTGCACGCTAAAGGAGTCGGCCCGGGATTGCGGCACGGTTCAGGAGTCACTAACCGGGGCTGCGGCTGGCGTCATGGCGAAGTAGCTCCATATGACTTTCGAAGTTCGGGGAAGTCTCGGATGCTATGCAACTTTTTTTCACTTATATTGGCAATCTACAAAGGTAGTGGTGTGAGATTGCACTACGGTTTTAATATGCAACTATTAGCAACGTAACTCTGATATTGAAATAACGAGTTTTTCAACGTAGGGAATCATAACAGAAAGAACCGTGCGACAATGTAAATATCCATTTCTATAAAAAGCGTATGTATTTCTCTGTTGAAGATGACATTTACTAATTTTCTTAAAATTATTCCATTATAAATGTACGTTGATTCAAAAACGGTATTCAGCAAATACGTGTATAGACTAGTCGCAAACCTCATTTGCGTCAAACGATTTAAACTCGTTCCAATCGTCACCTGTATAGCAACTTTCGGGTTACAAATAACTCGGTACTGTACTTTATTTACTAGGAGCTCTTGTACTTTTATTCAATATAAACACCAAAGGAACTATAATTATTTTCAGAACTTCAGATAAGCTTATTTATACTTTATATTTTTAATATATTGATTTTCCTGGATATCTTTTTGTGTATTAAACTGTACATTTTAAACTAATATAAAAAGCTTTGGGGACATGAGATCTCAATTTCTAGGGTACGCGCGTATTTTGTAGAGATTGGATTTGAGCAACCGCAATGTTCGTTAGTTACCTCTTACACCTGTTAAACAGTTAAAAATTGTGTTCTGATCATGAAATAGAAAGTATGACAAGTAATAGGAAAACTGTGCCGTAAATGAAAGTAACACTTTTTCACGTAGAGTTTCTTTTATTGTAACCATTATTTATCTTACAATAAACACACCCATACGGCAATCTACTTCAAAAAAGCATGTTACACAACTACAATTATACAACCCTAGTATCAAGACATCATTGTCAAAAATTGGAAACTACTTGCATGCTAACGCTATGACATGACTGATATCCTCTTCTCACTTCCTGGTCTTAGTCAGCCGGATGCAAGAAAGGCTCAAAATGCACGATCATCAGGGTTTCGCGTCCTCGAATCTGTGGCAGTGGCATCAATGTGTGTGTGGAAAATACAATGAATCATGGCGTTATACAAGAATAGAATACAGCTATAAAATCATACGCTCTACAGCTGAATGCAAGGACAATGTGCGTTGACGAGCTCCGGAGTCGCAAAGGAAAGGTTGTGCAGCTCCTGAAGCTCCAACTACACAAGGACGAATGTGGTCGCTAGAGTGAACGGAGGTCTCTCAAGTGATTGCGATCACTAGACTATACGTCCGCATGATGAATACATTAAAAGTGAATGAGTAATTCAGCAGGATCTCGCACAGCACGTGTGTATATTCACGTACGTGTCTCTGAAAGGGAGAAAGCCAAAGATCCGTGCTATGTGAGAAATGGAACATTATTTTATGTGCACTGAAATGTTTTACCTGCTCATAGCAGTTGAGGGAATAGCTGTGAGAAACTGCAAGGAATTAGAGACGGCCACGCAAGGAAAATTAAGTTCACTGTTAGTAATGTACGATGTACAAAGAAACACAAACAGCAAATCACCGCTTTCTACATAGAGATTTTACTTCGCTGAACACATGCAACAGTATTCACACCCTGTTCCGGATCCTGCTCTCAGCCAACTTCGCTCATAATTTACAATTAAATTACCTTTGTTTATCGCTCATTGTCAGAAATACCGGATGAAATGAACTAATATTTGGACACTAATGAAGTAAAATAAAATCAAAACTGTAACTCTTTTGTCTTTTAAGCATTCTTGAAAGCATCAAAAGCGGCGTAAAAGTCAAAATACTTACTTGATTGTAATGACAATGTTTGATATTTCGTATTCATTACTGCAAGTGATTCACAGCCATTGAGTGTGTTCTTATACCAACTGAAAATGCACCATTCACATGCAACAATTCCTTTCTGCAACACCAATTGACAATGACGAGTAACATGAAAACGAAATAACATCAAAACTGGCGTTTGAAAGTGGTCATGTTAGAATTAACATTTTTTGATGTGATAATTATATCTGTTCATTATTTAAATGATCTTAATATACTTTAACTCGTCATATCGCTTTTCTTGGTGCACGGTCAGAAATTAAAATGGAATTATGGAATTTCTTTATAGTAATTTGAAATGAATTTTGGAGTTAATACACGTAGATCTTGTGTTCCACAATCATAATGTGTATAATTGACACTGATTTTCTTCAAAGCTCGCACACGACATTAGCGAGTTAATAGGCAAGCCGAGAACCTTCATATCACCTCACCCCATCTCACTGCGTAAACCTCATCAAGGAAGAATGGCTCCGGAAAGCTGGCAAGACCGTCAGAAGAGCAACCACTCACGGCATTCACAATACAGCACCCAACGCTCTTTCCGCAAGTGCACGACCTCCCGCCAGCCACACACAATGGAGCATGGCACCTCTTACTTTCGTCCCAAACGCGCTCGCTCGCTCTCTCTGGCGGTGCCACTTCGCAAGCGCGCATCTCCACGCACCGCGAGAGGCGTCGAGGCCACCGAACCGTAACTGTAACGGAAACACAGCCTCCTCCACATCGATCCCCACTGGGGGGGGGGGAGGGGCTATTAACAAAGAAAGTGATTAACAGTGGAAGGTGCGGCGCGTCGCACAATGGACGAAACTGCAATTGAAGGCGGACAAAATTGAAATTTTCGATATATGAGCGGAAATTTTCGACTTGTCGCCTCTATTTAGTGTAAAAGAATAGGGGAAAACACAATTTAATAGATAATAGTGGTTATGAGCAAAATTTAATACGTGTATTATCGATGTAGTGACAATGTGTACTTTTTTATAGAGAGATGTAAGTAAATTTCATTTTGGCTCTACCACCATTGTCACGTAGAGTATGGTATAATTAATAAGGATGGCACGTTAAATAAGATGTGAGGTGCTCCCAAATTGAGCATGGCCCCATGAGCATCAGTCACGCTTGACCAATTCTGGAAGGCAGAACCGCCAGCGGACCAATACCCCGTGCAGGCAGTTCTGGCAACACTTCGAAAGAACCGCTTACGCAGGGGACCAGCAGTTCCACAGTCGATAAGTGTTCAGCAATACTGCTGTACTTATACAAGTAATACAAAGAGCATCATCTCTATTCTCCTCAACTCATTCACATATCAACTTATTAACGTATATTGTGTACAATTTTCAAGTGCGATGGACTCCGAAATTATAATTTAGCACTTAACTGAAGCATATCTGATTTTTTTGAAGTAGGATGAATATTTTTTATGGTATCGAAGGAGCTCAGAAGATCTGCAACATGGATTTAGGAAGATTTCGCATTTTACCGTGCGAGAATATGACAAGGGATTTGATGCACGGGCAGCCACTTTCGACAGATCCTATTACAGTATCGTTGCGATCATTATCCGTATCTTCAATTATTTTTTGGCAATCCCTTGAATACAAACGTTATATAATTATTTAATTATAAAATTTTACAAAAATATTCAAACGTTCTATATTTTTTAAGGTAAAAAAACATAATTCAACGAGCGATATACTAATCTCCTTCTGTTTTCGTTTCCGAGTGCGCTAATTTTTGCTGACTAGACTGCCAATCGCGGACACTGTACGTCGTCGTTTCGCACTGCGAGGGCCGGCGGTGGGAGGGGATGAAGAAAGCGCGAGGGGCGAAGGGCTAGTAATTGCGGAAGCGGCCGCCTGGCGCGGCGTCACGCGCACGGAGCCGCTGCCGCCGCGCCGCCCCCGAAGCTAATTGCGCGAGGCGCCGCCCTACTGCCCGCCCCGCCCCCCCCGCACTACGTCATCGAAACTCCGCCCTCCGGACACCCGCTCATCCTACCATTCTCGCTTACTCCTTTACGCCTCGGCGGAGCAGTGCTCTAACGCACGACGGACCACAAGCAGGTCTTTCCTTCTTCTTCTTTGCACATCCTATACCCTTACACAAACACATAAAATACACTACTGCACATGTCTGGAGACTAGTTCGGAGCATCAAGCTTGACCCGGCTGGGGCGGTGCCTCTCTGGGTGGGAGATGCCTCGGGAGTGGAAACCTCCCATGCCGACACGTAGGTCGCTGCTCGTTCTTACGTTCTAATAGGGAGGGAACACCGCCAGCTCCTCTACACAGCCCTAGCGGAACCCGGTAGACGTTTGTTCTGCCCTTCATCTCCCTCTGTCTCCTTTCCTCTCCCTTTCTCTCTGTCTCTGTCCCTGTTTCAGTATGACACACTCTCTTCTTTCTCTTTCTCCTCTTTCTTTCTCTCTCTCTCTGTGTATGTGTGTCTGTCTGTCTCTGTCCCTCTCATTCACATTTTGTTGCAGATTCTACACGTCTCTGAGCACGCGGGGCAATATCGAAAGTGCATTCTCATCCTGTAGATTACGGTGTGTCTTTTAGACCTTTGGCCTCAAAAGTTTAGCTCTTAATTCACTAGAACGCTTCGTTTAGGAGTTATTTAACGATATACATTTAAAAAATGCTATTGAGTATTGCGGGTTGCCGCAATAAGAACTCAAAAGTTGATTTGAAAAAATGCTTTCTCCGGAAACACTCCAGAAACATTAACCATGACTAACCAATTCTTCATGAGTATTTTGTTAGGACTGTTCAATCCTTTTTGTTGTCTTCTGTTCGAAAACTTCATAATCTTATCTGTATTTGGTACAAGTAGTTAAAAAAATCAAACAACAAAAATATAAGGAAGGAGGGAAAGTGACAGCTCTTTCAAAATTTTATGAAAACGTTGAAACGCTTTAATTACATAAATACAATTTATACTTTTGCCCTAAAACCACTCTATTATAATTCCACTCCTTCCATAATTCTGATTGAAAACCAAACCTTCCTCCAACAATTTTTTTTTTCAGGAAATCGTGTTCTCAAAAATGGATGTGATATACGAAGTTTATCGGGAACTGGAAGGTGTTTAATATCAAAATATGCAATTTAAACTATACATGCATTAGAATAATGAGAACACCCAATACTAATTTGTCTCGTAATTTCAATTTGTACTCGATTTTAAATTGTCAACCGACAATTTAAGACTACGTCAGTAGTGCATTTCCACAGCTCTATTTCTTGACTCACTGACTTCCTCGCATTAAAAGTACAGCCCCGTTAATCGTAAACGTCTCAATATTGGTTTGTAATTAAAATATTTATTGTCTTAATAATGATCGATTCCACTGTATTCACAAATCTCCTTTCATCAGTAGCGCTACTTTCTCCCACTCCTTTTCCTGAATTTCATAGCTCTCGGTTTCGTGCCTGCACTCACGACCTCCCTGCTGTTTCCCCTACAACTCGTCACGCTGCGCCGCGGATGACGTTAGTCCCTGCGTGAAGCGAACCCGTAGCCTCCACGAGATGTGTGTTTTGTTCACGACGCGGCTTTCCGTTTGGGCTTCCCGTTTCGTTATGCCGGGGATTGGCTCGGTGGAGACGCATTAACTCGTTTTTTATGTGCGGTCGGACCGCGGACGCCTCTTAATAGACGTGTGGTTGCTTGCGGGAATGTGAGTGAACGGCCGGGCGCCTTGTGTGGTGCTTAAGAACCTCCCAGCTGGAACTTCTCAGTTGGTTTTCTCATGGAAAGTGGGCATGCTGAAAAATAATACGTGAATGTTCAAGAGTAAACTACAATGAATTCCATATTCCCACTTGTTTGCAATAGATGCCGTTAGAACGTATCTTGGCAGAAGTAGTATACATAGGCATGTGCAGATTAAAACAAGAGGAGGAAAACATTTTTGAGGCCCTACGAATTTTCTAGTTGGTATCCTACACGTTGCAGCATTGCTAGTAAATTTTGACTCTCAAATATTTCTCTAGGAAGGGCCCCAACAACGGTCTCGATAATAATTATTAATTACTTGTGGTGTTTCCCGGCTAAGCAAGAGAAGGATATAATTATCACGGGAACTGTTGGAGGATTGAATTATTCCTGGGTTTTAGCACGATGTGGTCACTATGGATTTGTACCTCTCTCACCTCTGAAAATTTATGCACCTGAGCCTGTATCGAACTCTCGCTCAGAGTAAATGTAAAAGTTTAACTTATTTCTAAAGAACCAAAGAAAAATTCATTTTAGGAATAAACGAGAAACGACTTCTCACAGATGTACTCGCTCACCTCTCACACAGAAAGCTGAGGTGTTTGTTATATGAGATGACTAAGCTTATTTGCAAATACCGCAAGAAGACTTAACGAGTGACTAAACCAGATGATAAATCATTCATACAATTTTCTACTTCAAAGGGGTTTTCTCAGTCTAATGCGATAATTCCGTGACTAGAGTAACTCTCACTGTAAACTAACCAATAACACAGAAGCGGAATTCTCAACGACAGGCCTGTTACGAGATAATTCGTAGTAAAACAAGGAAACATACGACACAAACGACCTCGTAGCTACGTTCTCCACACCAGAGATAAAATAAAAAATCAAATTAATACATTTAAAAAATACCATATCATTGTTGATCATATTTTATCATCCACAACAATATTGGAGATGTCATCATAAAATGAATTATTGTTCTAAAAAAGTCTTCGAGAAACGTATAACAAACTACATTTTTTAAAATTTTTATTCACTGGTCAGCACTGGCTTTACATGTGATGGTTTCAGAAAACAACATAATATAAACATTTATACTACTATTTGTATTTCAGGTGAACCCAATTGGACTCCTGTATTTTTTTTGTTAATTTTATGTATATTTTGATTGGCAATGGTAGAGTGTGTTACAGGAGAAAGGAATCGTTAATTTAAGACCTCATTAGATATAGTTTCTTAATTCTTGGAAAGATAGTGTGTTTAAAAAAAGCTTTATCCCAAACCTCAGCTGTTCCTTTTATTATTAGTTTTGTGTTCGTCCTTGACAACTTGGTAAACTCTGAGGCAATACAGAAAAACAGAACAATCGTGATATGATCTGTCCTTACATCCGTCTTTGGTTCCGCTTCGAATACCTCACGACTGACCAAAACAAACATTTCATTAATCTTGACCGTGAAACATGACGTACGTAGAAAATTACGTTCTGAAAATTCAGAAAATATCGAGGAATTAATAAAACAGGCTGAAACCAGTCAGGAAGATGGACGCCACCCTAATTAATTATTGCCAATGTTCACCGTTCCTTAATATTTCATTGTTCAATATTTTCACCATACAAATTTACTACAGATATCCTGTTTGTTTTGTAAATATTGAGATATCGTTCTTTCAATATAGATCTTATTGTAAATAATAGCACAGGTAAAATACCTTTTGCACAAAAATTTTCATGCTTAGAAGATGTATTTTCAGAGCACTGTTATGCATTCGTTTTCCTTAAACGACGGAAACGTCTCGTAAATCACTCCACGGCCCATAAAAATATCGAAGTCAAGGCTCGTATTTCAGAGCTTTAGATGAAAAACGTCAAAATGCGTGTACTTCCCCTGATGTAACGGTTTTATACTCGAGTCGTTACCGTAAATTACAGAGTAGGTGCTCCGAAATATCCTTCAGGGAACGAGCTAATGCGTCTGCCCCGAGGTATCTCTGTTCCCTCGAGGCCGCTGGCGCCGCCACGGTGCCGAGTGGCCTAGAAGTAATTGTACGATTCGCTGTCAACGATCACCTCCCACCATCCGGCTAGTGCTTGTCCCCAGTGCGCTTCCAACATTCCAACTATTATTGTTCACCAATGTTTCGCGGAGTCGGGTTTGGTGATATCACGTTGGAGTGAGTTGTTGAAAGAACTTAGCTAAGAATCGTTAACAAATTAACTACCAGCAGCTACCAGTGATTGGAAGGAGGTAACAATAATTCACTCCCCGGTTTGTCCTGTCTAACTTCGATGTTCGAGTATTCTACACCTATTAGACATCAAGGACGATGATAAGGAAGTCAGGTGTTCAGTGGCGTCTTCAATTTACGAACAGTTTTATTTTTGTCCAGTTGTACTTTAAGGAATTTGTTAGGGAAAATGTAAAATAATTTCATTTCGCATTTAATAGAATTGGGAATTGTAAGTGCCCACGACCGTCAGGTTTGACCTGACATTAAAGATATTACCATCACAACCAATGAGAACAATAATATTATCTTTACTATGAAAATATATTCATTCTAATCATATTATTTCTTGTGGAAAAAAAATACAGCAATTCGTTCTGTATAGATTTACATATTATAAAATATCTCCATCTTAAAGCTGTTCTCCGATCAAAATTTGAATAGCACTTTCATGGCGCCTTGGTGGTTTTGCGGCGTCCGATTTGCCCTCTGGGACGCAAAAGCTTAAAGAAATTATGAGCATGGGGTCACCACATCTCCTGGAAACAGGTTTAGAGAGAGCAAAAGATGTCAACGAGAATATTAATAACAACATAATAATAATAATAATAATAATAATAATAATAATAATAATAATAATAATACCAACAACAAATAGTGGCCTGAAGCATCAAACCCACTGCTGAACAAAACCAAATTCCCAGAAAGTAGCACACACGCGCACGCACACACACGCGCGCGCGCACACATACACACACACACACAGCTCAAGAACAAATAAAATACTCCCGTATAACACTGCAATAAATTAAAAATTTCAGCAAAAGCAGTCTTCACGAATACTGTAATAACAGAATATAGTAGAGCCTATACACGAATTAACAGTACAACAGTTCTTTACGTACCAAGAATATAAACAAAGTTGCCGTACCTTATCGCAACACGTTATTAACAAATATTTAATGGCAGTTGGTGTTTCATATCACAGCAACAAATTTGCTGTTCCGTATCGCAACACATTAACAAATATTTAATGGCGGATAGCCTCTTCCTTAGAACCTTGCAGTCACCATGTCACTGGCTGTGACGTAAGAAGTGAGGAACTGAGTATGAGAATGTAGTCGGTACGCGCAATATTAGAAAAGTCGAACTAACACGATCAAATATTTACCGTTTTTAGTCAAAATCGGAATTGTCATTGTTTTCGGATATTTCTCGAGTTCCTGGTTATCTGAAGAAAGCATAAACATCTCTCACACAACCGGAGGCTGCATAGTTGTCTTCAAATTTCTGCGGGAATTGGAAATTAGTAATACACATACAACAAATATTTGTATATGTCAATCAATTTCCTCGTTCTCATTTACTCATTCCTCCGCCATCCCCTTCACAAACACACGACTGCATCCGTTCGCCCAGCATGACGAACGCAGAGCCCGGGGGGTCAGGTCCTGGTTCAACCGCCCCGGGCGAACAGCGCGACGCGACGCGACGCGAGCTCTGGCAACGAGATGCGAGGGAGTGCGTGAGTGCCCGCGACCCCCTGGCCGCGTTCCGCCGCCGCCACGCCCCCTCCCACGCACGCGTGCACACACGCCACCCGCGCGCCCTTTCACTCGGGAGAGTCTCCGCCGCTGCCCCGCCCACGCTTCCAGCGGGGATGCGACGTCGCCCGCAAAACAGACGTGTTTCCAGACATCAATCTTCAAAATGAAAACGATATGAATGATACATCGCCCAAAAACCATTCGTTTTTACTTTCTCACTACGGAGTAGAGAGAAAGTTATGTAATGCTGCGCGAAAAAAAACAGGGAATTTTCGACACAAAAACTCTTATTGCCGGGCACTGGCAACGAAGACGTGTATACATCCATTTGCTAAATTAAAAAAAAAAAAAAAAAAACACGGTGTTGCCAGAATCCATGTTTTGTGGATCCTTAATACCGAAAAATCGAATGTCGACGAAACGTGTCCGTCCGTCCGTGAACAACGCTAGCAACTAAACCGTTCAGCCGATTTTCTCCAAAATTGATACTCCCCAATCGATCTAGCTGATATCGAAGAGAATCGTACAGGTCTCATTTTCGTTGAAAACGCTGATTTTTCGAAAACTGAAAATTTTCAAATTTTTTTGGCGTCTTACTACAATCATGACGATAGAGATCTTTTCCCTTAATGAAATCTGTTCCTGAAAGATAGATTTTGAAATAAGGTCTTGTACAATTTTTCGAAAATTTGAATTCTTTTCGCATAATTTTGCGTGAAAGTACGGGCGTGAAAGTACGAACTGTTTTAGCACCACTAGTTGTTTTAGTAATTTATATTCCTTGACCGGCAGTTAATGCCTTACAAGAGTTCTAGCATTGAAACATAATTACAAACGAAACATGTAAACTTAATACCTGGAGAGTTATCCAGGAAGGAATGTCTAAGACAAAGTAATACTCGCTTACGTGGGCGCATGTAATTAAATTCGTAGTAAATACTTGTGCTAGTGGTATGCACACATTAAACAAGATGATTTAGTGTAAGTTTAAATACGTTCTGCAACTTTTCCCATGATTTATGCTTCTGTAGAGGGCGTCGCCTTGATGATCAGCCGCCCCTGGCTCATGGAGCCTACATTGGCGTAGAAACTGGTTGGGAACTCCAAATAATAGTTCGTAATTGTTATATCGACTTAACGTAAACAGAGAAACGAAAACCCACCCTTAACGTCCGGCGTCCGTTGAGGATTTAACAATCCGCCGTCCGCTAAGAATTATTGAAATAAAGGAGTTATAGCTAAAGATTGCGTACGAGTATATCTAACAAAAGGAATTTCTTGTTTATATTATTATGATTTACGTATAAGGAGAAGGTGTTACGAAAAGTATACGACACACGGTCGATATTACAAATCACAGACTCGGTTGGCTGTTTATCGGTCTAATAATGTTTAATACTAAAACGGTATTATTTAAAAGGAGGTCGTAAGAAAGTACTCACAGCATTCTCGATTCCAATTATCACCTTCATTCTTCGTACTTATTTGAGTCGCTACTGACTGCGATCACTTTGAACATTATCAGATAGGTTCGTATGTATCTCCTGATCCGATTGCTCAGTAACAAGATACAAATATCACACAAAAACCTGCTGAATACTTTGACTCTGGCTCTCCCAGGTTTCCGCGTGTTTTTATGTGTGTGTATATATATATATATATATATATATATATATATATATATATATATATATATATATATATATATATATATATTAAAAAATTTAAAACGTTTAAATTTTCATTTAAAAATTTAAATCGTCATTTTTTGTAAATAATAATTAAAATTATTCGTTTTTTGTTCTAATTATAATTTACAGCACTTGCAAGGAAACGATCTTTTCTTTGAGTTTTAATTGCACATGATCTCAATTCTTATTATTTTGTCCCCCACACTCCATCTATCTGATAGATAATTTTCGAGTTTCACTTCTGAAAATGATTCTTATGGCCCACTAAGTTTTGATATGAATTTGTTTCTCTCGCGACGTTCTTTCTACGAAATGTTACTGTGGATTCAGAAGTACAATTAACTGATTGCTTTTGTTAGAATCTTAAAATTGCAATAATAATAATAATAATAATAATAATAATAATAATAATAATAATAATAATAATAATAACTAGCGTACCCGTGCGAGAACTCTCACAGATTAAACCCCATCCTCTTCCCTATTTTTCCACTTCCATATTGAGTCCGCAATATGTCTTTTTCTTCAAGGCCTTCTTATCCTCTGCCACTTGTTGTATATGCCTGCTTGTAATTGACAACAATACAATACACCCTTGACAACACCAACTATTCTTATTTACAACTATTGTAGAGCAGAGATAACCCGTTATTACCGCAGTTATTACCCGTGTCATTCAATCGCGTAGAATATCAAATAATTAGTTTAATTTAACTTACAGTTGAATATTCTACACACTCTAAACATGTGGGGTAGAATCGAGAAGCGTCGAACCAACAAAAATGTAATAGAATGTTTAAGATTACGGTGTGGAAAACGTTTCTTTGAGGTCTCTGGCCTCAACATTTTAGTTTTTAAAGTCGTAGAATGCTTAGTTTGGGGGTTATTTAACGATATAGCTGACTGGGTTTTCCGGGTTGCATTTGAAATTAATATGTAGATGCGTGTTTTTAAACAAATACTTCATATATTTTAAATCAAAGTGCAATTCAACACTTTTCCGTGAAATTCTATTTCTATACAGACCTCATGTATAAAGATCGGTTGCGTGTGAGTCACAAAAGGTATGTATACTACTAAAATGATATATGCGACGATAATAATAAAAAGGTATTTTACCAAACGTTTTTGCTCTATTGAAGATCAAATGTCTAATGAAGATGATGATATAGATGATGATAATGAATGATCTAATGAAGATCAATGTTGCACGAGGAAGCAGTTTAATTTCTGAATAGAGAATATGTAGTTATAGGTATATTAGAGTTATTCAAGAGACCAGTAGAGAGGACAGAAAAAAAAGAGGCCCGAAAAAATAAATCAAAAGAGAAAGAATAGAAGAATCATGAGTTCTAAGGAGGGGAAAAAGTTACCAAAACGCATTATTTCCGTTGCGTTCATATAATCATTGAATCCTAAATAATTCTCGGATAAATTGCTATTTCTTGTTTGCACACATTTATTAAGAAAGGTAATAATTCATATGAAGAGATACAGGAAAAGCTTTAGTATCCTAACCTTCGGGACCATATCGCTCAGCTTCACGAACGGATCATGTTACACAGCGGTCAAGTATCGTATTTCATTCTAGATGGTTGCTTTTACTCACGGCATCTTCATTAATCAACAGAGAGTACACAGTACATTGTGTTTTTGATGCACGTGACTAAGAGTAAAAGGGCAAGGACTCTTTCATAATATTTCGATAAACTATTAGCTGTCTTCATGATAGATCAATTAATTCTTAAATTTACAATTCATCGATCAATCTTTTCTTTCACGTAGTCACGATCTTGCAATACCTTCTCTGCCGGCACTGCATTATCATCGCAAAACTTTTCTATGACCTGTCACTGCATATATTATTAGCATAATGGCTTGACACCATGTCTCTCTTCAAAATGTTAAAATGACATGTACAACTAACATTTCGAAGAGAAATCCAAGAAGAGGACCTTTTCTTTCTTTGCATACTGGAAAGGTAAAAGTAACCTGTAACAGGCCAGATCTTCTCTACAGCGCTTCAAAGTTCACGACCTTCCAGGGAGTGTTGTGTCAACAGCCTCACGCTATCTGCCATCATGCCAGTCTTCCGGCAACTACTCCCACGCAAAACGATCTAACCTAAAAACCTCATGTGCCACGATATTCGCGATGCCAGGCCAACAAGGAAGAGTTCTTTTTTGTTTCAACACATACTTGCTAATCCATAGTAAATCTTAGGGATAAAGTTAACAGCAAATGAAATAAATAATATCAGATCCTCGTGAGAACGTAACGTGGCATCATACACTGAGATGAATACAAGCTGTGTGAAGTATCAAAATATGGTGATATTTTTCTATTGGTGCGTGCATCTAAGTGAAATGTGCGACACTAGTAGGAGACCACTTCCAAACTTTAAAGGACTTGTCTCATTTGCACCATTTGCATACCAATGGAGAGGGGTTTGGACAACGGCGGACCACAGCGTTTTTTCCTTCTATTACATTGCAATTCATTCTGGGTTCCGCGGTTGACTCCACATTTGTGTTCTCTGCGCACTGAAGGGTTTAGATGCGTCAGTTAAGTTTAATATATTTTGAAAGACACTCATAATTCACTCAAGGGCGTTCATCGAAATTTGCTTTTCTTATTTCTGTCCCATGACAAAGAGGAATTGCATGTACGTGCAGTAGATCCAGCGCAGTGGTACCACATTTTCACGTTTCAACAAGACGCGAAATGAACTGAAGTATATCTCCTCGTCAACAAAAAATAGAATTTATTTACAAAAATATTACATTTCCGTCATTCAGTAACATCCCATTTATCTTCGACATTAACCGGAAATGTCCACTTAATTTTCTGGAGCCATCACGACTATTCCTTATTTGACTAAGAAACGTGTTATTACTTCAGAGAGTGGAACCATTTGAGAGCACTCTAGTTTGTATATCTGAACCACAGAACACCTCTCACTTGAAAGTTCTACCGTCATCCTTGATTAATGATAGCCTGAAGTTGTGACCTGTGATCCTTTCCCTTTTCAGACACTTCTAAAAAATAGAGTTCTTCTGAAACATAACGTGCTTTCTCTTTTCGGACTCATCTTCCTTACAAGCTTTTTATAGCGAATATTCCTCCAATTAATAAGGATCATATTCCACAGAGTGTCCACGGGTCAATGAGCCGTTTGAAATTCGTAATTAATAAAAATGTTAAAAAGACTTTCTTGATTATCAGTCGAAGCAGAAAATAATTTACATCGTGTATAAGCGATATTACTTCATGTACAAGCAATAAAATTCATAGCAATGTACAGCCTCAACAACAAATTATGACAGAAAAACAATACGGTGTATTTATGAAAGAAAAACTCAAATCCGATGACCTTAAAAGAATATACTTAAAAAAAAGCAACATAAAAAGGCATACATATGAGATAAGAGCAATTAGTAAATAAATGTATATAATGTATAATGTATTCAATTTATTTGTTCATCACTGCTTATTCGTTTATTTTACATTTTATATTTATGTAACGATCACGTATTAAAAAACATTCTTTCGTTTCCTTCAAAGACTCTACAAGTCTTGATTAAATCATCAACGCTCGTAGTTTATTTTATAGCCCATACTCACACTTAGAAATCATCTACAATAACAAGGGCATTAGTTTCTGCCGTTCAACGGACATCAGCCCCTAAATTAAGAACAATCGTTACAATGTCCAACAAGGCAAGCATGACGAAGGCAAACAGTCGGCGCCTAATGCGGGATGTATTCATCTGCGCCACGTCCATTCAGAGATCTTAATAGCTGTTGAGGGAGTCGTTCAAAAAGGGCAGGGTCGTTACCGATCGTCTACCGTTACTGGTAGAAGCAATCGCCGTGGCTTCAAACCTTGTACAGAGACCGCAGCTTAAAAAACATTATTGTTAGTAATTCGCAAAACAAAACGATTAGACAACAAACTACATGGAATGTAGTAGGTCTTGAAAACGGCGTAATGAACAAATAGCGGTGGATAAGATTTCATTTTATTAATTTTAAGATATTAAAATTTAGTGTTTTTACTCAGAAAGTGTCAATAAGACCAAGTGATAACACAACTAGAATCGACAACCTTTCATTTACACAAAATAATAACAAAATTTGGTTTAGTAGAACTCTTACTTTTTCCAATTGAAATCCATTACTGTTCTAAATATAGAGATTATTATTATTATTATTATTATTATTATTATTATTATTATTATTATTATTATTATTATTATTATTATTATTACCATTGTACTGCAGGAACACATGCTTCGGATTTACACGAGATTAGGACTCCTGTCTCTAGCGTTTCTGGTATTCTTTTCTCCACTTCCAGAACCCTTTTACGGGACATAGAAGATGTACAAGATTCCTGGAAGTCGGAGAAGATGGCGTGGTATGCGCCATGCTTTATGTGTGTATTTTCCTCCATATTTACGGTTAATAAATCCATTAAATATTGGTACCCATTCTGAAAGGAGGCTGAGTGAAATTCAGGATGGCCCTGAATAATAATAATAATAATAATAATAATAATAATAATAATAATAATAATAATAAACTTGATATCCCTCCAAGGCTTTCAAACTTAATGCAGAAGTCTGTCAACTTAAATACTTGCCGCATTGTCTGGAACTTTCTAATTTCAGATTCTTAAATTAATAGCAAATAACACACTTGGCGAAAAGCCCGTTGTTATTTGAGAACCAGGTCTTCCTGTGAACCAGCAATATTTAAACAATAATAATAATAATAATAATAATAATAATAATAACAATAATAATAACAATAATGATAATAATAATTGACTCGCATTTCCTTATTCTCTATGACATCAACAGCAGATATAGCACTCTCTATACTCGCAACCGTCTCTGCCCCGGCGCCCACAAGGCCTCGTCCGAGTGGGGGCGAGAGGAGGCGGCCATGGCCCCCTGAGCCGGCCGCGCCGGGCGCCGCTCGCCCGTCGAACGGTAGCCTGCGCGGAGTCATGAACCCGCGACCCCGAACTGGCCCGCCCCGGCCGCATATTTCTTCTTGCTAATATGAAAAGCAAGACGGTCTCTCCGCCTGCCAATCACAGCACGCCTGTTCGGTCGCTGGGGGGGGGGGGGGACTGCTCTTGGTGCGATTATCAATCATCTCGCGCAATACTCAAACATTCCCTATCGACGAGAGTCGATAATATTACCGATATTTATTCAACTCCTTTATGCATAATTTTATCGTATGCAGGTATAATCGAGTGGTAATCCTTCAGTACAATAGGTAATGTTTTCACGTACGTTCTTTTAACACACTCGTATGTACGATTACCATCACTTCAACTGGAGTGAAAGACTATGACTACATCGCAGACTTACAATAGTGAAGTAGGACAGAGGCGCCAATTATGGCCACTCAAAGCAGTTTTCATTACTTCGAATTTCATTGTTTGTGAACTTCTTGCTTTGGTTGGAAGAAGGAATAACAATATAGTAAACATCTGTAAAATGGGTAAGAATAAAATATCTAAGATAGTTATTCAATAATATTTCGTTAAGAAAAAAATTCACTTTTCTCCATCTATGGACACTTTCCATGAAGAAAATATATTGAATATTAATTGTCAGATTGCACAAAGCATTTCTAATGTAAAAATTTATAGATGACAGATGGTCTTCGAGCCATTGCCAAATTGTATGTTCTTAGATAATGCACAATCACGAATTTTTGCGATTAAACTTTAGGAACATCACTCTTTCAATTTCAACATCTCTCTCACATGTGGTCATTCTGAGATTGTTAGGATAAAGAATGGCAATCTAACAAGTTTAATAGAAGTGCTGGAACGACACTGAATGTTAAAACCAACATTTCATGGAATATTTAATCATAGTCTTATGACAATTTCTTTGAATGAGGTCCTAGTTGGTGTACTGGCCATAACTGGTTCCTCTACTCTAATTTCCAAACTAAAATTTTAACTTTCTGCCATAAGATTTGGCACATGGTAGACATTTTGGAATCACAAGGATCCAACTAACATGTCAGTCGTTTCGAAGAAACTGATCTCAAAGTTTCATGAACTCATTATTCAGTCGTCTTTCCACCTACGGTAGTGATTTTTACAATAGCTATTTATCCACAGATTGTGGCGCGAGTATATTCTACATGTAGCGTAAGTCATATAGAACCTTGGCACACTAACAACTCATTTTATTGAATTTTGTACGTTGGAACCTCGTCATTCCAAAAGGTCGAAGTGCTGCAGCCGGGCGCGGCGCGTGGCGACAGCAACCCAGCAGCAGCCAGTCGGCGACGGAAACCGGAGCAGCGCACGCATAACCGGAGTTATGGTCGCTATGACGGCGCTTGCAGTCTGCTAATTTCAATGACTGCATAATTATTTCTTCAACCCCCTTCACTCTCTCGTAACGCCGAGCAAAGGTGCTTGGGAAAGCTCTGAAAACTAGTTGCTTCTGATCAGAATGGGACTGATAAGAACTGTTAACTGTGTGAGCAAATGGCTTTTGAAGTATTAAAAAAAAAAACAGGACATTTGTCTAATGGATTAACTTTCGAATACATTCGTACTTGAATACTAATTGATGGGGCGTGATGACGATGTAATTTCGTTTAAAAGAAACCATTTCAGAAGATAGCTTTATTATAGTCTGGGGTGGTGAAATCAAGTTCTGGCTCAATGTGAAGACTCATCTCTAATTACGGGCTAGCTACCGGAAAGAGATCAAGGCGTGGTCGTTATTCTGCCCGAGAAGTCAGTACCTTTCGCTAGCAAAAAAAGTCGAGCAGTAATTCTTTCTTTTAGTACTCCCAACAATGGGTTGCAGTACATTTTTTAATTCGTACGAGCAATAGTATTACTAATGTTGCAAGAGTTCCTTCAAAATAAAATGAGTTCCTTCAAAATAAAGATTCAAAATGAAATGGTATAAGACACCTCACAGGCGGAATAAGCGTATATAACTTATCAACAAGTTTTGTTTTTTTACCTGGCTACGTGAATGAGTCTCTTTTAATGATCATACTTAACCCACTCAGATGTCCTAAGGCGAACACATACTAGTATTCCGACTGGGAGAATCACGATCAAAGCGGATGCGCCTGAATATTCGCAGGACTGCATATTCATCGGATTCAATATCCCCACTCCCATTCAACGTGCCATATCCAGACTCCTTTAATTGCGAGAGCGTGATGACTGAGTAATTCGCAGGAGAGAAGCCGCTCGATCGACAGCTGCATTGCCAAGGCAGACGCCCCCGCCGCCCCCGCCACCGCCACGCCGCCGCCACGTCGCCACCACTGCTGTCCCCGCCGCCGCCCCCGCCCCCGCCGCCCCCGCCACCGCCACGTCGCCACCACTGCTGTCCCCGCCGCCGCCCCCGCCCCCGCCGCCCCCGCCACCGCCACGCCGCCGCCACGTCGCCACCACTGCTGTCCCCGCCGCCGCCCCCGCCACCGCCACGTCGCCACCACTGCTGTCCCCGCCGCCGCCCCCGCCACGCCGCCGCCACGTCGCCACCACTGCTGTCCCCGCCGCCGCCCCCGCCACCGCCGCCACCGCCACGCCGCCGCCACGTCGCCACCACTGCTGTCCCCGCCGCCGCCCCGCCGCCCCCGCCACCGCCACGCCGCCGCCACGTCGCCACCACTGCTGTCCCCGCCGCCGCCCCCGCCCCCGCCGCCCCTGCCGCCGCCGCCAAGTCGCCACCACTGCTGCCGCCGCCGCCACCACCGCTATCGTCGTCCCCGCCGCCGCCACCGCCACTGCTGCCGCCACCACCGCCGCTGACGCCACCGCCGCCACTGCTGCCGCCACCACCGCCGCCGACGCCACCGCCGCCGCCACCGACTCCGCAGCCGCCACCACCGCCACCGCAGCCGCCGCCACCGCCACCTCCACCCCCCCCACCGCCACCACCGTCACCGCCGTTCCCACCACTGTCCCCGCCACCGCCGTCGCCGCCACCGTCACCGCCGTTCCCACCACTGTCCCCGCCACCGCCGTCGCCGCCACCGTCACCGCCGCCGTCACTGCCGCCACCGCCACCTCCGCCTCCGACCGCCTCGGCCCCACCGCCCCCGCAGCCGCCGCCGCCACTGCCGTGGAAGGGAAAGGAGAGAGGACGGACAAGGCCGGCGAACGCGCAACTGGCTGTGGTGGCAACAGAAGATACGGCGACAGTGGCAAATAAAGTGGGGGGGGGCATCTTTTTACTTTATTTTATTCACTGGTCAGCTACACGACTTCACATGTGATGGTTTCAGAAAACAACACAATACTCATACATACATTTGTTACACTATTTACATTTGAAGTTAACTCAATTGGGCTCCTGAACATTTTTTAAATTCTAAATACTATGCATTTTATTTTGGTGGGCGATGGTCAAGTTGTTTACAGGGGAAGTAAAGGGAGTTATTATTTTATGACATGATTTCTTAATTCTAGGAAAGCATAGGTATTTTTCTCTAAAGGACTGGCGGTTACATTTGGGTCTGAAGGGAGGCTTAGAAAAAAGGTGTGGTGTAAAAAACCCAACGGTATTCTGCGCTGGGAACTGATTTTATTAAAATCGATTTTCAACACCAGTATTATTTCGATAAAGTTAGGTATGTTGTAGTAGATCGCAATATTTAGTACCACAGATCATAACTTTGATGAACTAAAATTATAAGATTCCAGCATTTAAAAAACAATGCAGTTGCAATTGCCATCGGTGGCGAAGAATGAGGCGCTTGTGTGAACGGGAGCGGCGGCGTTGACAGTGGTTGTGGCGGCGGTGGCGGCTGCGAAGACGGGTAATGATATCCCTGGCGAATCAAGAAATCGAGGTCAATGAGGAGAGTCGCGTGTCGGCAGGAAAAAGTTCCGCGGAGCGACGCGCCTCCGTTCCGCTGCGAGGAAGAGGAAAGGCCTCCGACGCCACGGCTCCTCGTGGCTTGCGTTACTGCAATATTCTTCTTAGCACTTCATCGTGGCCTGTCGTTGTTATATTTCAGTCGAGGTAACTTTAATGACAGAAATGAAATGGACAATGAATTAACTCGAAATATGTTTCATATAGCAGGTATTTTACCTGAAAACTTTAAATAATATGCATAAAAACGATTTAACAAAAATTCTTGTGCATGCAACTATTATGCTTTTTGGATTATAAGGCAAATGTTTGAGACAAAATAATGAGTTATGTTTTGTTTTTGTTTCTTTATTAACACACGAGAATTGAGGATAGATTATAATATAATATTAAACATCTTGGTTTTCTTCCGTTAATTTTATATTTAATATATTAACTCTTGTAAAATTTTATCAAACATATTTGTCGGCGTATAAGACGCTACCCAGTTCAAACATAATGTTTCGAGCAAACACCAAATCACGTTTCTGAAAATTGACTGTACTAAATTAACAATTATTTTCATAAATGTTAATACTCGTATCCCAAATTGACCTAAAAAATACAAATTAAAACAATTGTACAACGAAATTACATGAGTACATTTTACAAAGTGAGAGTTTTGGTCTACAATATTCGTATTTTCATATTAACTCAACTTGAACTTATTCATTACACAACAGGTTTTTAGTAAATTTTATTTGTTGACAATGAAGATGGTCTAGTCAGAATACCACTGAGTCATCGAAATGTTACTTCTCTTTCCATTATGAGCTCCGAAATTTCTCTTTTTGGGGAACACAATATCTTACTGGCCAGAGATGTTCTCATGTTCAATAACGTCATATATAATTATTTAATTAATTAATTACCCTGATTAACATATTGCCGTTTCGTTGACATGATAGAACCATTTTTGCGAAACCCCTTTCGCCAAATGTCGATCAGTTATATACAATTACGAGTTTGAGATCATGTCAATTCCACAATCATAAAAGCGTGACTGTATCAACAGCAAACTGGAAATTGCTAGGTACCTCCACCAGAAGCCAAAAGTTCAAGTTCACTGGCTACCGGAGAACTTTTCGCAATGCAGATAATCGCAGGTTTAGCACAGTCGACTCAAATTACAGAGATCTCGGGGTTTCGTGTAACAGTCGTGGGTCGGAAAGACTAGGTTAGATTTGCAACCGATATCGTCTACAAGGGCACTGCATCTTGGCACTTTTACATATTCTTGTTACCTCATTACTGTGCTTCCAAGTTATTTAATGAAAATTCATATCTCCAAGTTTTCATGCCTCGATATTACAATTTGCTTCTTATACTACCAATGTTGATAACAGTCTTGGAAGGAATTACAATTGTCTCGCCGTAATTTTTAATTGCTACCTCTAATAAGTGTTACTCCTCCATTT
Organism: Teleogryllus occipitalis; assembly: GCA_011170035.1. Classification (NCBI taxonomy): domain Eukaryota; kingdom Metazoa; phylum Arthropoda; class Insecta; order Orthoptera; family Gryllidae; genus Teleogryllus; species Teleogryllus occipitalis. The sequence goes on from BLKR01014749.1 coordinate 296,014, forward strand.
CCAACATCCTTGTGTCTGTATACACCAGAGAGACATTTTACCCGCACATCGAAAATAACATTGTACGTAGATGGGCAACGCTGATTTTTATTGGTACAAAACACGATTCACGTGATTGCACTCTACGGAAACTGCATCAAGCTCTACGTGTCAATCGCGAGTCTCTGAATGGGCTACTGCGGCCCTGTTGCCTGGCCGGACCATGGATTTCTTGATTGAGATTTCGGACGTGTCAACTGCTAAGGTCATTAGTGCTGTAAGTGTACTGCACTTTTTTTCCTCAGAGGTGGCGGTGATCTTCCCCCACTGGATGGCGAGATCTGGCGCCGTCCTACCGTCGGCTAGCGTGGTTTTGCCCAATCACGTATCTCCCATTAGCAGGGTACCGCCTCAGCTGAGACATTTGCGTCAGCAATACAAACATTGAATTTATTCCTTAGATTTTGTAATTTCACAGCCTTTTAACTTCCTTCTCGCAACCACTGCCCTCCGCTCTGCCGTACATCTCGAGCTTATCATGTCTTCGTCATTATCCAGAACCGTCTCCGGTACAGACGTCGGTATAAGAAAACACGAAATCTCCCTAGTTTCTTGACGCAATACCAATGTCTTGTCATTGCTCACTGTACAGTTGTTTTCAAACGGCATATTAGTTTTCTATCTACTTGACTGACCGGGAGACGCCGTGTCCTAGGTACAAATACCACCGTTTTGGCCGTCACGCTGGGAGTGGGCGTGGCGAAGCGATCGCGGCGAGCGGGCCTCTCTCGCATCACCAGGACCCGCGTGACCCGGGCGGGCGCCAAGCGCTCGTCCTCCTTCGGCCATTCCCATCATCTTCGGACCTCCCGTCACGCTCGCAGATCACGCGTTTCTCTGTTGCCCTCTCGCCGCACATCCGCCCGCCCGCCCGCTGCCTCGGCTCACAGGGTCGGGTTCAGACAGTTGAACTTCGAATGCTATGAAGTAATGTAATATTAACAATTTGAGAGAGACCATTTCCCCCACGGAGGCATTACAACAGATATATACCATGTTATACACACGACATTAGGTATACTACATACGATACATATCAGATAACAGTATAATACTAATGTGCCTCCAATCAAGGATATATTTTTCATTTTATTAGTAAAACCTTTATACTGATATTTTTTTGTTTCCTCCCCATCCCTCTTTTTTGCACTTTCATTCGGAATCTTCTAGATCATCCAAGTATCGGATTAAAATTATAAATTTCGTTATTTCGGAGCCTTTTCTTTTATTCGGAGACGCCTTATTTGTTATTATCTCAGTATAATCAGATCCCTTAATCCAATACGACTGTCTGTCCTGGTGTTGTGTTTCCGATGACAGTCATGCCTCTCAGACCGCTCTCCTGATTTTCACCTTCATATCAGTCATGCTAGACCATAATCGCCAGTAATTTTAGAATTATTTTCCTTCCTCGTTTGCATATCTTCTCTGATTCCTTTGCAACTGCTAAGACGCGCTTGAGGAGAAGCAAATTGATTTATGAACCTGCGTTGCCAACATTTTTGCCAACGCACTTGCTAGAGTGCGCAAGATTTTCGTAACGAATGTAATTTACACTCACCAATAATCAAGAGAGAATTTGAAAAATAAATGCGACTATTATGCATTACCGTCATTAGATATCATTAGAAGAAAATAATAACGTATTCGAATGTAAAAATAAGTGCCATATTCCATACACATATTTTTGAAACGGGTCAAACATAACTTGGCATGAATCTTTTAAAACCTACTCATTCTTCCTTGAATAAAGGTACTTTCCGTTATCGTAACTCTTGGCTTCTTGGTGTTGCGAAACACACAAACGTTGATGCAATCTGAGCAACTCGGTACATATATCTATCGTAAGCCTGATTTAAATCGACAAGGTAAAAATGGATTCCCGTCCATCCTGCGAGGTGGGGTGGAGTAGGCGTCGCAGCGCGCGCCAATGCGCCCGCCCGCCCGCCCGTGGGAGACAACTGTGCGGCCGGGGCTGCGGAGATGCGCAACGCAAAGGTCGGGGGGCAGCGAACCGGTCTCCGCCGCCCCTGGCGCACCGTCGCAGGCTGGCACCGGCAAATGTCAAGGAGAGGCGACTGGCCAGTGCCCAGTTTGCGAGGGGGTTCGCGAACGCCTCGATGGAGTCTGCAAGGGCTGGGGCGGCGGCGGTGGCAGTGGCGGGACGGAAACGAAGGAGTGGGGACCGAGCAAAAGGTGGAGGAACGGGCGAGGAACAGTCGTAGTGGAGCCGGAGGTGGTAACGGAGGCACGATCGCCGTGGGTAGAGAGGCGGAAACAGAGGGAACGGCGTCCGGAACGAAGTCAGCAACGAAGCCGGAAATAAAAACGAGAATAAAGATGGAAGAGGAGGTCGTTGCGAAGGCGGTATCGGGGCCAGTGGGAATGATGCTGGGGGCGGAGGTTAATAGCGGAGGCGGTAAGAGGGGCAGAGAGGATGAGGAGGGGCTGATAGCGTAGGCAGTAACGGCCGGAGAGGGCCCGTCACTGGCACGTCCGTGTAGCAGCGGCGGACAGCGGGGGGGGGGATGATTGATGGTGACTCCGAGCGCGTCTACTGCTAAGGTCATTAGTCCCGTAAGTGTACGTGACCCGTACGTGTGTGTTTTTATCGCGAGAGGTTGCGGTGATCTTTCCTCGCCGGATAGCGACATCTGGTGCCGACCTACATGGTTTGGCGAGGGGTTCCCCAACCAGACGTCTCCCACCAACGGGGCAAAGACCGAGCTGCAACAAGCTCTCAGCTCCTGACTGGTCTCCCGGTATGAGTTGTAGTGTAGTGCATGTAAGTAAAACTGTGTGTATGTAAGGATTGAGGATGGGACAAGGAAGAGGAAGGAAAGATCGCGCGCGGTTCGGAGCCCGTTTGTTAGGGTACTGCTCCGGCATTCGTCTGGTCTTGATCGGGGAAACCGCGGATAACTATCATTCAAAACAGCTACCCACCAAAATTCTTCTTCAGACAAGGGCGACCTAGCTATCAAGCCAGTGTCGAACATCGAGCCACCGTCGGGACTCGAACCCTAGAACGTCCCGGTCAGAGGCACCAAAGTGACATCAGTTGATACCCTGAGCCACCTAAGCCGGTCCTTGCGTTTTCCAAGACTCACCCCAGCCGCCCGTTTCTGTAATTCTTGGCAGCTGCAACATTCAGTTGATTCACTCGCTCACTTTCACTCACATCCAAATTAGTATTCGCCTTCTTGTGTATCTATCCCGGGATCTCGCAGTTCGTCAAGTGCATTCCTGGTCTCCAAAGCTTGTCGGGGATTTTCTTGACTAATGGAAGATAATATGTGAATCCTATGTGTGAAAACAGCCCATTTCTTGGTTGTAAGAGCTAGTGTCGAAAATCGTTCTTGTCTGAACTCGAACCTGAAAACCTCCCGGTCGTAGGTACTCCAGCGACATCAGTTGATGCCCTGTGCCGCATAAAGCCGGTGCATGTCCGTGAAGCGGCAGCTGTAGCGGGGCGATGACGGAATTGCGGTGGTGGTGCGGTGGAGACGATGGCTGGAAAGGCGCGGCCAAGGAGTGGCGGAGGGTGGGGTGGCGGGTGGCGCGGGGGCTGGGAGGGGAGGGGCGGGAACGCGGGGCAGCCGAATTGGGTCGATGATGGATTTGCGGTGGTGGGGCGTTGGAGACGATGGCTGGAACGGGGCGGCGCAAGCGTGGTGGGGGAGGAGAGGCGGGGGCAGCGGGGGCGGGGCGGGGTGGGTAGGGTGGGTGCGCGGGGCAGCTAAATTGGGGCGATGATGGAATTGCGGTGGCGAGGCGGTGGGTGCGATCGCTGGAACAGGTCAGCAGTGGCAAATGCGGAGGAGGAGGAGGGGATGGAGGTCGCCACGAAGCGGACGTGGCAAAGGTCGCGCCGGGAGTGACAAGGAGCTCCCTGGCTACGACGGGATGAAGGGTTAATTGCGTCGCGAAGCTCCAATGAGAAGGGTCCACAGGTGACAAGGACAACTTGGCCGGTGCGGCGGGTCGCTTCTGCTGTCGACTCGGTGAAACATGTTCAGTAGTACAATCGTGAATACCCATTTTACGACTTGTTATTCTAATGATATTCAACCAGTGAGTCGATGTCGTCACCGGATGGAGAAATTGTAAGGTCTGATAGTAAATAATTTGAGAGTTCCGGTTCTAAAGAGAATAGTCTTGTTCGTCCAGTCGTCTGCGTTGTCATCTCCACAATGCGGAAAGGTCGCGCTTTGGAATCAGCAAGAAACGGAATCGTATTGGAACTGTGAGTCAGAGGGCTATGGTATGCCATTACAAACGCTTTCTGTCAACTGATAAATAACTCAATACAATTATACCATGTACTTTTTTGAATGATTAAAAGAGAACCAGCGTTTGTACTAACGGTCGTTTAGGGGCTGTCTGATACATTATGTACAAAATAAGAGAAAAGAAACTTATTTCCATTTATCCTGGGTTGTTCGGGTTATTTCTCCAAATTGAAACCAAATTTACAAAGAATGAACAAGGTATTAATTGAAAAATCTTGAACAGCACTGACTGGAAAGAAAAGAGATGAGAGTGCACCAAAGAAAATTAAAACAAGTGCAGCAAAGAAACTTAATCGACGTGGTAATCAATGGCATTGCGAAATAGAAGATATCTTCCCCAGAGACAAGACGAGAAGAGTAGGCATCGTGATAAAGTTCTTAAAGGGAGTTGAAGTTGCCCTAAGCGCTGGCAATCTCGTTTTGATGTTCTTCAACAACCAGAACTTGAATTATTTGAGCCTCACAGGCTCATTGGTCAAATGGATGGTTTGTTAATTTGGGATTTTGCCCTCGCACCTAATATATTCCAGAGAGAGTCTGGTACGTTTCCAATCCCCAAGGATTCCCAGAGAATGCCTTAAAACATTTTATTCTTTCTTTCACATACTGGTCAACCATGAGTTGCGGGTTGCGGAAGGACCCGAAAGAAAGCCTTGTGACGACCGTGAGGTGTAAAGGCCACGTGATTCAATAGAATGAGCTACGTACGTTAAGTCCCGTCTTCAGACTTGCATATGCACAATTATGTAGATTCGGAAGACTCCACGAAGGAAATTTTCCTAGACAAAAATGCCAAAGAGGAGGAACAACGACTACCCATCTCAAAGAGAAAAAAGACCGGGATGATATTTTTTCTTTTCCATTGACACAAAAGGCCCATAACTCAGTGGACAAAAATCCATGAGTGCGTAAAATCTTAAAATTTAAGAGTGCATTTCAAATAATTAGCATCTGGTGCGTGTAATACTTTTGGAATTATTTTCAGATCTCCTGGGGTTTCAGAACGGTGGTATTTGGATTAAAAACATAAGTAAAGGTGACTTTACGACTGATAGCAAGATACACCAAGTTATACTCAAAACACCCTCTACAAATACATTTCAGATGCATCGCTCGATGCTCGAAACTCCATTGATGCCACCTTGGATAATATTCAGACCTCAGAAACATGGCTGTCCATATGGGTAGCACTGCTGCCATTACGTTTAGCCCAATCCTGGTTATTGCACAGAGATCAGTGATTACTACAGACCATGTTTGTCGCGGGAAAAATAACCGTCACCTCACTAGAGGTCGCGGGCAGTGCGTTCAAAGTAACTGTCTCCAGATTTAAAAGTAGGGTTCAACAAATTGTTCTGAGTGGCGGTACATCTCCAGACAACTGGTCCCTGACAGTCTTTTAGAGACATCAATCGATAGTTAGCTCCAATTTTAGCGACATTAATTCCTATTTCCTTTATTAACGCAAAGAAATGGTGCATTAAAATGAAATTATACATCCGTCAGATTTCAAATTGTCAACTGCAAATAAAACTAAACATTTTGAATGGAAAGCATCTTGGTTTTGTAATCATATTTTCTTAAGAGTGAAATAATTGGAAAATTTCTTACGTTCAGGTTAGAAGGCGTAACAAAGATTCTCGTCTGTTAAAAGAACCCTCGAATCGCTTCAGCTTGAGCGTATACACCCTTTCTGAATTTGGAGAGGAAACAAGACCGGAGGGGAAAGTGGTCTGTGCTCGCAGGGCTTGAGAGGCGGGTAAGAAGCTTTTGCGGGCGCGGTTCGAAATGGAGGCTACAGATTATTGGATAAATTTATTTCCTACAAAGATTTAGTTACATTAAATGAATAGATCCCTGAGATTATTGAATGTATCCTTTTACTTATTTCTTATCAATACTCGTGTTGCGAATTCACGTAAGATGAAATACAACTGAACGACACAAGAGAAAGTGCTTATGACTGCTTAATTGAAACTCCACACATACTATATATACACAGTTTTCGTGATTTCACCTGTTCCATCTCATGAATGTAGGAGAAACTTAAGAAATGATCCAATTGTGGGCATCGCTCTTGTCTTAATCCTTTCTCTTTTGAGAACGATGACCATCGAATAATCTGACTTGTCAGGATATCTTAATGATTGGATGAAAAATTTCTATACACGTTGGAATATGTTATGGCAGATATACTTTGCTGAATAACTTTCCATAACAGCTCATATGGTTTTCTTGAATTGGTCAGGTTGCTTTTTTATCTCAAGAATCTTCAGCAAAAACGCAAATAGGTGGGGGAAAGAATGGAGGTATTTAACTACATTTCCTTGTATCTTTTTTATTGTGAAGTTCATTTTTATTAAAAAATACCAAATGCGGATTAAAGATAACTAAGATATTTTCAGTTTGAGATTCTGAATGTTGTTCATATTGTTGAATTTTGGAAGGTGGAGCACTCTCAATAACTTCAACACAAAATGTAAGTTTGCGTTGAAGTGTGTTTTCGAAATGTGAATGTTTTCGAAATATAGTTGACGATATCGAAATGCAGTTCGGTTTGCAACGCAGCTCTAAACGGTTTATGATCAGTTTGTCTGACCCCATGAGGGGTCCCTTCAAATTGGGTCATCTTGAGTTCACTGCTTCTTGGGTTGTCGACTCCTCTCCCACGTACAGGGGCGAGGATTGGGAGTCTGGGTGTTAGATGGAAGGGTTATTAAGACAGTTCGCCTTAATATCCTGTATAATGGAGCAAGAAATACGTCAGAGAGCTATTGTTCCTAACAAATTGTAAAATTCTAATTGGCAGTCGAAACTACTTGGCAGCCTTATGAAATGAATTAAAGTTAACTAGTGATATTCTATATTATAACATTATTTTCTAAACATATTTTATTTGACACACAAATTATTATTTTTGAGATGTGTTACTTCCCTGTGCACCAGTGAAATGTGCTTGTACGTTTTACTCATTATTACTTTTGATCCATGAGCACTAAGTGAGTAACGAGCAAGAAGATGGAGATGGTGGGATAAGAGGCAGGCAAAACGGGAGACCCCTCCCCTGCAACCTGCTTTGTCCGCCATAATTCCACCGGGATCTGACGGGGATTGAACCCTGGCCTTGGCGGTGGGCAGGCCGACCGCTACACCGCAGGTCGCCCTGGATACCGGGCGACCACGTGGAAGTGGCGGAGGTCAGCGCGGGAACTGCCCGGCACGGCGGCGCGGCGATGTGATGACGTGGCCAGGCGAGACGCCGCCAACGATAGGACGGGGTGCGGCGGGGAGCAGCGGGGCGGGGGCGATGTGAAGGTTCGCCAAGGGACAAAGCGAGGGCAGCGGCTTCGACTCCAGGACGCACAACGCCCTCGCCGCGGGCGCACGCGGACAAGGCGAATGGTAAGGCAGGGAAGTGCTTTCGTGTCGTTTGCGGCTAAGTGGGGTATGTGACATTTAAGCGCGTTTGGAACATACGCGAATGTCAAGGTAATTGTCGAAAAAGCGAACAAGAACATTGAGATATCCTGGATTTTAGTCAGTGATGAGAGAACGCGGAATATTACGTGTCCAATTCAAGGAATGGAACTGTTGGTAGAGAACCATGGACAATGACATTATAACGGTCATTTAATACATTAAAGTTCGTTGCATTTTTAGTACGCATTTAAGCTACAAATAAGATTAAATTTGAAGTGTTATTAAAACTTGAAACAAACTTGAACTCCTAACAATGAAATGATACACTGCGAGTTTATTATGAACATTTACATGCAAGTTAAAGAATGTGAATGAAATTTGTTGATCAATACATCGTATTTGAGCTGCAATTTGGCACCGCTCGAAAAACGAGATGAACGTGTTGAAAGTTTATCTGGTAGAAATACGGATTAACACGTTTATTAACTGATGGGTCATGGAGGATGCATTACTAAAAGGCTTCCTACAAATTGTTAATAAAAAATGTTATAAAATATTATAAAACAACGGTCAAACTCAAAATTTACATTCTTCGAGTTGTGCCAGGGTTTTAGGCCAAGAACGAAATTTCAAAACAATTACATTCAAACATAAGATGTTCGTAGTTCATTTTGTAAACATTTAAATATTTAAACTAAATTAGTAATCCGTAATCAGGGTTAATAACATCTACCAGCTACATGGATCAGCAACTATCAAGCGACGAAAGAAAGAACAATGTGCACATGACAGCCATGTTAAACATAGTCTAAGCCGACAACATAAAAAGCCAGATGTGAGTGTCAAGACAATAAAGAATGCTCAGAAGACCCTTCAATTACATAGTAGTCGCGACCACTGCAGCACACGCCATGCCCGCCCAGGTTTTACGGTGCTGGCAGGCGCAGAGGCAGTGGTCACTGTGTAGCTTCTGGGGCCGGTTTTACATTCGAGCAACATGTTACACAATGAGCGCTTACTAATTAAAAAATCTAAGAACAAATAAATACACAAGAAGACTGCTTAAGATTACAATTTAATCGATACCCTTCTGAATTTTGGAAACATGGAAAAGTCTGATGTACCTTTATAACGATGAATATGATTTTTTAATAAATTTGGTAGGTGTCATGTGATAAAAGTGAAACATTTTACTCTTAACTGATAATGATAATAAATGATAATGATATACTTATTTATCAACTACGTGTTTAAATAATTAAAACATTGTGTTTCTTCACAAATGTGGAAAATATTTTTCTTATGATATTCTTTAGAAGATCCAATAATATTTTCGCTTGTATCACGAAATAGTCTTATACACATTTTTGGAACTACGTTCATGTACGGAAGCCGGCTGGGATGGGGCTTCCACTCCAGCCTAAGACGTGGGTGATTTCACGAGGAGATTGTGATGTAGATGGCTTTCCCAGACCACCACTATCTAATCTGTATATCAACCCTTCTATTGGCATTCGCCTATTGTCACAATTATTATTTTATCATCACCTTCGCACCCTTCATGCAGTGGAAAGCAACGGCAAACCACCACTGTCATAATCTGTCCAGGAACGAAGAGACTTAAGCCGCCTCCCTCGCCAGCGCTTGGCAATCAAGTATGTGGGGGTACGAATCACAAATTTTCTCCTGAGGGTAGTTAAAAAGAAAAGAAAAGAATCAATGTTCTCATTTTTTCCAACTGCAGATGCGTTGAAGAATATGCACGTGATCTCTGACTGTTACCATGAAAGTGCGCCCGATACACAATACAAATGGACCAATACATTTTCCCGTGTCTAACCCAAGTCTTTCTTTTCGAAACTCCTCGATTTGGATTCGTCGATTTGCCAAACGTGAAAATCGTACAAAGAGACACCTAGAAATGGATTACAGCAATTATTCTGATCGTGTTAGAAAAATTAATCCTCTTGAAGCATGTGACTCACTAGTGTCGAACAACCCGTGGCTCATTCCCCTCCCGCTAATTCGCCCCTTTCGCTTTGGCTCTCCTCCTCCTCCCGTACAGCGGGCCCCGTGTTCAGGCACTCTGGCCGTGGCGGGCGCAGGCGCGGAGGCGGTGGTCATTGTGTAGCCGCGGCTGCGAACGCCCTCGCCACGGGGCGCCGCCGTGGGCGTGGGCCGGGCCGCCACCGCCGCCACGGCGCCCTTGTCCGACCGGACAGCCAGGCGCCGCCACCGCCCCGCCCCTCCTCACCACGCCGCGCCACGCCGCGCCGCGCCGCCGTGCTCCCGACCGCGGTCACGCCCAGGCGCCGCGTGCCGCCCCGGGCAAGGCAACGCTGGCCCGCCCCGCCCCGCCGCGCCGCCTTTCCCCTCCCCATCTACCCCTCCCTCCACCTTGCCCCGCCCCGCGCTCGCACCCACTCCACACGCCGAGACCCAAGTAGCCGCAGAAACCGTGTAGAGGTCCGCACACGTTCGGGTTCAAACCATCCACATTTGGGCTTTTTGAACCTTGCAAGGGACCCTGTTTTACCCTCCAGAGTTTGCTGGCTTCGGATGTAAAGGGCACCGGTGCGCGAACGATAAAGCAGGCAGCCGTGGCGCGCGCCGCTCGCGGCAAATCAACGCTGCACTGCCAGGTCTATAGCTCTCATTCGCGACCGCCTTCACAAGCCGACGCCGAACTAGTAGAGTGGCCGCGGAATCGTGAAAAGGTCCAGACACTATAGGTATAGGTTTTACCTGTCAAGAAGTGTGGGTCTTGTGTTTAAATGTACATTCAAGAAGCCCGGTTTCACCCTTCAAGTCTAAGGTTTGCACGTCTCTTGAATAAAGGGCATCATTGCGCTAGCAATATAAAAGGTAGCAGCGACATGCGGTTCTAGAGGCAAGGCAACGCTGCCCCGCCCTGCCCGCCGCTCGCGCGCGCGACCGACTCCACAAGCCAACACGAAGTTGTAGAGTGGCCGCACAAACCGTAAAGAGGTCTATGTACGTTCGGATACCGGTTTTACCCATCCTGGATTTTGCATCTTGCAAATATCGCAGCTTATACCCAGTTTTTAGCCACCCGAGTTTGTGAAACTTGTGTGTAAAGAGCACAAGGCTCACTGGCGAGCTTACCTTCTGTTGTTATCAAGCTGGCACAGCCGCATTGTTCCTCAATGCGCTAACAAGTTAGCTCGGCGACAGTTGTATAGGCAGTATCGACAGGTGAGGCTTGCCCGTGGATTTCTACCACCAGTATCCCTAGTATTTCCTTCAATGACTTTTGCCTGGCCTGATTTATCGGGGCGACTGGTGGACAGACAGTTCCCGTCCACCTCTGGGAACATATTCCCCAGTCCCGGTTAATTCATGTGCAATTTATGGTAGATAAAGCGGGAACTCGAAATGTTTTCTTGTGATTCATCCGTTTTCTAAGCCTCTCATTCCTTCATTGCGCCATCTTTCAAATCGTATTGTCGTCACCACTCTTTTCAAAACAAACTCAAATATCGAATAGGGTATGTTCTGACGATTATAATAAAGGAATCCTGATTTATCCCGTCTCAAGGTTCATGGAACAAATTTCGCTTCACAGATTTACGTAATTGTGACGTATATCGGTTCACCCAATGAAACCATTTTTTTCTGTGCCATATCCCGACTGCGACCTTGGCGATCAAATATCGGACACTGGTATGGTTGATTTTTGGTTTCTTTTGGTGGTGGTTTGCTTTTGACGTTCAAGCTACAATCCCTTCAAAACATTCGTGACTTTCATAAAATCTAAACTCACAATACTCATACACACCCACTTATAAATACAGAAAAAAATCCATTTCGAGAAGGAAACATTACAATCTGGAAAAGAAATTATTATAATTTTAAATAGTTGCCCTTTACTTCTCGAGTAAACGATATTAATATTAGGATTAATATATTTCATAAAACACATTACTACGCCAAGTCTCTGTAAAACGTAGTTTCATTTTTGGTAAAAATCTAGTTTAAATTTTATTTATGATATTTGCAACGAACATGAGTAAGTCGCGGGAAAGTATTCTGGTCCATAACATTAATGAAATGCGTCGTAATGAATTAATAAAATACATCCGTAATACTAATGAAATGCAAACACTTACAAACGACAGAAGTCTCGCAGTCAAAAATTAATTTTCGTCCAAGTAGTTTCGCAAAACTTCACACTGTGCTTCACCCACCATTATTTTCACTTCCATGGCCTACAGACCTGACTCCACCCACGTCCCGTCCTAGGCGTTGCTCCACGCGGCCCCTTTTGCTCGCTGCCTTGGGCGACTCGCCGTGCCCAATTCACTAACTCCGCACCTCCTGCCGCCACCGCCGTTAACGCTACTACCACGCCCCGCCACCGCCTTACCCCCGACTCCGTTGTCACCGCGCGCCACCAGCACCCCTCCGCCTTCGTCATCGCCTGCCCCTTGGCCTTCGCTTCCATCTCCGCCTTCTTCCTTGCCTCCGCCTCTCCCTTCGCTTCGCCTCCATCTCCACCTCCGCCTTCGCTTTCACCTTCCCCTCCTCCATCGCCTTCGCCTTCACCTCCGCCTCTCCCTTCGCTTCACATTCGCCTTCGCTTCTCCCTTTGATTTCGCCTTCGCCTCCCCCTCCACCTTCTTCCCCACCTTCGCCTTCCCCTTTTCTTTCCCCTTCGCCTTCACCTTCTTTCCCATTTTCACCTCCCTCTTTTCCTTCTCCTTCCCCTTCGCCTTTGCCTCCTCTTCGGTTACGAATCCGCTCTCCGTCACCGCCGCTGGCACCATTACCGTCACTGCCACTGCCACTGCCCCTCCCTCCGCGCACGCGTGACCGCCGGCTACTGTTTGATCAACCGGATGCAGACCCGTGCATTACGCCGCAGACCTTTAAGCGCGCGCTTTCCACACAGCGATTGTTTCACGGCGCGATTATCTCGCGACGAATTTATTTCAAAATATAGTCCTAGAGACACATCAAGCGTAACGTGACAGATCGCAGCCATTATTCAATTATATTAAACTTTCCCTTCCGCTGTATAGTGATGTTTTCGCGGTCTGTTTTCTTAAGACTCGGAGCAGTGCAATTTCACATTCTCGCGAATCAACGATCAGATCAATATTAATATTTGTGAAAATAAAAAAAGTTCATTACGTTGGCTGATTAAAATACTGCTATCGCGTTAGCTAAAACTCCGTCAGTTATACAACGAATCCTCAAAAAAAGATGACATGACATGACCGCGAATGAGTACTTCCCGATGGTTGGAACTGGTGCGGCATCGCGAGGCGATAACTTGTTTCCGCCTCGTTTGGAAAACCAATCTTAATCCTAGCGGAGAAAGTGGGAATTTCTCCTAAAACATCCAACTCCGCAAGAGATCGTGGAGGACACGCTTTCGGGCCCATTATGCCTCTGGACATGAAAATTGTGTGCTCCGGGGGAAATACTGTTTGCGGGATTAATCATCCAGGAGAGGTGTACACCAGTAATCATCCACACGTCTTAACGCCCTCTTAATCCACGCAACTGGTATCATTGAACGATGAAGTTGTTCTTCGTATAGGCCGCAGAACGAGAAGATGTACTATCTGGATTCAAAATAAAACGATTTTCGGTGGCAACCAACAACCTACGTTGAATGAAATCATTATCAGAGACGAATTTCAGAAGCCATCTTTCATTTTTCATTTGACATCATCCATTACGCAAGAGAGATGCTGCGAAGTTGTATTAAGCGACCTGGCTATGACTGTGCATCAATTAAGATTTTTCTTATTGTTTTCCTTATTTTTCTAGAATTTAGCTTTCAGTTGATAAACTGACCAAATCTGAAGTCCACGTTTCATTGGAACAAAAAAATCAAAAGACAAGAATGTAGTATAAAGCAATTAACTTTTTATCGCATCTCATTTGCATTCAAATTACTTTTCAAATGGCATTGTCACTTCGTTTCCAAAGATAAACTATTTCATGACATTTTATTGGATATTTTCTTTCATTGGATTTCACCTTTTTATAGGTGGCAGTAATTGGTTATTTCCAATATTCCGTGATAAAACCCGTGTAATTAGTTTAGGAAGAATCAGACATGTGATCTTTTCATATGAAAAAATACCCTTATATTGTTCGTAAATATTATGAAATTTTAAAAACATCCGCTCAGAATGAAAAAGATATTGTATTTGGATACATACTTCAATCCGCCTCTGTCAATTAATTCGTAATAAAAATAAAGTCGATGTTTCTACATCCTTTGTGTTATCCGTCGTATTTTCACTCATTTGCTACTGAGTATATTCTGTAAAAATCATACCATCCTCCGAAATATGTAAGTATTTCATCGCCTGTTCAAATATTAGAAACTATCAGACGAAGGACGTCGATAACTAAATTTATAAATCTGCGATCTATCAGAGTTTAACAGACGTAAGGAAAAGTATCCATACGTCTGCGTGACATCAACCTTGCAATTGTAGAGAAAGACAGGTATCGCAACACGGAAACACAGTTCGAAGGAAAGTAAATGAGAAGCGATTAACGATTTATTCGTCCGTCTGGTTAGACTTTTCCAAGGCAGCGGAAATACATGACAGATTTGTACGTTCAGTCAATCGCAACACTGAATCACAAGTCACAGAGCATTCAACTAGAGATCCTCCTTAACTATAATACAAAACGGCGTCTCGTTAGGGCAGCCTTTTACTTAGTGACCAATATTTACGCTCCACAAGCTGAGCCTTGAAAGAGAGTGAATTTTAAGCACCAACACCTAATATTCTATTGAGCACTATAACCGAAATATAAATTTGAATACACATACTGATGTGCAGTATTAGTAACCATAAATCAATTAAAAGATTTTGATGCGTATTTTTTTCCGGATCGCATCACCCCGATTCCAGATCTTTGGTGCATAGGAGCCTTCTTGGACCCTGCGCCGCCAAGGCCGGTGTGTCTAATAATTAAGTCAAAAATGCACGCTTGTGCGCGGTAATAAAATTTAACGCCCTTTAGAACAGCCCAATTTTTTCTTGTTTCTTTTATCTGAACGATCAGTTTGTCCCAATATTATCGTTGCACAAGAAAAGTGGTCCATAAGAAATCGTAATTTTTTAGTTACTAGTAGTATGTCTAGAAAATAGTCTAACTTTACTACTAAATATTTGAAAGTTCACAAGATTACAACGTTTTGTCTTTTTCCTCGAAGTAAACTGTTCAATTCCAGCCACACCAAACTCCAGGAATACCACTTTCCTTGTGTGCCGACGATACTCTGTGCTCAACTGCATCTGCTGCAAGTGGACCTTTCGCTGCCAGAGTTGCACCTCGTGCATCGGCATGCGGCCCCGAGGACCACATGCGCGGCCGACGAGTGAGCGGATCTGGGTCTCCTTGGTCCGCTTCGATGTGTCATGCGCCCGCCCGCCCGCTTCAGTATTCCGTGAACCGGCTCGTTTCCGCGGAGCCGGCGATGGGCGACGGGCCCAAGGACGCTCCGCTCAGGGAACCGATCCGGAACCGAACCGGTAACCCATACGAGCGCAGATGTTTTCATTTCAAGCGACGCTCGCACTCGAAATTGGAATGCAGTATTTGAAGGGGGTCTGGGCAGTGTAATGATTACAAAGAGGATTTTTATGCCCTAAAAAATCTTGAAATATGCTTTTAAAAATATGAATTTGACTTTAAAATTCCGAAATATGCACTTTAATATGCAATCACAATTAACAATATTTCACTTCCTCAACAAAAATTTCTTGATAAAATTCAGGAGAAGCATGCTTGCAATGAAAAGATATATTTTTGTGGAAACATAATACAATCTACACTTCTTTGAGAGAGAAATAATTGAAGTAAATATTCACCTTAGTGAAGTATATTGTATGTATTGTTGTATTACTTCTGACTGGTTTAAAAAATATGTTATCAAGAAATATCTTGTTACCAAGAAATGTTTGCAGAGGTATTTTATCATCTATAAAAAATAAAAACGCAAACTGTGACAAGCTCATTCGAATCAATGAGCGGTCATAAATAAATAGATTCTTTAAAAAGATGAAACGTTTTATAATAAGTGTCTATTTTAACGAAATATGCAAAATATGCGTCTATAATTTTACAAATAAGCCCCACCAGGAAAACTCGGCCAAATACGCACTAACATTAATATATATAGCATCATATTCTAAACAAATGTCAAGACATTTCACTTAGCTATGTACTGAAACAACGGACAAGAATATGCAAAATCATAGAAATCCGCTAATAATGATAACCCAGATTTCGCACATATGAAATAAAGATCTGAGGATTTCTCCCAGAATAAGAACGCAGCAGGTAGTGTATACTCAAAGTGAGAAATGTCTGGATTTGCCAAAATAATGCATTTCGTCTAGTTCACAAAAATTAGAGTTATTACTAGTATGCTCCCCGACCCCTTCACATGTATTAGTCCAAAAGATACGTCTCACTCGAGTTTTCCATTCAGGAGTTTCACAAGTGTTTCGATCATGTCTTGTTCAGTTACACATTCAAGTCGTAACATATAATACAACCCTGCCGGAATTCTGTACTTCGAGTATATTGACTACATTTCTACTTCCAAACACGTTTCAGAGCCTTTACTTGACATACGAAAATTTGCAGTACTGACAGAGTTTTTTGCGATAAGGGGATAGTCCAGTCCGTCACCCAACCCTAAATTTGGGAAACGAGGCAGATTGGAGCATATGAAGGAGACTGCGCGGTCCGTGGCAGCTTCTCTAAGAAAATGTTTCGACATCTGCATGCAACCGATCGGAGTTCGATGCAATGAAAACGGCCGATCAGAGCAATCGGCCTCTAGAATTCTTATTTAGGGAGTGGTATCCTCAAATTTGTAAACAGAAATACGTCATCGGATTCGAACTCAGGGCTTCTGGTCTATGAAGATTCAATTGTACATTCGCTACACAAACCACGGTTACCATTTACCAAAAATATAACACGAATATGTAAATTAAATTACAAAACACGTAGATTCTCCTATGAATTTGGTTTTATGACACAAGCGTAATGAAATTATGATATTACTTGGGAATAGGCTTGTGGCCAAGAAGGCTGATGATGGGGAAACGGCCGTGTTCCGCCGAGAATGACGCTCCCCCAGCACCTAAATGCCAAAGATTTGGCCGCGCCGCAATCCGCCCGGGGAGAAAGACGCTCGTGGCCCTGAGCCGCGGACGGGGACGGGCTCTCTCCCGGCCTCCTCTCGGCCTTGCGCGGTCACTCGGTCTGCAACTGTCCGCCCTCCCCCGTTCGTCCGTCTGGCGCCTGCATAGGACTCAGGGGGAACCCCGACTTAGGAACTCTCAAACCACTCGTAATAATAATTGATTTTTAACATCGTGTTTCGGGGCGCGCCAACAACTAAGGTCATTAGTCCCGTAAGTGCCATGCATGTTTTTTTCCTCGAGACGTTACTGTGATCTTTCCCCACTCTAGTGAGATCTGGCGCCAACCAAGGTCATTAGTCCCGTAAGTGCACAGCATGTTTTTCCTCGGGACGTTGCTGTGATCTTTCTCCACTCTAGTGAGATCTGGCGCCGACCTAAAAGTCGGGTAGCAGGGTTTTCCCAACCAGGTATTTCCCACCAGCTGGTTACAACCCCTTTGCTGAAACAAGCTCTAAGCAAACCCCTCGTAGGTCGAAAAAAAAACATTTAAGTTCTTATAATGTGTTCCGCCAGGCCCAATGAACGGGGTACGATGGAAGATTTTTGTACCATTATCTGTACAAAGATACAACAAACTTAAAATTATTAAATTTAATTGGCTATAAAATGCCCTTTACTCCACTTTATAGTACTATTGGGAGTAAAGTGTGAAGGTGTTTGACGATTTTCCTTCTTGTGAACTCATCCTCATCCCTCTTCTTCTTCACCCTCGAGACAGGTAGTTGGAAGCGTGAATCGATTACTTTGCTAATGGGTGTTAAGGGCTCACTCTTATCCACAATGTATGCAGCGTTGTCAAATATGCTTTTTTTCCTAGAGCTTATCTCCAGCCGACCGCCGGTTCCCCTTTACGTTCCGTTGAGACGCACATTCGGCCATACACTAGATACCAACACACTTGCGAGCTCCTCTGATCTAGGGTCAATAGAACGAGAGACTCTCCGCGACAACACATAAATGAAGACAAACAACCATGCCCTAGGCGGGACTCGAATCCGCAACCCTTCGAACCGACGCGCTGAATCGATACACGCTCTAGCCATCTCAGCCACCCAGGTCGGCAAATATGGTTCCTACGTGATTTATATTGACGTGACTACCGCACTGTATCTCAGAATTCTCGTAAGTCGGGAGCTGACTGTCCGCCTGCCCCTGCCCCTCCGCGGGTGTTTGTTAATGGCTTCATCCGCGAGCGACGTGCTCCGCGGCGCGGCCTTCGGACCGTTAGGTAGGCCGGGGGCGGGGGGGGGAGGCTCTTCTGCCGAACGCCATTTAATGGATGACGAGGGAGAAATGACACTGGCGCGAGAGAGCGGACGCTGCCCCAAGGTAGCCGGGGCGGGCGCCCGGCAGAGGCTCGGCAGGAAGCAGAGGACCTTCGCAAGACGGCCGGCGGGAAGGGCAGAAAAACTAAATCTGCATTCAAAGTCAATCGATTAGAAAGAGAGAGTAGACCCTCGTTTCGACGGACTTGCCTGGACGGGGCCCCGTCCATACCATCCAGACACGAAAATACAGCATTACACAATTTTGAGTCTAAGAGATCATATTTTTGACCGAAGATTGTAGGGAAAAAACATTTATATATCTTCACAATATTTTTAGTGAATTCATCATTAATATATAGTCCTGTACAGCGCTCTTATAAGCAACATTATTTTTATCCCAACACTATTTTAATTTTTTCATTGGATGTCCGTACCATCCGGATGTCTGGACCACCGAAATCTGTACAATCGAAAGACTACTGTATATCGAAAATGCTACATCTCCATTAATCACAAAAATGGATTAAGCTCCAATTTTATTGAACATAGTACGGTTTTAGATTTGTTACATGTGAAAATGCCACATACCCCTTCTTTGTGGTTGATTGATTGATTGATTGATTTTTTCGTGTTTTCAGACGCGTCAACTGCCTTGGTCATTAGTCCCGTTACTGTAGTGCATGTTTTTCTAGGGAGATGGCGGTGATCTTCCCCCGCTGGATGGTGAGATCCGGCGCCGACCTACATAAGTGTATGGGTAAGGGGAGAGAATAGGAGAAGAAAGATGAAGGACAGATCGCGCGCAGTCCGTGGCCCGTTTAGTAAGGTACTGCTCCGGCATTCGCCTGGTGTTAATCGAGAAACCACAGAAAACTACCGATCACAGCAGCCGGCCGCTAGAATTCTCCTCCAGACAGCGACTGAATTCGACCTAGCTGAAAAGCTAGTGTCGAAAATCCTGCCGCCGTCAGGACTCGAAACTAGGACGTCCCGGCCAGAGGCACTGCAGTGACATCAGTTGATGCACTGATCTACTGCTCCTGGTCCCTCTTTGTAGTTTTATGACTCCTTCGAAAAAACGTCTCCGGAGAAGTGCAGCATAGTGTGCGTATCGACCAGATGATATGTGGTCTTATCGAACTACCGATTCAATTATCCAAAGCATTGCTCACCGCGACCGGATCGAGCGACTGACGCTTTAGGCAATTTGAATGATAAAATAATGGAGTTGTTCAGTGACTAGGTTACGTCATGGATGGCATTTACAGTAAGGAACATACATAATGTATTTGCCATTCCAGAAAGATGACAGGAGATGAACATCAAGTAAATGGTATTGTTGATGAGTAGAGCAGTGGACAGTTATTCTATTAGGACTGGTCTAAATAAACATTAAAGATTCCTGGTTTGCAATCCCAGGGACAAAATTCACATGTACCCTGTATTTATTTTACCGTATTGTAATATACTATGATTACGAATACTTATTTTGACAGAAGTCAGAAGGGTAGGCCCAACTGACTCAGTTTTGCCGTTCAAGAAGGACATTGATTTACTAATTGACGCATGATTTACAACTCAAAATTAATGAATAATATCAGGCTAATCTTGATTTATGCAATAACGATAGAATTGTTTCTTTGTTTCGACTTGTGATTGAGACAAGGATTGTAGAGGCACATAACCTATTCAATAATCAACTCATTATTTCCCAGGACAGCTAAGTACCGTTCATCTGCACTTGACCGCCAAGGAGAATATATCAACCCGCGGAAACTTCGTGATCAATGTCATGAAAATATACCAATAAAACCTGATAAAAAAGCACATTTATTGATCTATCGCAATGTTTAATTTGTGGGGAGAGTCATTCTTATTCAACCTTCCAAATCGAGTGTGCTAACTATGTCTACTCCGATAGCGAGAGCATTGGATATTATGATGGAAACGGAAGTCCTCTGCGAACACCTGCCAAGAACCTGTTTTCTCCATCGTGATATCCTTCAACATTACAATCGCGATCCTAGAGCTGAAAGGTAGTCTCAGCATTACCGGGCGTGCAACCTATGAGTGATGGTAGATTTATCATTTCTCCAGCTGAGTTAGAAATGATTGCAAAAGGTGGTATTTGTTTAACAAATATTTCGGGGAAGAACGTGCCCCGCTGCGCTACATATCCATATTTTTTTCTTTTTTAAACTGTTGAAAATTGGGGTAGGTTTTCTTTCTTAATTTTTATATCATTAGGTTATAGCTAAGTGACGTAGTTATTGCACTTGCTTATATTCTAATGTCATATCACAGTAAATTCTGATAAATATTAAAGATATTAAATATTAATGAAATCTTGATAAATATTAAACAGTTTTGTTTCTCTATGAAAAAAAAATCACAACAATCATTGTCAATGAAAAGTAAACAGTTATCAACTTATCACTGCCGCTATCTTTTCAATTACGTATTGTGGCAACCAAATATTAGTTATATTAGGGTTAGAGTAGAGCTCCCAAAATTTAAGATAACGTGCACAGAATACACTTCTTCCCATAGTACATCACACAGTTTTTAACGCTTCTTTTGACGTTAAATAAATAAATAATTCTATATCAGTCGTCAATAACCTATTTTATCGTATTTTCAATATTTAATGTAGGCATTCATTTTTTAATAATTTTCCCTTCATATTATCCGTTATTTCGCTTCATCAATGCACAAGAATAGCCGATGCGTAAACCGAATCTAGCAAACAGCAAGATTTAATGTGGAGAATTTTCATTCATAACATGTTTTTCGAGATTCTTCCTTTTACGTTGCTCGTTAAGTTCATCTCGGTCGCGTCGCGTCCAACCAGAAGCCATAAACTCTCAAAATGTGTGCTCCCCTCCGATACGGTGCCCGGTCGCCACTTACTAACGATACCCGAACGCGCCGCCGTAAAACGCGGTTGGCACGCGAAGAAATCGAAAGTTGCGTCTTCCGAACGCATCGACCTGTTGCGACATTTTCCCACCCGTGTGGAGTCCTGAAAAGCATGTTTGCCCTGAATGCGTCTTTATAACCTGTGAGCTCGTAACCTAGAAGCCCAGACTGAAAGTTGATACTTCGAACAAAGCCTTTGGGTGTCGCCTCTGGAGAAAAAAGGAGAAATTCTACACCAGTGAGCATTTATTGCTCGGAATTATGCACTTTTATAAAACCATCAAAGAAATTATACTACTTTTTGACTACTAAGGCTAGAGCTAAAATTGTCATTTTGAAGCAAAACACGCTTGAAATTGTTTCGACAAAGGGTTCCGTACTACTCCAGAGAATTTTTAATACCAGTACGGTGTGTGTAGTTTGCTAATTCTTTCGCAAAACCTTTCTCTTGGTTGCAACATCTAATATAGGCATGAGGACTTCTCTTTACAATCGTACAAGATCTACATACGAAAATACTCTTTCAAACTGTTATTGAAGCAGTGATTATTGGTTGTCAAAAGACTTCCAGCAGGTGAAAGGGATGTCGTTTACACTCATCGGCTCGTACATATAAGTATTTGCTGTTCATTACACTTTCACCGTTTGCGGTGAAGTTGGGTGCGTCCATTGACAAGTCGTTATGTTTGCAATCGAATCCAAAAGCATTTCACAGGTTCTTGCATTTATTCTAAGGAATTCTCGAAAGTAAATGTCGTCGATAAACTGTTCACATAAACGATCAGTGCTTTTCCCTGAATAGATGCATCAGTTTCTATAACGTTCAGATCAATACTTTTGGATCATTTTGTGCATCATTATTCCGGAACTGCGAGTAAACAGTGAACTGTTTCTTTTCTTAATTGAATATTTTGATGAATATTCAATGAATTCGCTTCTTCATACGGAAATGTCAGGACAATACATATTTGCGATGTACACATTGTTTCAAATATCTGACAAGAGAAAAATAATTATATTGACGATACCTTATGGAATTGCAATGTCTATAGGTATTGTAAACGGTACACAGACTGATAAAGTGTTATTAGTTTTCATGTGTATTATGAAATTACTGTCGAAAATTATTATTCAGAAATCTGCACTGAAATAGAGCGTTTGCTAATTCATTTACAATAACTAATTTCATGTTTAAGAACTCTGCTTACTTTATGGCGTTTATTTGATAATACTTAACATGACAAGAAGCCTGTGAAGGAAATCCCACACTTATACGTCTGGCTGAAGAACCGCTGCAACAGAATCCGCAAAAAGAAAAGTTCAAATGCGGCGGCACTCACGAAGTGATGTATCACGGTGGCAGAGCACGTAAAAACGCAGCCGCATGAAGGCAAGCGCGCGTTCGCAAACGGACCGAAAGGGGCGGGGAGAGGGCAGTGAGTGGCGAGGGACGGGAGAATGCGCGGGGAGAGAGGCAGAGTGAGTGGTGAAGGACGGGGAGAGTGGGCGGGGAGAAGGCAGAGTGAGTGGCGAGGGACGGGAGAATGGGCGGGGAGAGGGGCAGAGTGAGTGGAGAGGAACGGGGAGAGTGGGCGGGAAGAGGGGCAGAGTGAGTGGAGCGGGACGGACAGAGTGGGTGGGGAGAGGGGCAGAGTGAGAGTGGAGAAGGTCGGGAGAGTGGGCGAGGTTGAAATGGGTATATTGAGAGAGTCGAATGGGTGTGGAGGAGGATTGAGTGGGGACGGGAAAATCGGCGAGGAAAGGGACGGAGGCACTGAGTGGAAGGCGGGAACAATAGGCGAGGAGGGTGAAGAGGGTGGGGTGGGGGCCGGGAAGTGAGCAGGCAGAAGGGTCGTGTGTGGCAATCCATTTCAGAACAGAGGCGGGAAAAGGGAAAGGAACGGAGGGAGGGAAACCCTGGGGAACGGGGAGAAGGGCGGAGGTAGGGGAGGGGAACTCTTGGGAAACGTGGCCGGGAGAGGGACGCGAGGAGGGAGTCAGGTGAGAAAGCCCGGCGGGGAGAAGACGGCGCGGAGTCTGCGATCGTTTTTACGCACGGTCCGCGCGCGGGCAGGCGAGCGCTTTCCTCGGCCGGTTCCAGCCCGAACTGGCGCAGGGGTCAATGACAGGGCTGGCGCGGCATGGCGTGGCGTGGCGTGGCGTGGCGTGGCGTGGCGCGCTGACCGGGCGCCCGCGCCGCGGCCCGCTAGCCGACTTTCTACCGTGCGGGTAGGCGAGCGGGCGGGCGGGCGGGCGGGCGTCCCGGCGCCGACGTCCCGGCGCGGGCGGCGCCCCGCCGCGGGCGCTGCGACGCGTCGCCCCTGCCCCTCCACCCCACCCCCACTTCCCGCTCGCGGCCACCCGCTCCTTCCTGCTACGTTCACTTGCTTCCCGCTCGCGCCGGCGCGGCCATCGGGCAGGTTTCAACTTCTCTTTTAGCCCCGCGCCGTTTACGTGATTTCCATCTCTTTCGACTTCCTCTAGGTCAACTCTCGTACTCACACTCAAATCGTATCTCTTCCTCTCTCTCCGCATTATGTTTTCCTCTCCACATATTTCTCTCTCTACCGCTCTCACTCTTTCCGTCTCCACTCACTCTCATTTCACTTTTCTTTCTCATCGGGAATGTCTTCTCTCAATCCTCCACTGCTGTAATTGCTTTTTATAATTATTTTTTTGTAATTCGGTCTGTTTCTACTTTGTTGTTCTTATTATTTTGATATTCTTCTCTTCAATGGCCAGCGTTCCATCTGGGAAAGTGTTTTGGCTCCTGGCAATTCCTTTACTCAATTCTCAGCGCTATCAGATTGCCCTGGAGCCTCTATTACCACCACCACTTTGTTGGTTCAGTTGCAGTGAGTGTTAAAACCAGTAGCAAAAACAAGACATTCAGGTATTCTTGATTTTTAACGTTGATATCGAAGTTTCTGATTCAAGATATAAATACATTAAATATCCCCTGCAATGATTAGTCTATATTTAATTTTTAGATATCAAAACCTGATTTAGCAAGAACCTGAACGTTCTCTGATTAGTTACGGTAATACATTAAATTACCGTGATAATGGGCAGGCAATATGGTCTTATCTCAAACGTTGCTTCTGTAATCTGCAACATTCAAATCTGTAAGTCTATCTCTTTTCCAGTGCATACAAACCCTTTCTTTCTCAAGAAAAGAGGAAAAGGAAAGGAAAATACTTATTTAAAAACAATTGAAGACAAGAATTAAAAAATAATCCGAAACATAACTATTCAAAATGAAACGTGGCCTACCATTTCAGCTTAAAACCTGGCCAGATGATTCCATACGTTCAATCCAGCTCACACCATTTCCTTTATAGACACACTTCTTCCAGTGCTAGAAGGAAAGTTGTAGAGCCAGTTTTATTCATGCCATGTCGCGTGTCATAGTGACTCCGCGTGTTCATCATAACCTGTAAGGAATACGCCGCATATGCGCTTTGAGTTTCATACGACACAGTCTCCCACCATGAATACTTCTGCAACGTCAGAAACACTTTTCCCGCGGTCGATACACATCCAGACAAGCCTGTGCTCTCGCCAATATGGCCCGAAAGATTCCATTACAAGAAAAACGAAATATATGTTCCAACTTAAAAACGCATGTCTTCAAAATACAGAATAATGTAACTAATATTTTTATTGAGAGCTGGCAATTATAATGTTTGGAACCTCAACAGTTTTCAATTGAATTGTTATTTGTATTCCAAAGAAAAATTTAAAAGCATAATTATAGATATGTCACAAAATACATTTATTAATAACACCACAATAAAACTCACTAAAAGGAATTGAAGTTATTGTAATGTCTTCATTCCTTGTACAAATGAGAAATATCTATTGTTATAATTGACTTTCTCAGGTCTCCCCCTTTCTGAAAATTAAGAGTTAAATAATGTAAAAATTAGGGGCATTTTTATTTCTATTTCTTCTTCTTTCTCTTCTTCTTCTTCTTCTTCTGAGAACCTTCTCTAACTTAACACAGAGAAAAACAGTTTTGTTTCCTGACAATTGTTAATTGATGAATGATGACCATGATAGATGAATATTAATCAAGATTAATACAACAAATCGTGATTTGCCTTTGCATAGGCCTACCAACTTAAAATCACAGTGTACAAAAATACGACCATATCACAGAGCACCCTATGATACATAGATCTGCGAATTTTTACTTCCATATTTTCCATTACTTATCAGATAATGTTTATTTTGCAGTCGATAGCAGAAACAAATCTGCTCTCCGCCCGACCGATGACATTTCGACCCACTGCCCGCACTGTGCCTCGCGGCAGAACCGACAGGCGCGAAAATAGGCGCCAAACGGAGCAGGCCCCGTGACCCCGATTCGCCGCGAATCAGCGGCAGTAGTAATCGGAGGTGCCATCCAAGACCCCTAATTACCGCTTCCCCTGTCCTTTCCGAGGCGACGCGCGACGTCTGATCGACAGCAAGCACAGTCATCGACGTCTTCCAAACGCATAGCCGCTTCAGTCGTTTTCAGCTCGTGTCGCTAGGCGAAAGTAGAGAGTTTTTCCACAGTGCATCGTGAAACGATGTAATGTACGTTTGATGCAACCAAGTGACCTGTTTCGTTTGAAGTGTTAAAAGCGTTTTGTATATTGTTTTTGTTCTGGATAGCTCGGAACCGTGATGACAGAATGTACTACGAACGCCAAATTACTATAACGCCACATCATCTTGATTTGTATTTGTTCGACTCAACTGCCTACCAACATGATTTTGCATCATAATGTTGAAATAACAGCATACGCTGTCACCACTGTTGGGAAAAGTTCCATTCATCGTGTTCACATGACTTGTATCGTGTACGACACAAGTAATCGTTGTATCGTATACAAGTCACGTGATTACATCCTATAATTCTGTTGGGAGAGAGGTTTTTCGATACAACTCTATACGAAACAATGTTCCAACATTTTCTATACAACGATACGTTTCCGATACAACTCTAAAGTGAGAATTCGCGAATATGTACTAGATGCTCAAAAGCGGGCTCTTATCGTATACGATACGTGCTTCAGGCCCTCGTTTCTCGCCTTCCCCGAAGCATTTTCCGAACAACGCTCATTCATCGATGGTGCTGGCGCGGCCTGGCTCCTCGCTTCTCACCACCTGCGCGTTCCACTGGCCACGCGCTGCCGCTCGCGCGGAGAAGGCGCGGGAGTTCCACGCGCGTTTAGCGCTACGCCGCCTGCGTTGAGGAAGGTGCTTAGAGCACGTCCCCACGCCGCGGAACACAAACAACGTCTCGTTAGGTGGCACGGAGAGGGACAGTGAGCGCGAGGTGGGTGGGCGTGAGTAGCGGTTCCTACGAGGAAAATACGCACGTTGACGAAGAGAAGGTGCACGCTGGCATTCACACCCGGATAACCGGAAAGTAACTACTAGGCACAGGCCATTTATAAATGAATTAGGGAAGGGGTTAGATCGCTTTCTTAAAAAAATGCAAACTCTAAATTCAACAATGAAATGGGCTTGGCATTCGTAACATTTTGTTTCTGTATATATTGTATAGGTGTATGTCATTTCAATCGGTCGACGTTAGCGTCTGATTATTTTTACTTCCACATTTTCTCATTATTTATTTCTTAATGCTTATTCTGAAGTCGATTGCAAAGAAACCGTTATCGGTGTAGTGACAGCCAGTTGAGTTCGTGAATTCCCGAACGAAACCGATGTAATTTTCGAATGCGAAAATGTTGGCACGCGTTTTGTATGACGTGTAAACGATCCCTTGATAATCATTTGAAACCCCGCAGCAAAAAGTTTCTTACATCCATAACGAGCATTCAGAGAGTTATGGCTTGCGCACTGCTTTCTAGTATCAGCAAGACTGAACATCGAAAGTCGTATACGTATCACTTAAAGGGTACACAAAAACGATACACAAAACTACCGGGGCCATGTGATAAATAAATTCAATTTGAATTCTCCAAATTATAACTTTTAAACAGTTCTTTTTACTCTTTCTCTCTGAAGTAGTAAATTATTCATGAATAACTTACTTGTATTGGATAGTTTGGGACCAAAAAGTAGTGATTTTGTAATTCTAGTTGCGAGTTTGTCACAAGTAATTTACATTTAGACTACAATACTACGCTCTTAGATGGAGTTGAGTATTCCACCATGATCATCGACTTGTAAGCGGACGTATGTCATTCGCAAAGGTGTCCATTACTGATGACCTCTTTTGCTAAGTACGGCTATTATGTTCTAACGCAATCGAAACCTTTACAGGATGTAATGATCAACGCCGAAAGAAGAATCTACCACGTGCCTAGCCGTTTTATGTTCAGCCGCCCATAGTGATGAAGGTGATTTAAGTTTGTACGGATCCCACTCCATTCTATAATACGATTCACTGAGGGACAGGCTTCGATTCAGCTATGATAATGGATGCGTTTACCATTAGCTCTTGCGCTGAACGAGTCGAGAATCACTCATCGTTTCACCCTATTTATTGTTGGCTTGCAGACATTAAAACTCTTGGTATTCAAAATCTCAAATGCTTTCACTGAACTCAATAGAAATCTCCATTGTTTTCACCTATTCCGGCCTCAAACATCAAAATGCATATCTTAGTAGTTTATCTAAAAACAATGCCCATTAATGATTTGTTTTATACTGAACGCACTTGTCAAGCCTTAGCTTCATCTTACCTTATGGATGACATCAGAAAAATACTGAACATTTGACATCAGAAAAATACTGAAAGGTCATTTTTCAGACAACAAAAATCGGCGAGACCTGAGTAAACAGAACTGTTCTTCCGCCTGTCTATTTCTTTCAATCATTTCATTCCTAAGTGTATTTAAAATCTAGGATAAAATCGGGCCATTAAATTCCGGCAACTTATTGTTTTGATTGGTTGATGTTTCCGGGCGCGTCAACTGCTAAGATCCTGTACGTGTAGGGCATGTTTTATTGCGGGATGTGGCGGTGATCTTTCCCCGCTGGATGACGAGATCCGGCGCCGACCTACCCGTCGGCTTGGGAGGGGTTCTCCAGCCAGATATCTCCCATCAGAGGGACACCGCCCCAGTCGGGACAAGCTCTAAGCTTCCATCATGTGTGGAAGTGCAGTGCATGTAAGTGTTAGCGTGTGTAAGAAAGAAGTGAAGATAGGACAAGGAAGGGGAAGGAAACGCCCTCGCGCGCAGTTCATAGCCAATTTGTTAGGGTACTGCTCTGCTATTCGCCTAGTATTGATCGGGTAAACCACGGAAAACTATCGATCACAGCAGCCGGCACCTAGAATTCTCCCCCAGGCAGCGGCAGAATTTGACCTATCTGTCTAGCTAGTATCGAAAATCCTGCCACCTTCGGGAATAGAACTTTACGACCTCCCGGTCAGGGACACTGCAGTGACATCAGTTGAATCCCGAGCCACCTAAGGCGATGGAAAATTGTGATAATGGGAATTTCTTTCTTTCAATACAAATACATCACGTCGCCAGCTTATTTTCCTTAAAAAGCGCGCCAAGGTATCGCGAAACAATCCTGTCAGCTCACTCGCGAACACTTCGCAGGAATCGTCGCGAGACCTTTCATTTACGGAAGACGCGCTGTAGTTTGGATTGTCGAGAAACGACACGGGCTGACGGAGCTGTACAACACAGAAGGAATGAGCACAGATTCCTGCGCTTCTTCTGACCAAGGATCAGTCGTCCAGACGCTGACGAGACCAGTACGAGAGGCAGCGGTGCGGTGTCCTTGTGCACGTGCAGCATGCAACGGTGGCAGCCGCTTTCTTTCCACGCCCTCCCGTCCTCCCCCGCGCGCCCGGGGTCGCATCTGCCTGGGAGCTTCGCAATGCCACCAAGCGGGATAGGCCGTGTCCTCCTTAGCGCACACTGCGCGTGTACGAAGGTGTGATGCGGGCTCGCTAACATTTTGGTTTGATTGATTAGTGATTGTGGGCACGTCAATTGCTATAGTCATTTGATATTTAAGTGTGGCTCATGTGTTTGTAATGTGAGAGATGGTGAAATTTTCTCGCTGGATGACGAGATACAGCGCAGACCTACACGTTGGCTTGCCGGGTTTTCTCTAACCAAGTATCTCCCACCAGCAGGGCACCGCCCTAGCAGGGACAAAGTCTAAGCTCTCGACTGGCCTCCCTGATTGTGTAGTAGTGTAGTGCTAGTACATGTAAGTGTGAGTAGGTAAGGGGTGACGATAGAACAACGAAGAGAAAGGAAGGATCGCGCGCGATCCATGACCCGTTTGTTAGGGTACTGCTCCGGTATTCGCTTGGTGATGATTGTAGAAACCACAGAAAACTACCGATCAGCCCCTAGAATTATCCTCTGAACAATTGAACTCAACCCAGATATGTGGCTCGTGCCGAAATTCCTGCCATCGCCGGTGCTCGAACCTTAGGACTCAGAGACACTGCAGTGACATCAAGAGATGCCCAGAGTAACGTAAGCCGGTCTAACGTTTTGGTCAACCCCCAATTTTATTAGGTACCAATTAAAATACTCGCATCAGTGATATATTTTATTATACTACTTTGATACATGCAAACATTTCGCACTTTAAAGTAATCGTTTTAAAAGAGAAAATAGTGTCATGCTGTAACCCAACTTAGAATATTATGTTGTTGGTGGGAATATACTCCAACACTTTCATAGAACAACCCCAAAAGGTCTGATTTTGTACTCGTTGGCTAATAAAAAAAATCCTGTGTCCGAGTGTTAGTATAACGGAAATGGGATTTTAAGGGTCTAGGAAGTATTGTCTGGAGACATTCGCGATGATAAAGCATATTGCAGCGTGACGTGTGTTGTGGGTTGCATACGCCAATTTTTACATCATATAGGCAAAATTCTACGGTTGGTTGTTGTTGTTGTTTTTTCCTCTTAAATCTGTGTTATGCTACCCACGTGGTAATTACAATTCAGAAGTAGCATGTGAATGGGCTTTTACTCGATGGTGTAGTATAAATCGTACCAAACTGCCAACTTTCCTTAGAGTATCATACACAGAGCATTTTTCCGAGGGCAAGTAAGCCCCATGATCAGTTAGATCTCAGACGTTCACGAGGTAAGAGACGAAATTCGTTTCTTGTTCATTTATTTACTTGTTTCTGAGATTCTTTAACTGAAACATTCCGAAACGTCATTTAACTGTTTCAAAAGGAAGCTTTCATTCATATCAGAATTAGTGGCAAAAGAGCAATGATTCAGTTTTTCAATTAGAAAAAAAGCATAAGCATACTTGACAGAAAATAAATAATGATATATTACTTATATAACCTTCCATTAACTTTTTTATTAATACTATTACTTTTTTCCTCTCCTCATCGATCGTTTACATTTGAAGTGCGTAAACCCGGTCTTACGTTTTGTGAGAGAACGTTAAATGGAAACTTAAATGAAGCGATGATGTTTAGTTTGCCATTAATGTATTCGGGTATTAATAAGATATTTTGATAATAAACTCCTATTCCGTGCTCCATCTTCTTGCAGGAAGTTCCTAGAATATTCGTAGTAAAAATGGATGCACTAGTTCTTGAGAAGATTACTAATTTTATACCAGATATCAAGGGCATGGTACTAGTGATTTACGCATTACATTGTATCTCATTAGTGGGGTACCTATTTCTGAGGGAAGGTGATGGAGAAGACTTACAACATTATTTCCTTTCCCTTTTCAGGTGTGTGTGTGTGTGTGTGTGTGTGTGTGTGTGTGTGTGTGTGTGTGTGTGTGTAATCATAGTGGTGATTTGACTTTGCCTTGAACTGTATGAGAGAGGGTGATGATAAGAAGCATATCCTGACGATTACGGATGAGATGTTCAGAAGAGGTGTGTGAATGGTGTTGGAAGCCAATCATGCCTCAACTTCATAGTGAAAACGCTCATGCCAAGCGGGAGAGTCGAACTCGCAGCCTTGGACACCGCGTACTTCGTCGGTGCTCCAAGCCTCTGTGCCGCCGAGAGCGGCATTCAAGTGGCACTCACTGACAATCTCCTGCTACCGCAGGGTAGGAAACGCCAGTGCTGTAGCTAGAGCTGGCGACACCTGACACAATATTCATACTACTCCCTTCCCAAATTCAAATAAAAGTTCGCGTTATATAATATACTATAGAAGTTTTTATTGAAACAGAAACATTTTTTAGAATTCTTGTCAAAATTATTTATTAGTTGTAATAATTAAAAATTACACGAAATACCAACGCTAAATTTAATAATACTACAATTAATACTCAAAATTTACATCAATTAATGCAGTTGTACACTTTATCTCGATAATAACTTCGATTTTAAGAATCTTGCATTTAATTGTAAAATCGTTCAAATCCAGTAATGCAATTTTTATTTTAGAAATGTCATACGATCGCTTTCAATTCCCATTTAAGTTTGTGAAACCCCTAAAGTAGTGTCACCTGGTCAGACCGCCACCTGCTCCTCCCTGTAGCTGCGCCACTGGTACTCAGTACTACACTGTCTGAAATAAAAACCGGACATGAGAATTGACCCGAGGAAGGCAGGGTCAAACGAAACCCTCCTCGCTTCGCGTCTCGTGAGGAGTTTATGAACGGGACGAAAGTTGCTGTCTGTGAATCACCCACATTTCTTCTCGCGTTGGCGGAGCGTCAAAAAAGTCCCCTCACGACCGCCACTCTCTCCCTCTCCTGAATTCAAAACAGCTCGCACACTTTCGACCCCGAGCAAGTCTGAATGTCACATACCTGAAAGGCGAACGGCTGCCAACTCGAAATTGCAAAATTATATCGAAAATTTATGGCGTGTTCCTTGCACTACTCGATGCTTCATTTGCAGGAACCAAATGTTGAGGTCTCGCCAGACGAAGTACTAACAAACAGAGAATAGGGCAAGGACGGTCACTCTCTGAAGTGCTGAACTAAGCCCCTCGAGATTAAAGATTTAAATGTGTGGCACAACAATCTATCTACCTCGAGTAAAGAAGTATATATTTTATATATTAATGTACTGGCGATTTGTTGGTATTCAATAAATGTCAGAGATTAAATTTTGCCTTTACAAACTTTTTGACCTTTAGATAAACAGCTTTCGATAGCTTCATCAGATCTGCGACGTGGAAGGTAAAGAATTAGACGTTGAAAATCATGAAATGTGAGAATTATGTTAATAATTACACTCGACTCCTGTATGACATTTTACTTGCCTTTGGCATGAGAATAATTATTAGCTAGTGGCCTGCTGCAGCTGCAAAAACGCTGCTGAACAAAACCACACAAAATGGTTTTCTCAAAAGTAATACTCACGTCACTCAAGAACAACAAAGACAATACTCCGGAATAAAACAGCAATAAATTTCTTTTTAACAAAATTAGTCCTGAATAATGTAATATCATAGTGTGGAATATATACAGTACAATCGTTCGTTACATTTCAAGAATATAAAAAAGATGATGTTTCAGAATGCAACGCGCGAAGAGCAAATATTTCATGGCGAGAAGCCTCTTCATTTTAGCCTTGCAATCGCATGACGTTAGCTGTCGTAAGCAGTGAAGCACTAAGTTCAGTCGATATTCGAAGTATGATATTAGGTCAAATAACATAATCAAATGTTCGCATTTCTCAGTCAACATCGAAACTGTGTCATTGTTTATCGATTTTTACCGACTTGGTGGTTATCTAACGAAACCATAGACACCTCTGACATGACCGGAAATTGGATAATTTTCTTTCAATTTCTGCGCACGTTAGAAATTAGCAATGTAGAAAATATAATAATTGCTTTTCATAGTTCAGTATACAAAAATGTTATCTTCATTAGGCACCAGTTGCGATGAATCGTAACTTATAACAATCAAAGGGCGCGTCACACCCTTTCACGGGCGGACTCTACTCTAATTCTTTACGTACGTGGATATTCTTTGGAAGCAGTTCAATATTCACAAGTCAAAGAAATCGTTGGAATCGAACTGTCGTTGATGGCCCGAGGTCTCCATTTGCTTCATCTATAAAAGCGGCATTCGGTATTCGTGTAACAGCCAGCAACCACTCGCCGAATCCCAAGTAGGGGGGATGAGTTGCTTGCTATTTACCGAGCGACGAACGTTCGGTGCTCGTCCTACCCACCACGTGTCGATCATTAGGACACATCAAAGGAAGCGAATATTTGCCAAACACATCAGCTACTCGGGATTGGGCGAGCAGCAGCTCGTTGCTAGGCGAATGCCGACTGTGGACAACCGCCATAAGTCGCTCCCCGAGGTGCACCAAGCGCTTTGTTAACGATTTCTTGGGCTTGTTCGGTTTGGTAAGAACTGTTATAATCTATCAAGTCTTTTTCCGAATATTTCTCGATTCTTGTTTTTTCTTCATACGCGGCATTATTTGAAATAGACATATTCTCAATTTTTTAAGCATTTTAATCCTGATTTTCATTTTTCTATTGTAAAATATTTTGACTTATCTAAGTTTATAAATTATCTCAAAATATGAACGACGACGTAAGAATCGCCAGTCTAACCCTTTCTATTTAGCCCTTAAGGCTGATTTACCGGTCGCGTGAGCTGAATTTCGATATCCCTATACGACTTACACCTCCGTTCAAGTACGAAGAGAAGAAAATATGTGAGCGTAATTCATTTGTTACGTATATCACCTTGCAATAAAGAGTATCCTATCCACTTGTAATATACTTCTTAATGCCGTGGGATACATAGGGAATCCACGCAGAAAATCCGGTAAGTGAGTAATTGGTCAAACGACACGAGAAGAATCCAGAAAGGTGAAAACACCTCACGGCAATCGGGCGCCTCAGCACCGCGTTCGCGTAAAAGTAATGGAGCTGCGGGAGGTTAGCGCCGGGCGCAGAGTATAGGCCATGGAAACTGCGATTCGTTCTGGGAAATTACGCTGGGAGGAGCGTGGGCCGGGCCGGCCCGAGTACTTGGCTTTCTCAGGGGCACGGGATGATCTCACGCGGAATGGGATGCTGGAATTCGTCCTTCCTTTCGACATTGCTTCGCTGCGGTTGAGAAAGTGGAACGCCCCTGCCCGCCGCCGCCGCGCCGATGCAGACGGCCTCTGTCCGAAATCCCGTGGCGCTATCACAGGCGTCGCTGGCGAGGAAGTCCCGCCCTCAATATTAGTGTAGTCCCTAGTAAACCCAGGAGTAGTAGAGAGTTTGTGCAAGCCATAGAGGACAACACTATCGATCTTCTGCGCATGCGCAGATGCACTACAATGGTGCGAAACTTGAACTACGCATGCGCAAAAGATCGAGTGCTTAAACGTTCGAGGGTGTACAAATTCTCTATTATTTTTCTGTCTTAGATAGTCATCCTAATTTCCTGATAAATATTCTTTTTTGAACATAATTATTGCAAAAACCTATTTGACGTAAGAATTCTCGTACATTCAATACGATCACTAGCAATTTCGTGATATTTCATTGAACGATATTATTGATATCAGTGCCAAAAAGAGTACAACGTATTAATTGATTGTTTTGTTTCAAGGGTGCATCTACTTCTTATGTCATTTTTAAAATATCGAACATCATGATTCGATAATTCCCATTGGTACGATTTATGAGAATAAATTACTTGACATCAACGGTTTCAATATTCTTTTAATAATTTATGAAACATTATTATTGTTGTTGATAAACTGTTTTACTAATGCTTTACAATGGACTTATTTTATTTTTTATTATTAATTAAGAATCAATGAGGTATCAACCACAACGTACATTACAATATAAATTTAATATAAAGACAACAGCCATACATGTTTTGGGACTAATTTACCCGATTTTCAGAACCTTCAAGAAGGACTTAAGTCTTGAATGTCGTGCAGAATTCTATGACAGTCAGTGTATGGCTGTTTATTCTTTACATTAAATTGTTATTGTAATACACTTTGTGGATGATATCTCCTCGATCTTTAATTAATAATAATTGTGGATTACCACAACATTTCTGCTGCCACCACGGAATTTATTTAATTTTGTAACATTGCGCAGATGACCTCTGTCCGGAATTCCGGAAGGGTATGACTAGTTGCTCGAATAACAAGGAATGTTGAGATATTACTTTATTCAATACGGTGTACAGGGATGACGCATAACATTCTCTCGTAAGATAGTTGGCTTCATTATTACCAACAAAAGCACAACAATACACAATTTGTGATAAAGAAAATTATGAGAATTTCATTTAACACCAAACACTTTTGGTGATTTATTTAGTAAATTGTACTTTCTTAAAATTAACTTTCAGTTTTCATAAACATCTGTTTTAATTACTTTATGTTGCGTAAAATTTGAATTAGAAGCTAGAACGATTATTTTCTGCATCGCAGACAGTTACTACAGAGAGGCTTGTCGAAGTTCCAAAAAGGGAGAATGGAAAAAGAGGGATGAAAGTTATCACATAATTAACAATCGATTTAACATATGGTGGCAACCCACGAGTATTTTCGATATAGTTTAAAATATTGTACATAATGATATCAATACCTCTTTATTCTCCAGTTTCGTAACTTATTGTTCTGATATACTAGCTCAAACACTGGAAGACGTCCTCACTGTATCACTGTCCCAGGCGGCGTGAAATTTCGACAGCATTTTTTCCTGCCATTTAAAGGAGTGCAGTTCGACATCACGAGCTAACACGGCAACTTGCACGGACTAAGCAACCAGGAAAGTTCATCGGCATACGCAAGAATCCCAATTGTCATCCAGAATAATTGATAAGAAATGATTTTGTAAAGGTCAGTGGGACAGATGCTTTTATGCTCTTACGATGTCGTGCTACATTCCTGTAGGGTAGGCCTTTGCATCCGACGAATCATTAAATAAGGATTTAAAGGAGAAAAATGGGTTTACTCGTCCGTTAAGTTGAAGGACGGCGAGGCTGACGACATTTTTAATGTAACATTGATAGAAGGTTTCCTGATATAAAACAAGCTTTCACAGGATAGAGCTTATTTTTTACTTCCATTAGTGGGTCTTGGCCAAGTAGATTGCTTAATAAACAAACGAACAGAACGTGATATAAAATATAAAGAAATTACGATTAAATTTTCAAAATCATGAGTATAAAATAACTATTTTCTCAACTAACTAGAGCTTTATTTGAATGAAAGGAAAGTTATTCATACATTTTGATGATTTTCCTCCGTGAATCTTCTTTTGATGAAAATGAATGAAATGAATGAAGTGAATTCGACTCATTATGTCAATTGGTGCTGTTTGTGAATATTAAACGTCTCTTCTACGGGATAAACAAGACACTCCCTTCACATTCAAATATCATGCAATCCAACACATATCATTTAACATTCGCTCAAGTAAATTCCAACCACATTCTCGGCAAAAAAATTTTTTTTTTTTTGTTGCGACATTCACAAGCTTTTTTATAAATTTAGTATTCCCATACGAACTTTGAAAAAGAAATAATATTCAGATGTATCTTTTATATCACAAATTTCCACTGCAAAAAGCCTCCTGTCATATCAGAGGTGACTATGGTTTCGTTAGGTACCTAGGAAAAACATAAAATAATTAAATAGTTTCAATTTAGACAAAAAAGGCAAATATTTGATTGTTATTCCACCTATTCTCTTAATACGTGCCCATCTGTCGCATTATCATACTCATTGCATCACTATTTACAACAGCTGCCGTCATGCTACAGTAAGACTCTAAGGAAGAGATCTTACACCATAAGTATCTGCTATTTACGTGCTGCGTTATGATACTGCTCCTTTTTATATCATTATTACCCAAAGAACTTCTGTAGTGTATACGTACTATGCTATGTACACACAAGCATAGTATATATATATATATATATATATATATATATATATATATATATATATATATATGAGCCCAGTGATCAAATTGTTTGAAGAAATTTAATAACTTTAATTCTTGTGGATTGTCCACGCCGCAAAATTCCCGTTGCGCCGAAGTTAACACGTTAAGAAAGGAACCGCAAGAGACAACTTTCTCAGACTTAAAAGTTCCCTATAATTTCATGGTTATAATCCGCTGCAAGATGACTTTCCTTGCGACCTCGTTCCCTAGATCGAAGTGGCTCAATGGCCGTCGGAGGACGAAAATTCAAAGTAAAATCCGAATTTGTTCCGGTGATGTTGGATTCCATCGGGAGTAGAATGTCATCTCTGCGCATGGATCAGTGTCTGCGCAGGTTCAGTTCGTTTATCTGCGCGTAGGGACATCTGCGCATGGAAGTGAGCAGCGTATGACACAATCCATGAAATAATTTCAATTTTATGTCTGGAAAAGCTCTGTTCAGAAGCCATGCACAGCATTACGCGACGTCAACGAGAAGTCACCTCCGTCCATCTACTCTAAACTTACCTCATAATCACACAGAACGGACCTCGTATTTAAAAATATGGGCCTCCAAGTTGTTCGCAAGAAGGCCTAAGTCCTATCTCCAATACACTGGTGTCTTCTTCCTTATCATTTCGTATTTTCTTCCACAATTTTTTTTCGGATAGACTCGCTCTCACAGAATCCTCTCACGAGACGTCTACGGCATCTGAGGCATCCGCGTCAGCCATCTGCGGAAGGTATTTGCGCCAGGCATCTACGTCCAGCATCCAGGACGCTCCGCCCGAGTAGAAAGTGCGCGCTGCGATCGCCCTCGTTGACCCTACACACGTCGGAAGGTACTAATTTAGCACAGAACCCATCAGAATGCTGCAATGGGAACGAGGGGCACAGTTCTGCAGCCGGAGCGAAGGGAGCCGTGGCGAACTTCACGGTGGGGTGGGTAGGGAGGAATGAACAGAGCTGTTCATCAGTCAGAATGATTGTGTAGTTACTGATCCTGGCCATGTTTTCTTCTGAGGTTAAAAGTCTCTTAAGATTAGAGCAAGTTACATGCAGGCAAGTGTTCTCCCCCGCTAAAATGTGAGATCGGCGCCATCTGCACGTCTGCTTCTGGGTTCTTTCATCCTCTGGGTGTCTCCCTCTGCTGGGCACCGCCCCGGTCGGGAAAACTATAAATTACCGACATGTGTGGTAGTGCATGTAAGTGTGTGTGTATGTGTGTGTGTGTGTGTGTGTGTGGGTGGGTGTGGGTGTGTGTGACGAGAAAGTAGGACAAGGAAGAGGAAGGAAAGATTCCGTGTGGTTCGTTGTCCATTTAATTAACGTTCCGACATTCGCCAGATATTGATCGGAGAAACCATGGAAAACAACCCTTCAGAGCACTAGGCCTCTAGACTTCTTCTGCAGTAAATGAATGCAACTCAACTATATAGCTAGTATCGAAAAATTCGTCACGTCCGATTCGATTTGCCACTCGAACCCTAGGACCTCCCGATCGACGGTTTCTCGCCAGAGACCAATTAAGACGGTACGCTCGGATCAGTGTAACAACTCTACAATCACGCAATTACAAGTTTTCGATTGAGCGGCAGTATAGAAGCAGTATAGTATGCAGCAGTATAGTTTCATCTCATCTACTCCACATGTATCCCATGACGAATATTCTCTGTCATCGAAAAAATAGGGAGAAGGAAGAGGAGATACAGATGCATTAATGGTTGTTGGCTTCAAGAACATCTGAAGAACAACATCTTCAAGAATATCTGAAGCATGGCTGGCCATCTAATGAAATTGATATCACTAATGTCAGTGCAAATACCGACAAACCTAAATGCTAGGAGAAATTTCAATGTGCGCGGTAAACGAATATTGAACAAAACATAATAGTTTCATATCAGATGGCGCTGGAGGTGAACCAAAAATACTGATACTGATTCGCCTGAAAGGAAAAAGAGGTAAAAGGGTCACTCTTGCAGTGCGTCGCGGGTTCGGCAACAATGACCCTTGCATTTCTCACATCTCCTCACCGGGTGCCACCTCAAGTTCCTCCTGCGCTCCGGTTCCCGCGCGGTCACCTCAGAACGAAGAACAACCAGCCCGCACTCCAGGGAGCGAAAACAGATGAACTCCGATTTAACGTTTAGCTTGACTACGGAGAGATCACCAGGGGCGAATGTTCACCTCAGAGGTCGGGCCGCATAAATAAAACATCCCTCGCGCGCCACGCGCCGGTCACTCCTTCTCCGGCCTGGCCCCGCCCCCTCTCAGCCCTGGACGCAATAGTGGTGCGCGGAGAGGAGCGGAGAGGTGAGGCGAGGTGATGCGAGGCAAGGTGAGGCGCGTGAGGTCTGAACGGGCGCGGGCGCGCTCGCGGCCTCCTTCGTGCGCGGGGTAGAAAACGTGCGAGCGCGCACGCAACGCGCACGGTCCGACGGTACAGATGCTTCCCACTTGCTTTGACAAGCTGCTCACCCATTGGCCGTTTCGATCGAACTTTACCAAATATTTTAAATGAAAGATAGAGTCTTCGTCAACGATTTTATTAATTATGTTAGCAGCTTGCGATGTTTTCAGTCATCATCTTCAGATCTTGGACCCAGAAATTCGACAATTCGAGTGTAAAGATACTTTCTTAAAGATATTTTTAAGCCTAATCACCTCAACAAGAAACCAATAATCAACCAAATAGACTAAGAACTGTAACAAGCGAGGTGTTCGTCTCGAATGAAAATATAGTGGCATCATGATCATGAATCAATCATTCAACTGTCGATGTCTTGAATTGAATTCACTCTGGGGTACAAACGTCCGAGCGCTCACGCAATGGGGTTCGTGGCAAATGCTTCCTGGTAGCTCGCCGTAACTCTACTGAGGATGATGAGAAGCTATAACGATTCAAATCTCAATACAATCGGTACAGTGAAAACCGCACAAATATCACGGTCATTAGATCATCGATGACCCGCATTCCTTCGTATCTCGAATTTTATTAATTTTATGGGTAGAAAACGTGCCAGCGCATTGAACGTCACGGGTGATCAACCGTTGGCAAATTATTCCTTTCGTGATGCCGACGTCTTCGTACAAACTTCCACGTAGTGTTAGAATCAATGTAAGCGAGACTTTCGCTTTAGGTGCAACTAAGAAAGAATATCCACACTTCGAGCACATGCCCTTCCCGAACGCAATAACCTCGTAAGCCCAAACAGGTAATCGATAATATATTTTTTCTCCTTCGAAACATTCAAATGAGATTTTTTTCTTTTGAGGGGATGAGTAAGGCCACGACGAAGAAAGATGATAGTCCGTAGTCCTCTTCAATCATAAAGAAATCGCTAAAACTTCTGACTACGGGTACCCAGGTTGAGTGCCAATGAGTGTATCACTCCACACGCAAACCATCATGTCCAGATCTCTTCTAATGAGTCAATGCCCGTCCTGACGAAGAGGGCGATTAGCCATCTGCGCAGCTCTGCTGCCAACAGCATTCCCCACCGCAACCCCTTTGCTTGTCTCGCAGCATCTTTCCACGCTCGCTATCCCTAATCACTACCTGGGTTCGTGACCCTAACGCAAACACCAGCGCGTCCGTCAGTCCGCAATCCCCACGGAATCGATGCCACTCGTTGGATCAGTCTCTTACTCCCCCGACCGGTCGTTCATCTTTCAAGAGCTGGACGTCTGCACGCCAACAATCGCCGACGTGCCCTCCAACACTCTTCCCCTCGCCCGCGCCTTCGTCTGCGTTACATTCACCCGCGACGAGACACGCGGGTGACTGACCGGCCATCGCGTACCTCTGGATCGTGACTCGAGAGCGCCGGCTGACACAACACGATCTCCACCTCCCCTCCCACGCGTGGTAATTTCGTAGGCTAATTAAATATGTATTGATCGAGGCACGTCGCTGGACTCCACTTCACTGCGATTGTGCAATTTACGTTACTGTTTCTCAACGGGGAGCAATTATACTGCAAACGTACGTATCAACCAGTACGTGTGTAAATCGGTATCCATTATTCTATTGTATTTCCATGGAACAATTTCAGTTGCCACACGGTGAATTGCAGCGATTTGCTTCAATTACATTCCTTCCAGTCACGAAACGCAATCGTCACTGGTACCAAAATAAAATTGCTTTAAATGCTGACTTCATTTCATATTGATAAATTTACAATTATTTATGAAATTTGATTTTATGAAAAATCCTTAACATTTTAAAGTTTTACTCCTTTTTGCTGCAGGTTTCCTCGAATATCTCTCTCCTGCGTCTCGTCTGTTCAATCATCTTGCTCAAGTCATTTAATACATCATCTATCAGTGCATTTAAAAAGAAGAACCGACCACATTTTGAAAAAGTCTCCCCACAACCCAAACAATACGATAAACAAACTGGCACCCTTTATGTATACGTAAAGGGTAATTAATACGTAATACTATATTATTCACTTCAAAGTGACAGTAAAATAAGGAACTGCTATTGTTTTCATTGTGTCAGCGCGTCCTTCACCCTCGCATCCTGTATATGTCTATGTGCAGAGTATTAATCAACTATGAAAGAAACGAACAACGATGTTTTAGTACTCTTGTTTTGAAAAAAATACAAATTCAAAATCGAATAGTTATTACGGTCCTCCTTATAGTAGCAAATTTTAAATAATATGAAGTTTTGTCAAAAGTATACTATTAAAAAGTAGTTGCCTGATGACAAAAGCTGATTATAATTACTAATTTTCATGCACAGAATTCTAACAACCTTATTTCTTTCGTAGTTTGCTGCATGGCACACATCCTACTCTACACCCAGGCACGCATGAGATGCGAGGATCTAGAAAGCGGTTCCTGATCTAATAGGCATTAGCGCTCTCTTGCAAAGTTAAAGTGAACTGAAAGCACCTTACTTTAGAAGAGTTACCCTAAGAAGGGACCACTCTGACAGATCGGGAAACAAAGGAACATCATGAAGGGCGATGATTTTACAAAAGATATTGATGAAGCTATTTACACAAGAGTTAATTATAAAGGAACAAACTGACAAAATGAGTGTATGAGCATAACCTGCAGATATGTTGCCAGCAGTGGTCAAGCAGTAGCTGCCAAAACGGAGTAAGGGTTCTTAGAGTACGCTCTTTGTATTGTGATATACCAAAATGACGAACCATTTTTTTAAAATTAGGGCTTGTTTTTAAATAGACAGACGGGCCTTGTTTCAAATTGGCACCAGTCAACGTCGGGCATGTTTCTGTAGAGAGGAGTTACTCTAAAAAGGGACCACCTTGACAGATCGGGAAACGAATGAACGTCATGCAGGGCGATGACATTGCAAAAGATAGTGACTAGGCCATTTGCAAATGAGTCAACGAACGCACTTGCAAAATGGGGCCGGAACTTGCAGTTATATTGCCAGCAGTAGCTGACAAAGTGGTCCCTCCTTAGGGTGATCTCGAGTCCTCGCGGCAGGCTCCGCCCGGCGGCCGCCACGCGTGCTCTGCGTGACCCCGTTCTCGCAGGCCGGATATCGATGGTTATCGA
The DNA here is from genome assembly GCA_011170035.1 of Teleogryllus occipitalis. Classification (NCBI taxonomy): domain Eukaryota; kingdom Metazoa; phylum Arthropoda; class Insecta; order Orthoptera; family Gryllidae; genus Teleogryllus; species Teleogryllus occipitalis. The sequence goes on from BLKR01014749.1 coordinate 338,565, forward strand.
AAGCGCGTTCATGGGTTTCGCTCGGATTACCTGCGGAGGCTGCGAGAGGCTGCTGTCAGCCTAAGGGGGAGAAGACTGTAACAGAGTTTCCTCCTGCAAAACTCACTGCCGGCTCCCACAACAAGTTGTTAATTTTAATATCAGACACCATTTCATTGAAGTACAGACTGAATGCCTCTTCTCTGAAAATAATGTTTAATATGACGAGTTTTTGGTATATCTGTGGACACAAGTGCCTGAGATATCCGAAGTTCCATTTAAAGCAAAATCTATTTTTTGTCACATGATTTCAAGGCATCGCAATACAAAATTAGAAACGCAAAAGAGTTGATACAAATACACAGTGCATCGAAAGGTAGTAGATGGAGATAAAATGATCGTGCACTTATTCGCAATTTTTTATCTCCAGAGAAATGCTCTTCCGTGTTCTATTCAGAGAGTTATTTTATATGCAGAAATATGGACTCAAAATGCATAAATGATATTCTATTTGTAAGAAAACAAAATACCTTACACAATGTTCATTAAAAGAGAAATTTTCAAATGTAGGAATACACCTCCCATCGATCAATATTTCACTACGTGCAATGGATCAGCACATCATTCTCGCGGTTAATGTAGGTAATACCAACCCGCTCTCCTTGCAGTAAACACTGAACACAGGAACCGATTCGAGTTCATGGACACAGCAAGGCTTTGATCTACATACCAACGAAACGGTGTTACACCGACATTATGTAATTAACATTGATCTTGAAACAATATGATTCCATTCCATGACAATATAAACATTTCGAGAAAATATTCAGGTTGTTCGTTAATAAAGAAAAATCTCGGAAGATTAATGATTCACACACAAAATAAACAAAACATGGCTTTTATAACCACTGTGGCGAGTCTGTAATGCATAGAAACAGCTGCATGATGTTTTATACACCAATTACTTCACTGGCAGGAGAGGAGAAAGCAAAGGGCATAGAAAACAAAGTATCGCGCAGTGTCAAGGCCCCATGACCTCAAGGTAACGTTTCTCGTCTTCCAGAGGTCGTTAAATTCGCTCGAAAGCGAAATCAGGAACCAGAAATAAGAAATGGGAAAGGAAAGTAGCAAATTTCTTACATGGCTGACGAGGCGATTCTTTCACGATATCGCCTAGGGACTGAAAATGGGAATAATGAGAAATTTATAATTTTTAAAGAGCAGGACAAAATATTAGTTAGAGAATTCAAGCATACAGTATACCACTAATGGCCTGTAGCAGCACAAAATGCTGCTGAACACAACCACACAGCCAGTTATCTAAAAAGTAGCACGGCCTTTGTGCGAGAACAAGTAAAACACACACATATAACAATGCAATAAAAATAAATATTTGAACGGCTGTCCTCATATACACTGCAATAACATAGTATCGTATGTATACAGTACAACAGATCTTTGCACGAAAGTTGCTGCTCCAAAACACGAATAACAGATATTTAAAGACGTGCAGTCGCTTCCTTGGAGTCTTGTCGCACGACGTGAGCTGTGTCGTCAGAAGTGACGCTTTGAGTATGAGAATTCCATCAGTACGCATGGTATGAGAAATTGCGGATTAACATAATCAAATATATTTATTTTTCAGTCAAAATCGAAACGGTTCCATTGTTTTCGGATTTTTCAGGAGTTCCTTTTTATCTATCGAAACAAGATACCTTTTACATGGCCGGAGATTGCATAGTTTTCTTTCAATTTCTGCGCGCATTGAAAATTTCTAATATACTTGGATATTTTTGGATTTTTCCCGATGCCTGGGTATCTAACTAAATTATACACACCTTTCACATGGCCAGAGACTGCATTGTTTTCTTACAATTAATGAAAATGAACGGTGTACCATTGACTGATGTTAACGCAACAAAATTTTTAGACCTCTCAATTCCGTCAAACCTCAAATGGAACGTCCATTTAAATGATTTGGACACAAAATTAAGTTCATTATACTATGCGTTCAGAATTCTTTCAAATTTAGTCAGCCTTCATACTGCTCGTTGTGAATATTTCTCGAATGTTCATTCCCGCCTGAGATATGACATAATATTCTGGAGAAATACATCTTATTGCTCCCAGACTTTTAGATAACAAAAAAGAATTGTACGAATAATAACCAAATCCCACTCACGTGATTCTTGTAAGCCTCTCTTTATTAATCTAGGAATTTTACCATTACCTTCTCTGTTAATTTACGAATCAGTAGTTTTTGTCAAAAATGACTTGCTTAAGGGCGGTAATATATTTTCAGAAAACGTCGATGTCTATAATTATAACACTCGACGTAGTAATCATATTCATCAGGTCACAGTATCCACAGCTCATTACAAAAAATGCATATACAATACATGTACATTATTTTACAATATTTTTCCAGATGACATTAAAAGATTAAATTCGATAGAAAAGTTTAAATCCCAAGTAAAATCGTCTCTGCTGCATAAATGTTTCTATACAATTAGAGACTATACTGAGCATCAAAAGGAAAGTAACATTAATTTTAACAGTGATATTTGATGTATTATTTACCATTTGGACTGTATAATTCTAAACAATCTGTAACAAATATTGTACCGCAACCTCTGGGTCAATGACCCCCATATCGATCAGTTTTTCGTCCAGTTTCCTTAATCCTTTGAGTAAATGCTGAGATGGCCTCTTGTTTTGCTTCTGGACATAAATGTAACGTCATTATCTGTGCGCGTCTTCTAGAATTCAGTGGGAAATATAGTTTTTCAAATTATCGTTCTCCATGCGGTCGCAGTATTCCTTGACGAAGGACATGATGAGGGATAAGAGCCCAAATTTATTGCTGATTTACCGTTGAAAATAGATTTTATGACATCGGAGCGAATACTTTTGTTAACAATCCTTGCAAAAAAACGCTCTTTTTTCTGTATTCAAAATTCAATTAGTATATGACGTAGGAATGGGATCACAGAATTTTGAAAACGTGCACAGAATTTACTTCTCCCTATAGCACGTCACTATTTTTTGACGTAAAATAAATAAATAAACAATGCCTGCATGCATTAGATTAGTGCATTAGTAATATAGATATACTTTCTTAAAGTTTAATTTAATAGGTGTACAAAGTTGTACCTAACAATATTCTCCCTAAAAAATATAACTATTACTTGTCCTTGCATTCAGGATACATGAAATTAAAATGAGAACTAGGACATATTTTGTTCCTTAGAAAAGGGACTGATTTTGAAAGCTGATCAAGATAAGAGGGATGCCTGGTAATGAGTACTTCAAAACAAAATATACGTAATACTTTCGCATAAAACATAGAAATAATTATAATCTTATTTAGGATTAAATGGTTCCGATTGAACCATTCAATGAACTCTACGCTATCGCAAACACAATATTCACAGATTTAGTATTTGAAACTGACTTGTCTTATTCTCGTTCTTGTTTCGATCCGTCAGTTCAATGTTTTAATTCTTACTTTCTATCGCATTTTACATTGTATACTACACTCTACTACTTATTTTGAACTTCGTAAAATTTTCAAATTTCAAAAAATTAACTTCGTAAGATCTCATTGAGACCTCAGAGTGTGAATTTGATAACAGACTTCATCGGTTGATTTTTTTAACCCTTTCAGACCCAGTATCCAGTGGGTTAGACAACTTTTAATAGGTTATTTCTGACACTTCATTGCGTCAGAATTGTTAGCGCTTAATTGTTGTGCTTTTTTTCGTTTCTTGCGAAGTTTATATAGTTTCATTGTTGTCAATAAAAATTTGTAGGAATCATCTTTAGAGTAAAATCCAATCATTGCTTAAAGAAAAAAATTTCCAACAACCACAAAATATTCAGGTCTGAAAGGGCTAAATTACTATTGTTTTCCCAATGAGAGTTCAAAATCGGTAACTGGTGCCCTCTTCCTGTTCGCAGCTGTCCTGCTGGTGCTCGGATGCCAAGTCAGTCGGCGCGGCGCCTGCGGGGCCGTTCCAGGAGTAAGTATCCCGGAGTTCATTCCTACACTGGCTCCACACATACGGTATTCGGCGAGTAGCGAGCGTCTCCGAATCCCGAATAGTGAGCGTTCGCCAAATCCCGAGTAGTGAGGATGAGTTGCTTGTTATATGCCTACATGCCGAGCGACGTAGTACATTCGGTCGCCCTAACCACGCGTGTTGGTCTTTTGGACACTTCAAAGGAAGCGAACATTTGCCGAGCACATTAGCTGCTCAAGATTGGGCGAGCAGTCGTCGCTACTCAGTGGTTGCCGAATCCGGATAGCCGGGAGACTCCGGCGGGTACTTGCAAGTTAAAAATTTGCCACGGAGGCCCCTTATTTCAACCATAAGTCCATGCCTCTTCCCCCGCCTAAACAGAACTAATATCTTCATGCAACAGAATAAACAGAATTAAGTTCTGCATGCAACAGAATAAACAGAATTAAGTTCTGCATGCAACAGAAATAACTTATACCGGTTAATTTGTATTAGAAGTTGGGCATAAATACTTTTTTTTAAAATTTATTTGAATCCTAGAAAAACTCCTAGGACGTTAGAAGAGTTTGACATCGTGTTTGTATTCCAAAATTTACTGATCTTTACCGAAATAAATTTGTATTCAGGTTCAATGTATAGACCTCTATTACCCAGTCTCCAGATTTCGTGTTCTTAAATAATCTCATGTCACTGAGGCTCTGACACATTTCTCTAAATCACAGGGGGCACTCATGAACTATGATAACAAGAACTGAATTTGTCGGAAAAAATAAGTAACATCAATGGAGCTAAAGTTAGGATAAAAATGTGCCACTTCCAACATGAAAAATTACATAATTTATTTTGTTTCACAGTACCTGGACTTCGACAACCTTCCTGACACAAATTTCTCATGTGAAGGAAAGGTTATTGGAGGATACTATGCAGATGTGGAGACTGGTTGCCAGATGTTCCACGTCTGCACCATTGGTCAGAAGGGTAATTTAATAATATAAGTGAATTTTGATTATTTTATGCTCTATATCAGTTTTCATTTGAAGTTAAGATCATAGCATTATGAATTAACTTTGATATACAGTGCAACCACCTTTATCTGGGAATCAAATTATCCAGGGGCATATTTCATAAAGAAAGTTATTAAAGGAATGAATTGAAGAAAAAAGCAATTATGGCAGAGACAAGACTAACCTGCAATCTTGAGATAATTTAATTATTCTAATTTATTTAATTGATTTGAGAATGAATTTTGAATTAATCACAGGTAATGAAGAAAAAAATTTATACTTAATGGAAACATTATTTCTGCAAATAAAATTGTAGTATGAACTATTTAAATATGGATTACTTAGTATGTCCTACATCATAACATTGTAAATTATAATATGTATTCTTCTTTGACATTTCTTCTTAATTTACCTTTTCATTAATACATTTAAAACAATGAAAATATTTCTATTATCTGGGGTTTTTGAATTTCCCTGGACCTCCCTTGCCTGTCACTACACCAAAGGAAGGTTTTTCTGTGGCTCAAAAGCATAAAGTAATTAATCACATCTTATAAAATTTGCATTTCTGCAAATTCTATTTACTTAGTATTTTTAGTTATATTGTAAAACATTAGTTATATTGGCAATACATTTTAGCAAATCTTTAAGAATTGTTGATTATCAAGTACTATATAATTTTAAAATTTCTATCTAAAAATTTAAGGACTTGAAACAGTTGTATTTTCAGTGCAAAAGTGATAAATTACTTATATACACTAATAAAATATTAAAATTTTTCAGGGGAGATTACCGACATAAAGTTCCTTTGCCTCAACGGCACAGTTTTTGATCAAGAGACACGCGTCTGTGAACGAGTTGATGAAGTGGACTGTTCCAAGACCGAAGGTTTCTATGGCCTTAATCTCGAATTGTATGGAAACACAGGTGCAACATATGGGTAAGTGAATACTTATGTTAGTAGGACACTTATAATAGGACACAGGATCCAAGAATACATTGAAAAATTCAAAGTTCTATAAAATACAGGCATAACCATAGACATTTTATGTTTTTTCAAAATGACATACCTTATTTAATGATTGAAACTATTATTTGTCAATACTCATATTTGCCTCTTTTTTCAGCCAGGAGGAGCCTGAAGAAGCTGAAGATCATGAAGAATCACAGAGCCGACACAGTCAAACCCAAAGTAGTTCTCCTTCACCTCCAACAACCCCATCTCCTCCAACAACTCTGAAAACTACTTCTCCCACCACTCCTACAACAGTAGTCACCACAACATCTCCTCCACCAACCTCTACAACACCTGCCCATCCCTTCACTCCACCAACAACCATATCAACAATATCTTCCACTCTGCATCCTTTCAGTCAAAAACCACACACAGTCCACTTTTCTTCAACATCATCTCCACATTCAGTATCATCCTCATTCCTTACATTCCCAAGTGCTGGAGATCACGTGTTTGAGACGGCTCCCGAAGGAAGCGGAGGCCATAGCCCTGACTTGGATCACTTCCCTCCTCCTTCCTCGTCTTCCAGCTCCTGGCCTCAAGTAAATCTTCAGAGTGGAGGGGGAAGTGGAATAATTCACCAGACTGATTCTTCTCCTTTCCACTCACTCAAAACCACACCAAAACCTGTGAATTTGTTTGGAACGAGTGCTCACAGCAACAGCCATTCAAATCATCAATTCTTATTCTCTACAACTAAAGCACCATCACACTTCTTTTCAGGGAAGAGTCCTGGTGGCTTTTCAGTCACATCTCATCCCCCAGTGACCCAGTTTCCACTGAAGAATGCTGGCCATTTAATCCAAACTAACATACCTCCTGATTTCTTCCACGATCAAAATAGAAATCGCCAAACACAAAAAAATTCACAAGGCTATCTGGGACGTCAGTCAAATGTTCAAATAGTACCCAATCCTATACATTTCCAATACACTGGCAGACCAACTCACCAACATCAAGTATTCACTACTCCATCTGTACAATCTACTGTAGTATCATCTACAAGCAGTGTTTCAAGTGTTAAAACAACTATAAAACACCCAGATACCCACAATACACAAAACCCTCCAGCAAATGTTAACAGCTTTGCATTTGGCATTAACAGTGGGTTAAGCCCTACAACGTTTGTAGATGAAAAATCTCACTCCAATGACACCCAACATCTTGCAACACCTCCAACATCTTATGATGAATATCACGAAAGAGATGTGGCCCTTGATCCATTTTTTAAGGATGTACCCCGGATCTCATTGAAACAAGGCCGAGGCAACAGAAGAAAGAGGCAAACACAAGATATTCAGCGAACCAGAGGAAGTCGCAGGTTCAGAAACAAGCCAGCTTCACAACAAACAACTCAACCAGAGTTGGAAGAAAGTAGTATTACTTCAAACAGGAGGCAATCACAGACTCGCACCACAATAAGACAGAATTATGTTCCCACAGCACCTTCTCTAAATATTGATTCCTCTCAAGAACCTAATTCAGATGCTCCAACCACTGAAATTTCTAGACGATTACCATCAAGACGCAAATCATCTTTTAATGCAAGAGATTCTCCGAGAAGTGTAACTAGAGACTCAATGGTTCAAGAAACACAAGTTCAGCAAACAGGCCTGAATGACCATAGAAGTGGACCGAAGCAGCAAACCAGCAATGTTCAACCTAAAGCAACAGAGCAACTGCTATCTGAGACAACAAGTGAGCTTCCCACAACTACAACTACAAGACAGCCTCTACCAGAAACAAGTTTCACATGTGATGGTAAAGTAGTTGGAGGATATTATGCAGACCCTGAAGCAGACTGTCAGCTGTTCCATATTTGTGTGCTTGGAAGACATGGAAAGTAAGTACATATTTGTGTATTAAATGCAGGAACATAGAAGTAAAGATCAGAGCAGGCAGATTAGGCCACTCTCCCTTAAAGTGATAGGGAAATGTGAAAGAAAAAGAAAGCAAATGAGGTTTCATTAAATCCCTAGTAGTTATTTACTATCATGACAAGTTTGGTAAACGGTTGATTATCTCTAATTTATTTATGTTGAAAATGTTCTAAAATAGCAGTTTTGAGTACCTTTATCTTGAATTTATAACATTCATGTTTACTTACCAGAACTTTTTGGCAAAAGATGGTTACCTACCTATTTGTGCTCTCAGCATGAATAACAAAATATTATTAATTAACAATATTTAGTATCAACATCTCTTAAGAGTTAACAAATATTTTTAAGAATTCAATAAAAATCTATAAAAAGAATTGCATAGGAAAATTACATTTATGAACTAACAAGAAACAATTTTTTCTCTTGTAACATTTTGAATACTCTGCACATAATTTTGTTCGAAGTGCTAATCCACTAATCGAAATAAATTCTTCTATAAATAAAATGTCCTTCTGTACATTGTATTTTATTTACAGAATTAGAGATGATAAGTTTTTATGCGGCCCTGGAACACGTTTTGATCAAAAGTCTCGCACCTGCCAAACAAAGCATTTGGTGAACTGTAATCTTGCCACATCATTGTACCATGTCAACTTGCCATATCTTTTCCCAGAGGATAGTAAGTAATCTTTCACATTTGAATCACACATCCAACATCATTCAATGCAATAATTTAATAGTGTTGATACTTTTCTTTTTCAGTTTTAACTGCTAATCTTTAATTCTTTTACATTTTTTACTTTTATAGATGAACCTGTACCTGATCTAATGTTTGAGTCACATAAAGTATCAAAACGAGCAACACAAAAAGGTAATTTACTTTTCTTCCACAATGTTAGAAAAACTAAATTTAAGTTATTCTTTTATCTCATACATTTTAAAATAATGTATATGTAAAACATTCACATTTTCATGTATCATTCCCTAATTATCTTGTTTGTATGTGATAATTTAAAGTAATTTCAAGAGTTACATGATTAATTTATAAAATATGAAATCAAAGAATATCCCTGTTTTTATTAATATGAATGTATTTTAAACATATCAAGAGATGGAACATATAAGTTTATTTAACCAATAAATAACACGCCCATTTTTAACATGTCAAGAGCCATTACAAATAGGCATGTTTCATGAGCTTATAAACATCTCAGGAATAACGCCAACATCACACACACTCATTGAAAATTATTACACCATGTCTTCTTACAGCATTGACAGCTTGACAGCCATTGATGACTTATGACATTTATCATGTGATTGAAGTTCCGGTAAATACAAATATGTGTAAGTCTGTTTTTGCTGATCGCACCTGCAATATGAATTCTGTCTCCGGTTGCATGATATCTCTTTCCTCATATCTTTGAAAATAGATGTAAATATTAGTGGATGTAGCTCTTCTTAGAAGCATGGATAAACTAAGTAGTTGATCAAAGATTAATTACAGATAGCATGCCAAACATTCCAGGATTCACACTCTACTTTCCATCAAATATTAAATATGACAGAAATTTAATAATTCTGGTTTTATATGGTAGTTTCTTATTTATTATGGTTGAAATAAATGGTTTGGTGAATACTGTATAAACATCTGTACATTTGTATAGAATACACTCTTAAGATTTACTAATCTGAAAAAAGTGTGACTTATAACATGAATAAAAATTACAGACATTTCTAAAATCATACAAATATTTAGAATGCCCAAAACTAAATTTCAATTCAAGTTACAAAATAATTACAAGGGACATTTTATGATATTAACCTAACTTTTATTTTCTTAAACAAGCAAAAGAGGTAGTTTTAGAATAACTCCAAAGCACACAAATATTACAAAACTATTTAGGAAGACTTGACCAAACATATCAGACTTTTCATTCTCGTGACTCTTTCATCACCACTTTCATACAAGCATGAATGACTTTCACAAACCATTAATAGAAAAAGTGATCAGGCATATTGTCTGTCATGAGGGTGGCACAATAATGTGGACAAATGCACTTAAATGCATCCTTCTTCCTCCTCTGTAAATAAAACTTCAAACAAAATAGAAGTAATAGATTTAACCACTAACATAGCACTAGTCATTCAGTTTTATTCAATCCGCACTGGCTAGACAACAAATGTTTGATGAAGCATGAAGATTGTTTTGCACCCTATCAAGAATGGATGTTTGGTTCACTCAGCTCCTGTGTATGGAACGCCTGATTCTAATCAGAATTAATGAGATCAGAGCTCAGTGCATAGTCTCATTATTTCTGATGGGTATTTGTGTCAATAATTTCTGTGGAAAGCAATGGGCCCTGTGGAAGAGCCAAAACAAAATCTCAGTGTTCGTGGTTGTGTCAAAATTACTAAATTTAAATGATGAGCTTTTCAAATATATCTATTAAATTCTCAAAAATATATTATGCTTCATTCAGATACAATTTTTGGAGAGCAACAAGATATAAAACAATTGCATTTGGAGATTTGGTGAAATAAATTCCCCTTCAAATCAAAGGTTAAAAAACAAAATTTTAAACGAATTCTTCATTGAGCAGCATACAGGTGTCAATCCAACTGGAAAGACACATGGGCAAAGTATGGGCAAAAAAGAGACAAGCTTACAAATTGTTTTACTGAAATGTGAAGTTGGAATTGAAATTATGGTATTGCAGTGGGGAAATAATTTTAGGATTAGCTTTTGTGTTTCATATAAAAACCAAGCAATGTACGATTTTCACAAATGCATATTTTTTTACACAATTTATCCTCAAAAGAAAAAAAAATACTATTAAAATTTCTTTACAAAAGAAAAAAAAATACCAATACAATTATTCTACATGATTTCATTAGACTTCTTTCATCACTTCCAGAGTCCCATATTTTCTCATTTGGGTACTTCCAGCAAAACATCTGTTTGGAACCTCTGATATTTTCAAATAAAAATAGGCAGGGAAAGATAATTGAAATAAAATGACACATTTTTTTATTAATTTTTTAAAAATAAATGATTTTTTGTTGAAAACATTGAAAAAGTAATAATAAATGTAAAGAAACACACTCAAAGATGCTCTCAACTCAAATGGAGACTGTGAGCAAGAGCTAGTTTTACTTCTTGGAAAATTCAATGCTATGCTTCTGGTCCTACTAGAGGGTACAACAGTTCTCAAAAATCAATAAAATTACATAAAGTGCATTTAGGGCATTTCAAAAGTACATTCATTTTCATTAAGCTGCCTTTGAAACTTGCCCTTTAAAAAATATACATGCATTTATAATTAGAAAAAAGTTTATGAATTTTGAAAAGACTAAAAATGTACAAAAATTTATATTTAAATTATATTTTTTTGGAATAGCCTCCCACAGTGATTTTCATCAACTGAAATTCTTAATATACTATTTCTGTTGGTAGGAGCTTTACAAGATGATGAAGGAGCTCTGGACAACCCACCAGAAACAGACTTCAGTTGTGATGATAAACCAGAAGATGGACTGTATGCTGATGTTGAAACAAACTGCAAATATTTTCATTTATGCCAGAAGGGGAAAAATGGTCACCTTCATTTAGTTTCTACATTTGCATGTCCTTCAGGAACATCATTCAACCAGTATGAAGGCAACTGTGATGCTTCTAAAGAAGTAGAGTGTGAAATTTTTTCACAACCTGAACATTTGTTTGCAAGATCTAACTCCAGAAATAAAAGACAGACTGTAAAAGATTTTCTCAAAACAGGAGTTCAATCTAAGTTACCACTAAATGTAAATCGCCGTAAACGTAATGCAAATCAAGACATTCCTGATACAGACTTCAGTTGTGAGGATAAATTGGAAGAAGGACTGTATGCTGACACAGAAACAAACTGCAAATACTTTCATTTATGTCAAAAGAATAAGAAGGGACATTTATATTTAGTTTCATCATTTGTGTGCCCTCCAGGTACATCTTTCAATCAACGTGAAGGAAACTGTGATGCATCTAAAGAAATAGACTGCGAAATTTATTCTCAACCTGAACATTCATTTGCAAAATCTAAATCGAGGAACAAAAGAAATGTTAAAGAAAGATCAACAGAAGAAGCGCAACATAAACTACACCATTTGGCAAATCGCTACCAAGAAAGTACTCTGAAAAACTCTCCTGCTACAAATTTCCAGTGTGAAGATAAACCTCAGGAAGGATTGTATGCTGACACTGAAACAGATTGCAAATATTTCCATTTGTGTCAAAAAAGTAAAAATGGCCTTTATTTAGCTTCAACTTTTGTATGTCCCCCAGGCACATCATTCAATCAGCATGAAGGCAACTGTGATGCTTCTCAAGAAATAGACTGTCAAATCTACTCGCAACCTGCACACTCATTTGCAAAATCTAAATCTAGGAGCTCAAGAAGCGTAACTAAAGTTCATCCACTCATTGTAAAACATCACAAACGTGAGGCTGATCAAGAAAGTACAGAATCATATTACACCGATGATGAAATACAATCAGCAGAAAGAGGTGACCAGTCAGATGCAAGTTATGAAGATATCTCTGATGGTGAATTATATGATTCTTCTGGAGAGGATACTCACACTGAAGAGAGTAGTTCATTTGATGAAGAAAATAATACACCTAAGCAAGTCAGACAACATGAAAATAAGAAGTCTGCAGGTCAAACTACAAAAAAAAGTGATGAAATTAGTTATGAAAGTACAGAAGCAGAAATATCAGAAGAAAAAGATTTTGAAACCCATTCACTTGAAACTACTAAAACACATAGTGGAGAAGGAGAAGAATACAGCAATGAAAAATCTAGTTCTCAAGAATCACATGAAATAGAAGACAATGAAAGTACTGAAGACACAGTAAAGATAAATACTGCAGATCCTAAAAAAGAATCTGATAAAGAATCTCATGAAATAAAAGAAAGTGACAGCCATGAAGATAAAGCAAAAAGAAAAACTTTAAATTCTAAAAAATCTGAATCAGAATCATATGAAACCCAAGAAAGTGAAAGCCATGAAGAAAAAGGAAAGAGAAAAAATTTAAATTCCAGAGAAGAATCTGAAACAGAGAGTGTTGAAAGTGAGCGAGACAGTGCAAGTATTGAGAACAACACAGAGGAAGAGGATGATAAAGTTGAAGAAATGCATCGAAATTCATCAAATGAGAATACTTCTGTAAAGGAAAATAACGATTCACAAGAGAATTCTGATGATGACTTTGACACAACAGAAAGCGAAGCATCTGCAGACAGTATTGGCAATAATCACAAAGGAAGTAAATCCAAAAACAGAATAAAAAATAATGCAAATGTTAGTGATAGAATATTTACAACCACACTATCAGATGAAATTAAAACAGAAAATGAAGATGAACCAAATATATCGATTGAGTACACTCATGATATTCCCCAAACAAAAGAAAACCTTTCAGTTGAAGATTCTGATTCTGTACTCAAAGAAAATTCAAAACACAAAATTAATTTCACTAAAGATTCTGACACAGAAGATGACATTCAATACAAGAAAAGCACACATCAAAATAGTCAGGAAGAAGAAAGCAAAACTCTATTGCAAAAGAAAGAATCAGGAAATTCATTCAAGACTAAAGTAAATGAGTTGTTGCTGAAACTTAATGCATCAGCTGAAGATATACATAAAATAGAAGTTAATGCAAGTGATGATTATTATGATTATTACACTTATGATGAGCCCCTTTTGGAACTAGAGGAACTGAAAGAGAAGATACTGTCAGTTGACAATTCCCCTAAAAATAAAGAAAATAATTCCTCAGATGAGTCTAATTCGTCTGAAACAGAAAAATTTAGGGAAGAAATTTTAGCAAAGGAAGTTCCTGAATTTACAACTGAAGAACAGACTGTTGCAAAACCACAAATGAATGCCAAGTCTCAAGATTCTGAAAAATATGAACTCCTACATAAAAATGAAAAATTAGACAGTTTAGCTTCACCTTCAGATGACAGAATCTCTTCAGAAGTTTTAAGTGATATTCCTACAGCAACTTCAGTAGTTGAAAAACACAAAACATTTGCACAAGATGACTCTTTTATAACTACCACTGATAAAATTAATCATGACTATATAGATGACAAAATAACAGAAAATATTGAGCATACAATAAATACTGAGAATCCTATTAGCAGATATATTCTTGATAAATCTGGACCCTCCGAAGTAAACAAACACGAAACATTAACAAAAGATCAAGACAGAACAATAAATTTCTCAGAAGCCACTTCAGATCAAGACTCGATAACTAATGCAGCAATTACTGTATCTTCTTTGCAGATCACAGACAAAAAGACATATAATGATGGTAATGACACAGAGAATGGCAATGAGTTACCCAAAAAAGAGATTTTACTTACAGATTCTGATGAAAATACAGACACAACTACTGAGATTTTATACACTACACTGGCTCCTGATACAAGTACTGAAACAACTACACCTGCCTCCACTACCCCTTCTAATTTACTTCATCCATACAAATCGCGACCAGTATATAGAACTTGGAGAACCACCACTCCACCCCCTCCAGTATCTATTCGTCCAAATAGTTCCCTCAGATTACCAAGACCTACCAGGCGAGGCAATAAAGGAGCTCATACTTCTAGCAATAAAAGTGTAATCCAAGGAGAAAAGGAAAAAACAAGAACTCACAATGAGCGCACTAATCAAGTACTGCCACAAGAAAAATCCAAAGAAGAATATAAAGTTAAAAATAATTTTAACACACGAGAACCACTCAAAAACAAGTCTGCTGAACCTGCTAATAAGCCATTTACAGAAAAAATTGCCTTACCTGATGTTATGATGACTCAACAACAAACTGATGAATTGTTTATGACAACAGTGCCACAAATAACAACAACAGAAAAAGTTCCCCAAACAAATAGTCAAAATCTAGATCAAAAAACAAATTCTGATTCAAATTCTGGAAATTCTGATAAAACAGTTAGTTATACTTCTTTAGAGGACTACAGAACAGTAGATTATGATGGAATGACACCATCTTCAGTTCTTCCAACATTTTCAAGGAAAAATTTCTTTGTTGACAGAGAAGATCAAAAAGTTACTAAGGCAGGCATTACAACCTCAACCACAATAACAACAACAACTCCAGTAATTACGACAGTGTGGGAGTCTGCGACTGAGAACCTGCCTGTTAGCGACGTACCAATAGAAGAGATCTATGCTTTCACTTCAATAGAAGCACAGACACCTCAATCCATTGATGATCTGTACCAAGACACTAAGAGTGGGACTTTCACATGTAATGGTAAGGAGCTACACCAATACCACCCTGACCCATTAGACTGCCATCTTTTCCACTATTGTTCTCAAGGTTTTCACAGTCGACAACTGCTGGATTTTAGGTTCATGTGTGATAAAGGAACTGCATTTAGCCCTGACACTCATCGTTGTGAAAATGAAGATGAAGCATTGTGTGGAAATCTGCACAATTAGTTGACTGATTAAATTAGGTTGTACTCACTGTGTAACTTGAATTTAAAAAATGAACTGATTTTGAAGTATTAAACATTTTTATAGAGATATTATCACTGAAATGACTTGCAACATATATCGACAAGATTATGTCTGTAACCTGAAGAATCATGTGTCAATAAGAATTACTTTTTGAACATCACAAAAAAGAATATAATTGCACATGAATAATACTCATCTTTTCAATTGAAAAGGTTATCATGAATTGAAAGTCTGTAATGGAAGTGATTGGTTAAACCTTTTCTGGAAAACAGCATAGTGCAATTCATCATTAGGAAACCAAAGTGCAAAAGGTTTTCAATGACTGTAAAATAGAATAAACTTTCTCTATGTGCTTTTCCGTAAAGGTTTTCCACTTTTCCAGTTTGGAGATTATTTTAGTATTTTATTATATTGAATTGTATTTCAACAAAGTATAAAACGTAAATAAATTGTATTTTTCCTTCTTTAAAGCAAGGAAGTGTGTTAAAAATAGCAAAATGTGTGATATGAGAAGTTGTTTATCAATAAATATGCAAATTATATTCTGTTTTAAATTATTTTACTCTCCTTTGTGTGTTACCCAAAATCTAGTCTCAAACACTTTTGGGATACAAATGAAAACATACACAATTTTGGAAAGACAAGAAAAATTAAATCAATTTCACATCACACAACATATTTTGAAACTTGGCAAACAGAATTACCCACAATTAATACCTCCAGTAATAATATCATGAAAGGTCTGCAGTCACTCCAGGTATACATACTGTCATTACTAGGGCAAATTTTAATTAAATGTAATTTTTTTCTTTTCACTTTAGAACAATGCTGTTTAGTATAGAAATTAATTTTTTGTTTTGACAAAAGAAAAGGACCCATTTTTACATGTCATTTTTCGATTTCAATTATTTGGTTTCTTCGCTCAGAAATTGAAACGTCAGCTGTTGAATGAAATCTAGGGTTCCTGCTACACCTATTAGGACCATTATCAGTTTGGCTGATTTCGGGATAACTAAAGACAGTCTAAAGAGTAGTCCATATCAAAAAGTAGCAAGCTGAGTTCATATGAATCAATGGTAGAAGCCTCAATTGCAGCATATCCAACAGTTTGAGTTGTTCATCAAAACTGGTTTTAATCACATTTTTTACATCATTTTCTTTGTCTTTAGAACATTTTAAAAACGTTTTAAGAGCATTGTGTTGATCATTTATGGTGATATTTTAGGTCATCAAAATCCACCCGCTAGTCATTACAGATAAATTGTACGTAAAGATAAAACAACAATCTTTTTTCATTACTATTGAAAACATTGGTTTGAAACGTAAATTTTAATCCTCACCTGAGATGACTTTTTAAAAATTACTTCATTAAATATTATTTCCCACAAATCATGTCCTTAGAGAATTTCTACTGCCTGCTTCAGAAAATGAAAACTTCAGATTTCAAACTAATTTAAGATGTATTACCTTTTATGCAAGTTTTTAATATTACACAACGGATACATGTATAAGGTAATAATAATTGCATTTTTTGTGTCGACCAAGAATGTGTAAATAAGTATGGCACCTTTCATTATAAATGATCTTCCCCAATAATAATATGACAAATTCGGATACAATAATCTATTTAATAATTTGTAGGTTTTACATTATTTGTAGTAAAAGTAGTAGTAGTAGCAGCATTACACTGGCAATGAATCTGCAGCAAAGCAGACACCAGGCTCCCATGACTTTATTTTAAAAAATTATCATTAATATTATGGAAACAAACAATATCCTCACAAATAACTTACAGTACCAAAGTTTTTTTGAAAGTTCATTCTCAAAACAACATGACTTCTTTCTTGGAACAATGTTGTTCTCAATTGGAGTATTACATAATGCAACATTAATGCAGCTTATGAATAGGAAAATAAGGAGACATACATTGAAGGTAAATGTTGGGACAGCACACACAAAAATTGACGATGAAAATAATCCTGAAGGCAAATATTGGAGGGCAGAGATTAAAAATAAATGAACTTTATTTTCTGATCGACAACTCGGACACCTATTTCAATTTCTGCCGAATTTCTGGAAACGTTTCCATTACACGACCAAATCCACAGCCAATTCGCATGAATGGTGGTTTTAAGTAGATGTTTTACTTCCTCGCTTAACCCTCAAATTTTCCCGAAACCACATCGTTCTTTTCCAATTATCTTATCCAAAAAAGAAAATCGTAAATATGTACTTACATTTTTTAAGGAAGTCTAGTGGCAGATGACGGAGTATTGGGAAAATTGCTAAAACACGTTGCAACAGGTAACTTATTCTTCATGTGGAAAACTGGTTAACCCTCGTATCCCGCCAATCGCTCAAATATTCGGCGGAGGCAACAGTCAAAAATAAGAAACTGCCAGGTAAGTGTATAAAGGCGTGTTGTGGGATTTGTGTAAAGGCGAATAAATAGGAACATTTTTAACTAGGAAAAAGATAGGAACCTCGTTAAAATTGTTTACTTTCTATGAAAAGACATCTATCAGTGGGAGAACAAGTGAATTATAAGAGGATACGATAACTAATTGCTATCAGACGCAGAACCTATAAAATATGAAAACGACTTCCCACATTCGAAAACTAGTAATATTCGACGTTAAAACTAGTGGTACTTAAACAGTACGCACTTCTCCCCGAATTTTCACGCAAAATTACGCGAAAAGTACTAAATTTTCGTAAATGTCCCAGGGGCTTCATGTAAAGTACCCCCTAAAATTAAAATATCGGTTTCATATTCAAGGGCTGAGGCATCAGCCGGATCGATTGGGGAATACCAATTTTGGAGAAAAGCGGTTGAACGGTTTAGCTGCTAGCATTGTTCGCAGACGGACGGACGGACGGACAGACGTTTTACCGTCATTCGAATTTTTGGCATCAAAGCCCCACAAAACATGGATTCTGGTTACACCATGTGTTAGGGGTTTTCCCCCCTAAATTTAGCAACTGAATTTATCCACTTTTTCGTTACCAGAGTCCTGTAATAAGAGTTTCTTCGCCGAAAATTCGCCGTTTTTCATGCAGCATTACGTTAATTTCTCTCCACTCCGTAGCGAGAAAGTAAAAGCAAGCCGACCTGGGTAGGCAAGGTAGCTAAGAATGAGTATCGACTCAGCGCTTCGGTACGAACAGTCACGGGTTCGACTTACCTTATCTCTCATTTATGTGTTGTCGGGGAGGGCCTCGTATTCTGCTGACCCAAAATGAGAGGAGCCCGCAAGTGTGTTGGTAACTAGAGCATCGAATAGTACGCATATATTCCGGTCGGTCTGAACCAATAAGAGACTGCAAATTTGGATTGATTGATTGATTTTATCGTGTTTCCGGGCGCGTCAACTGCTTCGGTCATTAGTCCCGTTAGCGTAGTGCATGTTTTTCTCTCGGGAGATTGCGGTGATCCTCCCCGCTTGATGGCGAGATCCGGCACCGACGTACCGTCGGCTAGTGGGGTTTCTCCCTAACCAGGACTCTCCCACCAGCGGGGCACCGCCCCAGCCGGGACAAGCTCTAAGCTCCCGACCGGTCTCCCGGAATATGTGATAGTGTGGTGCATGTTAGTGTCTGTGTGTAAGAGAAGAGGATAGGACAAGGAAGAGGAAGGAGAGATAGCGTGCGGTCTGTGGCCCGTTTGGTAGGGTACTGCTCCGGCATTCGCCCGGTGAAACCACGGAAAACTACCGATCAGAGCAGCCAGCCGCTAGAATTCTCCTCCAGACAGCGACTGAATTCGACCTAGCTGAAAAGCTACTGTCGAAAATCCTGCCGCCGTCAGGACTCGAACCTAGGACCTCCCGGCCAGAGGCGCTGCAGTGACATCAGTTGATGCACTGAGCTACCGCTACCGGTTGCAAATTTGAAGCAGGTATTCTAATTGTGTGGGGTGGAATGTGAGTGTGTTCTTCATAAGAATTCTATTTGCAAATATATCTCTGCAGCAATACTAAGCGGCAGGTCCTGAGTTTGAGTCCCGTCGTCGGCAGATTTACGACACTAGTTATGTCGAACTTGTTACAACACTATTTTGAGGAGAATTCCAGTGGTCGGTCGCTCAGATCGGTAATTTTTCATGATTTCTCCTATCAATACCAGGCGAATTCCGGAGCAGTATCCTAACAAATGGGCTATGGACCGCGTACGATGTTTCTGTCCTCTTCCTTGTCATATCTTCACCCCTTACTTGCACACCCTTACACTTGCATGCACTACTGTATCACATAGTAAGTCGGAAGCTAAAAGCTTATTCCAGCTGGGGCGGTACCCCGCTGGAAGACATACCTGGAAAGGGAAAACCTTCACAAGCCGACGTGTAGGAGGTCACCGGATCTCATCATCCCGCAGGGGCAGAGGTTCTCCTCTCACAACCAGCAAAAAGACAGCTCAATCAAACGTGCACATAGTGAAACTACACGTACGTCCAGATGCAAAACACGGGACCATTTCAGCCCTTTGCTCAATGGATCAAGGAAAGCATGGACGATAAACCTGATCGGGCTGGGAAAGTCATTCATTGATCCTGAAGCCGAAATACAATACTTGTTACAGGCATTTACAATATTTTAAAACTACAGGTACAATTGTAACTAAGGCTGCTCTATTAAAATATCGTTTTCTTTTGATGGACAGTATCCTCTCTCATATTATTTCAGTGGTGTAGATGATTTTGTGGCTATCACACGCAACCAATATTTATAAATGAAGTTTATAAAGAAAGAAAATTTCACGGAGACTTGACGAATTGTACTTTAACTTTAAAAATATGAAAGATTTCTTGAAAAAACAACACACATCTAAATATTCACGTCAGATGCAACTCACAACCCTCCGGTAGCTTTGATAAAATTCGGTATAGTTATACAATATCAAAATGAAGCTTTCTAGGGCCTTAAAACCTGGAATTTTGATGCTAAAAGCCTCAAAGAAATGTCCAAAAGAAACGATTCTACTGTACAAAAGATGCAATTTTCTGAGACATTCTATTACGTTTTCGCTGGTTCGGGGTCTCTCGATACTTCTTTACATTTCGATTTCCATAATTGCAAAGAGTAGGGTTGGACTTGCCCGATCCTGTATTTTTGCATGGACGATTTTAAGTAGCTTTCCCAAGTGTAAAAATTTTTTCTAATATTTTTGTGACTATCAAGGAAAGTGAAAAACAAATTTTCAAGGAAGATTGTATAATTACTTCAAATGTTTTTAAAGAAGTGTTTTAAAGAAGATTGTTCCAAAAACATGTCTAGAATACTGAATAAACCCTTATTGAAAATTTGTTTCAAATATCAATTACATTATCTTTATTTGATATTCTGGAAGTACATTGGAAGTTACCTTTAACATTTTTTAAACAAGTAAACACGTTTCGTTTACAACTTTCTGCTATAATATAAATGGAAGGATTGGAAAGATGCGTTTTGGGACTACTTGTGAACTACATCACAGAATTATGTGCTATACAAGTGAACGCAAGCGGTTAATTTCTTTGTTAAGTAAATATTGTTATATTTGTGTTTTTACGGTGTAATCTGAGAGCTGAAAAATAGAGAAAGGTACTGTGTGATTTGAATCGAAGTGCATCTGTCTCACAATGTGTTAATGCAAGACAAAGGAATGCACAGGAGAAAAGGACTCAGTCAATAAATGTTTTAATATCGACCAAACTCATGCTTTATGTAACATTTTATTTAAATACCCTGAAATATTTCACGGTTTTTTTTCATGGAAAAAATAAGGAAATGACCTGGATAACCTGGAATGGTCAGGGTAATTCGTCCTAGAAAAAGTGATCACCTCATTATTCTTGAAAGTATGCAATGTAATTTATCTTGATATACTATTTAGTTGTATGAAAATAAACAATTTGCTCTGAATCATATTTCGGACTCCCTGAACTCCATTGTTATCCTTAAGGAAAACCTACACATGGCGGAAAATTATAATTTGTGTACATTTTCTTGAGCTCCAGAATAACTTCCCCCTCCTTTCAATTAAATGATGAATAAAAGTGCCAACAAAGCAACGTTAGCAATATTTGTAAACTAGAAATTCTCCCGAGTAGTTAATTGTGTGACGGTTATTTCTAGATATATACTCAATCTCTATCTTGGAAATCTCAAGTGGAAAGATGTGACAATTGTGAATTGTGATTTGTTAGAATAGACCCTCAAGCTTTTCCTGACCTGCGCGGGTGATCGCAACATTATCCCAAACGTCTTACGTCGGATCCGAAAAGACAACTTTGTTTTCATTATTGTTGTTGTTATTATTATTTTGCTTCTAATTACATCTGCCAATGAATATCAACTTTTAATTATTAAATTTGTTTTCATAACAAGTTTCAGAGACTTTGCGTGAAAGTTTACTTGAACTATTCGTATTAAGTTAATTGAAAACAATTGAAGTTATCTTTTTAAATAAACACCCTTCATTTAAGTTGAAGATGCAGGATTTTTTGTTTCCGTAATTTTTATTGCTGGCTCACTTACAAGGAATGGTTAAAGGACTTCGTTTTTCATTTTTTCAAACCATAATGATAATAATAATAATAATAATAATAATAATAATAATAATAATAATAATAATAATAATAATAATAATAATAAGTGAAATCTGAAAGTTTCAGGAGTCGAGGCAAGAACAGAAAATACGGGGGGCTTTTGAAATAGTTTTATTATTTCATACCAACAACGAACACATGAGTAACAGTGTTGTATTAGGACGTAATACATTTTACTTCTCAGCTTTTGATAACATGTTTTACATATTGTGCCTAAATACTTTTTATGAAAATATATTAATGAGGAGAATTATTAAATTAGTTTTCTCTTAAGTCTTTTATTCATACTATCAAAAATACTAACAACTTCCCATCTTGACATACAAAAAAATGTTGTTCTTGAAAAAATCGATTAACTTGTCTGGTCATCACCAGATGAAGAAATAATATATGGCAATGAACACGTCTCTCTTCATAACAAAAGAGTGTGAATTATTCATGATCCTACAAACCTCACCTACTATTGACGCACCAGCAGCTGGTCTCATTAAACGTAGGACAATGGCCTTAATATACTTGGAATGTTAAAGAGCGGGAATAAATTTCCATACACTTTCTCCAATTGCAGTGCCGCGTTGTTTGAAAACAAAACGTCTGTATGGAAATGGGCTCCGTTGTGCTAAAGAACACTCCGAAGCGTCTTCCTGTTGATGGGCCCGGAAGTGACGCACTACAAACAGTGTAATCTTGACAACTTTCTCACTGTTTCGTAATCTGCAGAGACAGCAATTGACCTTTCTGCAGATGTGTGTGAATGAAGAGCTAACCAAACAAATTATCGTTGTGTAATAGTACTTTCTCTCGTAACTGGGTCTGCAAATAGCATTGAAAGTCGAGGCAGTAAACCGGTTGGGCAAACGAATATTGAATGCCAAGTTTCATGCACTTATTTAGATTCATAAAAATAATAAACAATATTAAAAGGAGAAAATTTATGAAGGATGCCGAATGGCAATAATACAAGTTTATATACGATCGAACTTCACTCAAGACAAAATATTTTCTAAAAATATTCATCTATCCAATTTGTTCACTGTCTATCTACTTCGGGACTGCTTTGCAAATATCAATTTATGTTTTTGGCGACCACATAAAATGACTTACATCTAATATTGAACAGCTGCTTCGGCATTGCATTGAGTTACTAACGCGCAAGGGTTTTACTGGCACTATTCCCTACATGTTGACAAATTTTACGACGAAATATAAGCAATTGCGTTATGTGAAAAGGACGTCGAGAGACAGAATTTTCCTGCCACGATATGACACAAGAATAATGTGCGAGTATTCTCATTCACTCCGATGAACACGCTCTTACCCAGCTAAGGTACCATCATAAAAAAAAGTTCTTTCTAACAACTCCACAATTTGACGCTGATGAAATTTGATTTTTGTCGACCGACGCAACGGCATAACTCAATCCTACTTCGAAACTTCAACCGCTCAGTCTCTCAGCTCTTTACGCTTTCGCCGCCTTGGGTACCCTTAAAGACTCGTCTCCCTTGCCGAAATGGTGGTCACTGATGGGGTCGGCGCCTTCGTACTCTGGATCCTTGTCGTCGTAGTACGCGTAATCGTAGTCGTTCTTCTTGGAGTTGGCGGCTTTGGTCTCGCCTTTCGCTTGCGCGCCGGTCACCGTGGATGATCCAGGGGTGACGGACACTGGCCTTGCTGTGCTAGACGCCGCGGACCTGGAAGCTGAGAAGGGCTTGGGCGACGAGTTCTGGTAGTAGTTGCTGCTGCCGCCGCTGAAAGAGCTAGGGCCGGCTGTTGTGGTGGTGGAGGGGGACGTTTGTCTGCCCGTGTAGGTCGCCGTTGAGGCGCTCGAGTAGCTGCGAGGTGTCACGCTGCTGTAGTACGAGCTGCCGGTCTGCTTGCTGCTGAAACTGTTGGTGGTGGTAGTGGAGTTGTATTGGTAGTTCTTGGGCGCGGTGGAGGTCTTTGTGTTACCGTTGGTGGAGTAGCTGCTTTGGTAGGTGTTGAAGCTGCTGGGGCGGTAGTTAGTGCTTGGGGCGGTCTTCAAAGATTCGTCCTTATTCTCAGTCTCTCTGTATTCGCCATAAGCGTTCTCGGCGTTGTAAGAACCAGTAGTTTTCCGGGAGTCGTAGTTGTCTGGGTTGTAGTTGGCGTACTCCTCGCTACTTGTACGCTGGTAGTTGTCGTAGTTGGTAACGGGAGGGCGGCTGGTGGTCGACTGGCTTTGGCTGTAGCTCTGGTAGTTAGTTTGACGGTAAGTGGATGGGGCTACAGTAGTTGTGGGATAGTACTGAGTAGTTTTAGGAGTTTCCTTCCTGGTAGTGGAGCGCTGTGCGGAGTTGTAGTTGCTATTGTAGTTGCCATTATTGTAATTTCCATTGTTGTAGTTGCCATTGTTGTAGCTACCGTCATCATAGTTATTAGCATTGGTGTTAGCGTTATTGTAGTTGCCATTATTGTTGGAATTGTTATTATCATAATAGTTTCCATTGTTATAATTGTTGTTATTGTAATAATCATTATTGTTGCTCGTGGGGTACGCAGTGGTTGTGGAGTACGTAGTCGAGCTGGAAGACTCGTAGTTGTTGCTGGAGCCGAATTTCCTCTGGTTGTAGAAGTTAGTAGGCGCAGGTGTCGTGGCGTAAGTGGTAGTGTCAGCGGTGTTGCGGTTGTTGTTGTTGTTGTTGTTGTTGTTGTTGTTGTAATAGGTGTTGCTCTGGCTTCCAGTGGAGGCGTCGTAGTTGGCGGCGCGTGACTCAGTGTAAGGGGCCTGGGTGGTACTCGCGGACGCCGCGTTCCTCTGGATCGTGTTGTAGCGAGGCAAGTAAGTGTTGGAATTACCGCGGGCCGCGGTAGGGGCGGCAGTAGTAGACGGGCTCGAGAATCCATTGCTGGTGCTGCCGGTGTTGTACTGGTTACTAGTAGTGCTGTACTGATTGTTGTTGTTGTTGTTGTTGTTGTTGTACTGTCTGGTGTTGCCGTTGTATTGGTCGTTGTACTGGTTGTTATTGTTGTTGTATTGGTTGTTATTGTTGTATTGGCGAGTGTTGGAGGTGTATTGGTTGTTATTGTTGTATTGACGAGTGTTGGAGGTGTACTGGTTGTCGTTGTACTGCTTGGTGTTGTACTGCGCGTCGTCGTAGCTCTGGGAGTAGGCCTCGGAGGCGGTGGTGGGCGTGGGCGTGGTGGTCTCCTGGCCGGGGCGCTTGCGGAACTTGCGCACCGCCACCTTCTTCTTGGCCGTCTGCGGGCTGAGGGTCGCCGCCGCCGCCGCCGCCTCGTCGTCGTCCTTGCCGCGACTCTTCGAGAAGAAGTTGCCGCTGCTGCTGCCCCTGGAAAACAAAAGATAATTTATCGTTTGTTTTTGGTGTTCACTGAAACAGCGTAGATAACTGCACAGCCGATCGATCAGTCAATCAGTTATGCCTTATTTTACGTGGCGAGACTCAGGCCATCAAACCCACACTTCCGCCTGACCAAGGAAATTGGGTTACGCTTCTTTCGCCATATAGCAGAGAAAGAAGGTATCTTTGGGGCGACGAAACAGGTGATATATTTAGCTCAGAGGCTTATTTTAGACTTGAAGATCATTTACATGCAGTAAATCTACATCACGGGACAGCTGGCTTTACTTCCCATCCGAAGGATTTTCTCTCCCTTAAATATCCACGATCGGGTTTGAACCCGCAAATTTGGATATAACAGCTCGATAAGCTACTAGTTATACCACCGAGGCAGCGAAAGTCAACGAATGTAGGTTGTAACAACAGGTAAAGGTTAATTGTTAGAATTTCACAGAGTTCTTCAAATGCAATAATTCGCGCCAGACCGCCAGCGATAGCCCACTGTAGTTGCCCGCGTGCCTCTCGCCTTTCACTAGACTAGAGCCGGTCAGTCCGAGTGGATTCCTTCCTCTCCCATCGGGCATATTTGACAAGCAGTAGGGCACACCGGTTGCCCGCTGGAAAGCTCTGGGCAAGGGAAGACCAAGTGCGCCCCCACTTGACCAACCATAAGGCAATTCAACCTTGTTATTGCGACAGAACCAACACATCAACCATCCCACATAACCTTCCAAGTCACCACTCATCATTTTATAAAAACTCAAATGTTCATTTTTCTTATACTTGACCGCCGATTTCCCGTTAGGTATATGCTACTACAAGATGAAAGGATTTGGTAAGCGAAGGAAAGCCAACCAGGCGGACGTTCTGTAACAGTTTATCGCTGACCTTAATTAGGATTCCCTGCAAAGTGACTCGCATTCGAGTAGCCGCCAATGGAAGTTTGCGAATACGCATGTACTGTCATGTTTTGCACGTATTCATAGTCTGCACAAAAATTTGCGCAGTGAGCTACCAATGGAATAAAACAAATCGTTTGCATCCAGATCGAAAGGACGTCAACATTTTTTGTTGTTTCGCCGTTCAAAATATTATATGAAATAAATCCACATGCAACTTTCCTTTGTCATTTTCATTGGTGAACTATGAAAATCTTAAGAACCTTGAAAAACGTAGTGAAAAGGTTTGCAAGAATATATTACTTAATGATACTTTATACGACGAGCGTTAGTTTTATTTTCAAAATGAGTGAAATCTTGCATTTAGAGAAAAAAATCAATTCAATTTTCGCCCAAAAATAACTTTAAAAGAACAGAAAAGACCAACTTACAACTTGAGTAAATAAAGTACAACTTACTTTAAAAGTACGACTTACAACATGAGTAAATAAAATCAAACGAATAATTAGTTTATTTAAATGTAAAATATTTAAATATCTATTTCAATTAGTCAACTCATTTGATCAAATTCGTCGGTTATGAAATTAGAAATGTGGCCAATTCTAAGTATATTCTAGCGGATCCTATCAAGAGAATCACGGGAGTAAAATGCAAATACTTTCCCTCGCAATGCATTCTCACGCACCTCTCCCTCTCCACGGGCGTTGGCCGCCGACAAGGCTGGTTCCCACCGCGTCACCGCGTAAAATTAAACCGCGAGGCGCGGCATTCGAAAGCGAACCAGCGCCGCTCCGAACGCGCTCGAACGAAAACTATGCTAACATTCCGAGAGCCCCACGTGGGCGACGCCCCTCCGCACCGCCCGGACGGGTACTCCAAACGGGATGTTTTAAAGGGAGCCGCCTCGCTCTTCGCAGCTTCTCGGGGGCGTTGGCTGGCGTATCGAATCAGGAGGAGGGGGAGGAGGGGGGAGGTCAGCCAGCGCCGCAGGTGGACTTGGGCCGCTCCTCGCAGTTGCCTAACGGCGGAGGTGTGGGGGTAAGGCAGACGCTCGCTTGACTCGGAAACCTGGATTGCTCGAAACCAGTTCGTTCGATCCGTCTCCGCCGACGCGTACATTCTATTTCACTGGAGGTCGCCCGCGTCTTTAATATTTTGAACGAAAGAACGGAGTGAAAGTGTGACGTGCTGGTGTTTTTAAGTGTCATCGTATAAACACGACGCTGCTTGTAGGTATTGAGTAAGAACAAAATTGAGAACAAAGTGGGATTAGGTAAGGTTAAGAGATCGGATGCCCGTGTTTAAAATCTCATTATGAACACAAGAATTTTTGATACACCCAATTTCTTTTATTTTTCTACTTCCTTTCTCCTGCATCTCCATTTCAAATTCCTTTTTGTTTCATCGGAGGTTGCCCGCGGTCTTGGTATTGCGTATGAAAGAACGTAGTGAAAGTATGACACGTATAGAGCTGGTTTTGACATGTGTCATCGCTTGAACACGACGCTGCTCGTTTATATTAAGTACGAATAAAATGAAGGTAGTTAAAGAGTATAGAGCAAGTTTTTGATTCATTTATTAAGGTTACAAGATATGATTTTTTTTTAATTATCAGGAAGAACGTACAATTTTTTTAAAAATTGAGTAGAATTCAATAATGAATTATTCATTTCTATATCTTGGGTACGAATAGCTTTCGAAACAGTACACACAATAGCTAGATCTAGTATCTTTCTCAGAATTACAGAGTTTTTATCCTTCACTTCCAAAACTCTACGTACAGTCTCCGTTCTGTTATAAAATCTTTTAACACACGATTTGATTGCTCGTTAACAGTTTGTAATACTGGTTAAAAAGTGTTAACAAGCTCTCACTAAAGGAACAAGAATAATTTATTTCGGAAATTTGTAAAGTTTTGTCCCACACTTCTATTTATTTACTACGAGAACGTACTTTAAACTTTCATTACTTCTCTCGGGTTACTTTTATGTTAGAATCGTTTAAGGTTACGATGTTATCTAAATTTCCTAACATAATCCTCACAGAGGAAATATCGAACTGAAACCAAATGATGTCGAAAATGTTCATAATCTAAACGAAATGCGATTAAACCATGAAGGTGGCAGTAAACAAAATTAAATTCAAGAAAAGAAACAGCTTCTGAGAGTAGACGACACCACAAAGACATTACTCTTCTTCTTTACGACATAATTATTACGATAGAAGTATCCTATTGGGATGCTCAAGCACAGCACTATGCACTCCGCACCTATTTCACGGAGGCTACCGGCGTCATTTATAATGGGTTCAAGAG
This sequence comes from Teleogryllus occipitalis, assembly GCA_011170035.1. Taxonomy (NCBI): domain Eukaryota; kingdom Metazoa; phylum Arthropoda; class Insecta; order Orthoptera; family Gryllidae; genus Teleogryllus; species Teleogryllus occipitalis. The sequence goes on from BLKR01014749.1 coordinate 367,123, forward strand.
GACGCAGTGAAAGTGGGGCCTATTAAGATGCGCCCGCTAGCAAGAGATTACGTATGAGGTATGCCACCGTTAGCAAGAGATAACGTATGAGGTACCTACTATGAAAATGTTGGAGACTAAGGAAGCTTAGCTAAAGAAAAACTAGTACGTATATCTTGCATGTCTGCATTGCTACCAAATATATTGCGATGGAATATACTAACGACCCTGTTTCTTTATAACAAATAAGATTTCCTCGACCGAAATTTAAAAGTGAAATGGGGTTCATTCATACCCTACAGTGTCTGAAGATATTTTCCTGTATTCTTCTACTTAACTGAAAATTCAATTAATGATTAATCTTCTCTAAAAATGATCCTCTTCATAAACGGAAGGACAGAGCCAAAAAAAATTCACAAATTTTTAATTTTACTCGCATGCAGTTTGTAGAAAGTTGTTTAGTATTTAGACACTTTCTTACAGCACAGAAGTATTTTTTCGAGGTTTTGCTAAGAGTGATTCGTCCATTGCGTCCTGTCATTTATTCCTTCGTTCCTTCCTTTCTTTATGAATCTGTGCCTGAGATGTTTCTTCAGATAAATGCGATATAAAAACTTACCGACAGTTTAATATATTATCCAAGGATAAGAACTATAACGGTAGGAAAATTCCCATTTTTAAAAAAATTTTACTTGCATGAAAGCGATAGAAATTTTAAGGGATTTAGAAAACCATTTCTAATCGTCAGATATTTGGACAAACCGCTGGCGCCTGAATGTAGGCAACACTTCCAACACACTCAGATTCGTCCTCGGTCACGTAATACGGCCTCAATAATTCATAGGATCAATGATCCCAATATTTTCTTCTGAATAGCAGGACATTCCTTATAATCTAAATGTTTCCTAAGTGAACCCTAGGAGACTTCTAAAGTGTTGGAGAGATGTTCGTCGCAACTATATTAATTTGGGGGGTATTAACGACAGGGGGTCCGCGAAAGTTTCAACAAGAAGAAAAAGAATTGTGATCAATTTTATTTGTAATGATGGTTAAAAAATAATAGTAATAAATGAATTGTGGCTATCTATATGTAGGTCATCATTATACAAATGATGACAAACATCGCAAGTCGAACCCAGGTCAATTGCGGGTTGAAGGGGAATGAAACAACGGGCTAGAGGGTTAATTTCACCCATCTCATTACTAATAGTGAAAAATCTTTTTTGTATTTTTAATTTTAAAGTAAAAGTTTTAATTTCAATTACTATTATTTTATACATCAAAATGTTTGATTTGTACTTCATTTCTACTTCAAGACTTAAATCTTAAAACAGAATTTCGTCTATTTTATGTAGTTGTGTAACAAATTCACACGCGAGTTCACGTTCAAGTTATTCCTATGAGAAGGGATTGCGGGCACACCAAGTTTGGAAATCACAAACGAAATCCAGTTCATCACGCGACATCCTGAACCATTCTCTCTGTCTTAACGCTTACATTTTCCACCACGAAAGGGCGCCCGAGCCTTAAATATCGGGTGCGGGAGAACAAAGTGAAAGCGTGAAGTACTGGCCGTGGGGTGTCATCGCCCGTCTGCAAGGCGGCTCCACCTGCCCCGGAAGATGCGACAGCTTTTTGTGCGGCTACACGCGGCCGCCCGCCGCTCGCCGTCGTTCGCCGCCGCCGCCGGCGTTTGTTTCTTTGTGGTCGGCGCCGCAGGGAGCACGCAGGTGTCAAGGAATTAGTGGACGAGCGGTTTCTTAATCGGAATGTGGGTTGTCAGAGGATCTGAAAACATCGTGGCGGCTAGTTTACACGTCGAAAGGTTCGAGAGAGAAGTCCGAAAGGGGGACTGGTGGCGTAATGGCTAGAGTATATGGCTTCGACATCTACGTTTCGTGCTTTATTCCATGCAATCCATGTGGAATTTGTGGTGGGTTTAGCAAATTCCCGACAGGTTCCCTTGAGGTTCTCCTGTTTATCTCGTCCTTCATGTCACTATTCTCCATCATCAATATCAGTATCACCTGGAGATGTGGCTCAGTGTATCAACTGATGTCAATGCACTGCCTCTGACCGGGAGGTCCAAGGTTCGAGTCCCGACGGTAGCAGGATTTTCGACTCTAACTGGTCAGCTAGGACGAATTAAATCGCTGTCTGGAGGAAAATTCCAGAGGCTGGCTGCTCGGATCGGTAGTTTTCCGTGGTGTCTCCGATCAACATCAGGCGAATACCGGAGTAGTACCCTAACAAACGGGTCACGGACCGCGCGCGATCTTTTCTCCCCCCCCCCATCCTTGTCCTATCTACACCCCTTACAAGCACTACACTACCCCACATACTTACATGCACTACATTACCACACACGCCGGGAGACAGGTCGGGAGCTTAGAGCTTGTCCCGGCTGGGGCGGTGCCTCGCTATTATCACTATCACTGTCATCACTCTTGAGTCTCAAAAACGTATAATTGTAGGGCCCCTAAACCCCAATAAATAAAAATAATATTAAGTCTGAAACTGTATATGTTTATAATTTGCGGGCAGATCTAAATGTATTAACTCCGAAATTCATTTAAATTAGTTTGAATTCGTAATCTTCAAATTTTCTGAACGTATATTAATGATATGTCGATTCAAATTCACGACATTTATTTAATATATATATATATATATATATATATATATATATATATATATATATATATAATATTAATTCAATGACAAAATATGTTCATATCTTATAATATTTTTATCTTGGAGTTGCTACTCATCTGTTACGTTTAACGAAAGTACTTGTAAACGTTGCCATCGTGAACTTATCAATATTTTGTATATTTCTTACAATATAAGATGAATTACATCTGAATGAAAAAATATTAAAATATTTATTATAATGTACAACTTTTGTACCGATTCTTGAAAAGAATGTTTAATTAAAGAGTTTTTCCCGTTATTAGTTTAAATCTTCGAAACGTAATTTGAAAATAAATTACGTAAACAAATCGTCTAAATCCATATTACTTACAAGGTGCTGCTATTTTGATTCATCTGACCTACAATACACGTTTTTTGAAATTAATTTCTTTTGCGAAACCTCAAAAACATTTTTAGAAGCAAATGTTTAATTAACGAGTTTCTCGCATTATCACTATTCGCACACGTCGCGTAATCTGGAAAAGTCTGACGTAATAAAAAAGTCAACATTCAAGTCATTTTAGAGGAAATTACTCTAGTTACAGAGCCCAGGCGCCTACGTTTTCTCTCCCTTTATTACGCAAATTCTAATTATGAAGAGTTTGTCCACCGACTTCCGGAGAGACTGTCCATCTCGTTATAAAGGCCACCATTGTGAAGTAAAATGGTGGCGGGGGGGGGAGAGGCGTTGAGAGAGAACGAGACCTCGGTTTCTCGCGTTGGTCACGTGACTGAAGTCCACTGTCGGCGTTTGACATTCCCTGCAGTCATTCTGGAGAGTGCGGGTGAAAGACCCTGTTTGTGGTCCTTTCTGTGGAAGCTGTTCTCTATTTTGAGGCGCGTGTTCATTGCTATAGAGGAGTTCTTTGTGTGGGGATTTCTGCGGTCATTATCCCGACGCAAGGACGCGCGCTGAGGAAGCCAGGCTTTTCAATTCAGCTTCTTCAGCACAAAAGAACAACACGACAATGTACTCGTAAATGTTGGAGAGGAACTGAAGAAATTCAGTAGACTCTGCCTTGTTTTACGATTCCTGATTTTGTGGGGAGATAAATTTGTGGACGAGCAATAACTCAATAATGTAAATGGATGAATTCTTCAATTCGGGTCATCTGTTCGGAATTTCCTCTTCTTTGTCCTTAGACCTTCAACACATGACGCTAATGAGGCAATTACTGTCTCCAGCAATTTTTGAACCTTTCAGCACATAATTAACAATTTTACTTTCAAAATGAAGCCGTGTGCAATTCCTACGAGAATGAGGTTCTAGGGGGTAGTTTACGATTTCTCTATTTAATGACGTTCAAGGCATGACGAAGGACTTCGTATTCATGAATATGCCATCGTCTTCTCTAACATTTCCCTTACTTAAAATTTCGCAATTTCTTTGTAAGAGATAAAATATTGTAGAGAATGGTTTCTCTAAAAAGGCTGTCAGGAGGAGGAAATGTGTATTGATTATAAATAAGTCGCGATCAGACTTCAGTCGTTACAAAAATGCGCAGGCAACAACTTTAAGAAACAAGTAATCCATTGGACCTCAGTCAATAAGCTAATAACTTATAAAAACAGTATTTTTACAGGAGAGGAATATATATTAGCACCATTGGAAGTAATCTTCTAGCATAAATAAAGATACAACCTATCTTATTTGATGAAATCAATTAGATAGATAGATAGATTTATTACTAATTCTGCAAATAAGTTCCAGAACTTGGTGGCAGAATACACTAACTAAACATTACAAAACTTAACAACTATACAAAATTTTACAAATTTTACACACTTTTGAAATTAACATAAACATTTCACCGTGCAAGCTTCCATAGCACTCCACTTCACTTCACAAGTCTTATCACAATTATCTCAAATCATTATTACTGCATGAATAGGATAATACATCTTGTTAGTATTTACAAATGCATGCAAATAGCATACAAATGCACATACAAATTACGTTATTTTCGTTAATATTCATGCACTCAGCAACCATGAGAAACGTTATTAATTACACACTAATATAGAGATTGTTTAGAAGAATTCAGTGGTATATCTCATTTTCAGCAAAAAGTCTAATCAGTTCTTTGAAGAAATAATATCTAACAAAGAGAGAAAAGTATCTGATACTAGGATTTTAATTAGTTACTTATAATGACCGAAATTTTTACATCAAGTTAAAAGTGCTGCTATGTTTTCCTTAGAAGTCCATTACCTGAGGCGTCATTTGACTTGCACAAATAATCTTTCACATAAAAATATTACATTTCATTGGTAATGCACTATTAAAGGAAGGTAAATATTGATTTATAAGGTTTAAAATTTCTTGAGTGCATTCTAGGTGTACTTTCGCACCTTAGGAGTTTTCCAAACCCACAATTACATTACATATTCTAATAGATGTGTCAAATTCCGTTGAATAATCACTTCCAATAAACGATAGCTCACTAATTGATCTCAAAGTGGTTTCAAATCATCGCCCATACGCTGAGTATGTGTACGAATCCGGTCTCACTTCCTGTCTGGGAGCAGGTCCAACAAGAACTCAGGCATCTCCAGTGCGTGTTTGCACTTTCCCTCGAGGCAGGCAGCAGTGGCACGAGAATGCAGCGGCGCCGGCGGTAAGGCGGGAGCGGAAGTGGTGTCACAGGTTGTAGGGTGATGCTAAGGCGGGTGAGGCGGCAGTGGCGATAGGGGTGGACAAGGTAGCGATTACGGAAAAGGGGTGACAGGTCGTGGGTCCATCGCCGTCGGTCCCGCGGGGGCCGATGATTCAGCACCACGCGGCGGCTGACCGCGCGGAATAACTAGGAATTTGAAGCTAACAACAAAAAGCCGTATTCGGTTATGTTTTGACTCGTATTCGTATTTAGCGGTTCCCAAAATATCTTTGATTTCCAACTCTGGAAGAACTCGACCGCGAAAACTTTAAACCCTTTTTGCTCAAAATTCCACTTCCCGTGTTGCGTTTGTAGTGTAGTTCACGGACAAAACGTTTTACGTTCAAGTTACGAAAAATTCTCCAAACGTGCAAAACACCAAATAATTGCCATTTAAAAATTACATCTCTTGCCGACGAAGTTTATTATATTACAAAACATACGTTTTTTTTGATAATCCAACGTGTTTTCGTAGCATTTTATATTTCATAATGAAGTAAATATCGACTTAGAATATTAGTGACTCCAGTGGACAAGTGTCAGGGACGGGTCCGATCCGCAGGTATCGGATGCGGTACGAGGACGAGAATTCCTTTTTTAAAAATTTATTTCATCTCGATCGATCGGAAGTCTTTCAAGAGATTTCAATTTTACATGCTGTCTTGGATTCTGAAGTCGGTGACAACATCATCTCACCTAAGCAGGTCCGATACGGAGGAATCGGACGCGGTACGCAGGGAAGAATATTGTGACGTCACCAACTCACCTAAACAGGTCCCATCCGGAGGAATAGGACGCAGTACACAGGAACTAGATTTCTGACGTCACCAACTCACCTAAGCAGGTCCGATCCGGAGGAATCAAACGCAGTACTCAGGAACGAGGATTCTGACGTCACCAACTCACCTAAGCAGGTCCGATCCGGAGGAGGCGGGCTGCTGCTGGAGGCGTCGGTCGCCGGTCTCGCTGCGCTGCAGGAAGTAGTCCTCCTCGTCGTCGGGGCGCGCGTTGAAGCTGGAGGCGGTGCTGGGGCGGGCGCTGGGGCGCGGGCGCGGGCGGGGGCCGGGGCGGCGCGGGGCGGGGCCCACCACGGGCGGCGCCGCCGTCGACGGCCCCAGAGGAATGGCCGTGGCCGGCACGGCGCGCTGGCTGCCCGGCTCGTACCCTGCAAGCCACGCTCTTAGCTCAACGCTCAGGGGGATGGGGGCAAAAGGAGTTGTTTAATTGCTAGAGCCAGAGAAGCGAGCTTGAAAAACGCTTTTCTTTGCAAAATTGTCGGTTGAAGGTCAATGACACCGAGGTGTTCATTGCCATTAAATGACTTCGAGGCACGAAAAGTCAGCCACATGAAGGGAGTAAATAAGGTTTCGTGGTATTGTACAAAATGGTTGTTAATGTATGTCATTGTCTTACACGTATTCTAACACATCGTGGCTAACTATTTATTGTTGTTGTTGTTGTTGTTGTTGTTGTTGTTGTTGTTTCTGTTGCTCCTGCTTTTTATGTGCTACGATCTTATAATAAGAAGACACTGAGAGAGTACTCTAGATGCACTAGTAAGATTAAACATGCATCCTCGGAAGAAGTGTTTCAAAGAAACCCTAAAAGGGAAAATAAATAAATCTTATAAAATAAATAATTGGAAATAGAAATCAATATGAACTTACAAGACATTTTTGACGGACGCAGAGCGTGGTCAAATAGAAGAGATGAAGCTTCAATTTAATATTTGTTTAATGTTAAGAAATCAATTAAATTTAAATTTGTAACGCCCCTTGGTTCCTCATCTTAAGTAAGGCATTTAGTCGAATCGAATTAAGAAGCTTTTCATTTGAGTGATGTAGAATGCATTTACCCAAGAAACAAATCTACCTACTAATACCGTTCAATATTTTGCCGTAACTTCGATATACATTTAATGTTCAACTCAATTCTCTTATTTTTTGTATCTTAAAACAGACGTTAATATGCTCATTATAGTATCGGGTTCTGAAATGGCAGATGGTTATAACTATAATTTATATAAGCAATCGACAATAGCCAGAGGGAAAGTTTGACTTTCGTGAACAGGTGTCAAATTAATGTTCACGTTTTCTCAAAGGCTCGTACACACTCCCTGCAATACGCGGGAGTCAAGTGGCTATTTGCGCATTTAGTTGCTTGTTGCCACCTCCTGGCGAAAGAACTTGGGAATACGCTGTGGAAAGCACATTCGGATTGCAGCGCGTTCTTCGCAGGAAAGAAAAGAAAGGTCGCACCGAATTAAGAAACCTGCGACGTTGCAAAGAGGAGTGTCGTCACTGTATGCCCTTTTGTTCTCTAAAAGTCAAATGAAGGGAGTACGGGCGAAAAGTCCAGAGAAAATGAAAGAAAAATGTGCGGAATACTTGAGGCACCTAGGAACAGAAGACCTTACAGCACAAAGAGGAAGATATGATAAATCTGTTATTTTGAGCTGAAAATGCGATCATTCAGTAGACAGTTTGTTGTGCACATATTAGAACATTCACGCAAAAGCTAAGGCATAACAATTGAGACAAGTTCGGTGTGTAAATGTCACAAGCTCAAGTATATATGTTATAATCACAAAATTGATCGTGGTGGGGTTCAGATCCTTACGGTTAAAGGTGCTTCAAGTATAAAAGTAAAAATATTCGATATTTTCATTTCCTGGCCTTGTGTTTATTTAATGGAATGCAAGTAATATTATTAAATTTTACATTGGAAACACGTAAGATCACAAACATAATTTTATTTATTTCAACTTTTTTATCTAGCGAAATATTTTATACCAATTTATCACGAATTATATTTATAAACCGTGGCCCTTGTTACAAAATCCAACACCGAAAAAAGTGAAGCCGCAGGAAAGTTACCACTCCTTTTCATCGGGCGCCTGAAAGAAATAGAAGGTGAGCTACATTTCCCACGAAATCCTGCCCTCTTCATCTTCCATGGCTCGATCCCCTCATGACCTCCTTTCGCAACTGACTTGCGCTGGTCAGGCGGCAGCCACAGCCGTCACCACAACTGGACGCGACTATTACGTCACGGCGCGATGAGCGCCTGGCCTGGCGCTCCCATCCGGACGCGTTAACGGCCGTCGTTCGCGCCGTTACCGCTAGCAGCGCTCGAGGCCGCCTCCAGCTGTAGGTCAGCGGAGCTCCCGGTTTCGGTAGCGACTGATCTCCGCCGGGGGATAAGGAACGTCGCTGGCACGATTGTCCAATTGCAGCCTTGGCCAAATACGGGGATTGCGTAACCGTTTCGTGCGTGCTGGAGGCATCTCGTTGAGAGGAGCCACTGTTTAATAGCGAGTTTCTTTGCCTGGTCGCTGCTTAAGGACGAGTCCATTAAAAGTAAACAAAAAGAAATATAAGATGCTTACCGAAGTTGAAGAATTTTCTTTTGATCAAGAGTTTGAGTGGCTGAGTGACTATTTAGTTTCTCATTCACGTGTTTACGGATAGGACTCTCGAAGAGTACTCTCTCAACAATCATATTTCAGGAAAGGTACTGGATGCGACATGTGCCTCGTTAGCTGTGTGGCTAGCTGGTTCCCCATTCACTTGTTCGTGTACTCTCTAGAAAACAGCCACATCTTAGAAAAGACCTTAGACGTCGTATGTGGCTGACTTGTTAGGGTCCCAAGGTGGTTTTCCACATAGCGTTCAAAGTACTCTCTCAACAACGACCACATTTTAAGAAAGATCTTAGCTGTAACATGTGGTTTGTTAACCACCTCTGCGACAACTATTCCTCGTTATTTCACGACAGTGAATAAATTTCAGAAAGGCTCTTAAATGCAATGTACTTACCTATGCGGTAGAGGTCAAAATTGTCGCTGTAGAACAAAGTGCCTGCCTCGCAGTCCACGTCGTACCAGTTGGCACAAATTTGATTTTCTTGGTCGAAGGACGTTTCGTTGGGGCAGAGGAACCGGTAGTTCTGCACCTAAAGGGCATAAGTCACATACGCTGCTTCATGAGTGCTGTAAGCCAAGGAATGCAGTTTCATCTCCACAAACTTTTACAGGCGTAAAGTGATTGCGTAGTGCCTGAAGCACCGCGATGAGTTAGAAATATTTATAGAATTATGGCCTTCGCATATAAGATGCAACAGGAAAATGCAGATAACCGCAAGAAGAAAAAAGGCGATTAGCAGACCGTTATTGCTTAGGAACTGACGTGGAAGCAATCCTACTTCAGGAACGTTCTTTATATGGATTCTTAAAAATTGCAGAATAGCACTAAAAATTTTGGATGTATCCAGAATCACAGTTATCAGGGATATGAATGACAATTTCAATTGCATTTAATATATGAAATGTACACGGCACGTTATTCTGTGCCACAATAAACTGTATTTCCAATTTTAGTTTACTTGGAATTTAGAATTCTTTGTATCTGGGAGTGTGCAGATTTTTTATTATTCAAAGTATGCGTCTTATAATGGAAATGATTTAGTAGTTGAAAATAAATACATTTCAGACCATAAAAAGTGACATCCTAGTCATTGTAATGGTAAATAATTTGAATGAAACACATTTCAATGCTAGATGTTTCAAAGAAATAATTTTCGTACATGAATTCCCAGATTTAATGAATGGTTTAATTTTATCACAGTTTTAAATATTCGAGTATTACTTTCCCATTATTCGAAGGTAGATTTTTATAATTTTGAAGAAAATTACACCTTCAATTTTAAAACCAACGAATAAAAATCACAAATGACTTTGAATGAAAAGTGGAGTATCTTTAATATATGTTGAAGGTCTCAGTTACTGAGAATCCTACACTAGCAACATTAAATGTTGTATTTTCTAATTCCATCTAGCTCAGATTTGAAGGGACATGTTATTTTGTAATGATTTACAACAAAACATGTGCGTTATAGCGGCAAGAATCATAGATACATAACTTCTTATTTGTAATAAATATTTACTTAAATTGCGAATTAAAAAAAATCGTACGTCGCTTCATTCATATTTTGGATATTACGATTTATTTGCGAATTCCTCTTGGATTTTGAATTAGTCAGAGTTCACTGTATCCATCGTAAATTCAACGAACGACTTGGGACTTTCCATGGAAGCTGGCCCCCGGAAACCGAAACGCTGTTGTCTCCGGATGAACCGTTTTCCTATTCTGCCGCGCAGGCGCCGCCGCAGACGCCGCGTTATTAAGTTGCCGACAGGCGCAACCGCGCGCGCAGGGACACTTTCGAAACGCCCTGAGAAAATAAAGCGTCCGCGGTCTCCTGATTCTAATAAACTGCGCCTTTACAGCCGCAGTAAATGTGTAGAGAAGACGCCGCGGAAAAACGCTGCAAGCGCCTCGGCGACGCGACGCGCCGGCGCGCAGTGGCCCGGAACGGGCGAAAAAGCGCGCAGGGGGCTTCGTACGAAGCATCAACGCAACTGAAAAGGTGGAGATTCTGAACGCGATACGTGGCAGTTGCTTACTAACAATAGGCGTCGTCGAGTAAAATGACAATTTGCTTTATTGTGTTCGCTTTCTGAGTGACTGAGGTCCGAGAAAGAAGAATTGTAATATTTTGGGACACCTCTACAAATGGTTGGTACTGAAATAAAGATGACGTGAAATCTTTGTATTCGGGCTCGCTAAAACATATTTTGAGTTAGACCTGAACTAATATTTAAATTCAGCATTAGCTTGTGTCTCCTTTTACAAATTGCCGGTACTTATACAATGACTTCAGTTTACCACTTGCCAATGGACACAGAGCAGTTTTGACATTTTTTTCTACTTAAATAATCTGCATGATCATGGACGATTTCTCAGCCAGAGCCATAGCAACAGAACATGTACATAGATTTAAATATTTATACGGAAACGTCACATGACGAGTGGACCTCAGTTTCGCCCTGAATGGGACATGTTCTCGATACTGTGTGGAAATATACAGGTGTCTCACAATAAATGTTTCAAACTTCTGTGGTATGCAGAATGGTCAAAAATCATCCCTTTTTGCTTCTGAACATGAAATGATAAATTTCATATAAAGGGGAATTTTCCCATTTTACCCATGTGTCATTCCTTCTTATATTTAGCGAACTCCTTATGCACACGTGTTCAACAGATCTGGTTTCCTTGCTTTCAAGGACATTTCACGTACCTGACGAACATATTTCCGTGCGGGTTGCCTAACAACCAGGGGCGTATATTTGTTCTATGCAATTTCCCACTATATATTTATTGAAAGAACGTGATCATCTTTGACACATCTAAAGCCCTAGAAAGTTGTAACATAACTGTTTCTGTAAAATCAGAGCCTATATCGAGCATCAAAAAGGAAAGTAATATTGATTTTAACAATGATATTTAATGAATTTGTTAGTATTTGGGCTGTATAGTTTTAAAATATTAAATTTGCCTATAACAGTATTGTACCTCATCTTTGGCTTATTTTTTGCCAAAAACGCTCGTTTCCACCTGTATTCATAATTCAACTTGTTTGTGGATAAGAGTCGAGACGCCAGAATTTAAGACAACGTGCACAGAATACACTTTTTTCCATAGTGCATAGTCAAGTTGTTTCTTGGCGTTTCATAACTAAATAAAAGGTTTATTCTGAGACACCTGTACTATTCCAGGTGAGAGTGTGGCGGGCGCGCGCGTCTTCGGCGTTGGCAGCTGCGAGCTGCTTGCGAGACTCACCCCGACGCCGGGCACTTTGACGCACACGTGGAACATCTGGCAGTCCGTCTCCAGGTCTGCGTAGTAGCCACCTAGGATCTTGTCGCGGCAGTCGAAGCTGGTGTCCGGCATGTCGTCCAGGCTGTAGAAGCGCGCGGGACGCCGCTGCGCCGCCGCCGCTGCCACCAGCAGCGCTGCAAGGCACACACTCCGTTAGACGACTACATCCATTGATTGAGATTCCGGGCGCGTCAACTACTATGGTCATTAGTCCCGTACGTGTAGTGCGTGCTTTTGCTCGAGAGGTGGCAGTTATCAGCAGGCCTCACTTGATGGCGAGATCCGGCACCGACCTACCGTCGACTAGCGGGGTTTTCCTCAACCAGGTATCTCCCAACAGCGGGACACCGCCCCAGCCGGAAAACTACCGATCAGAGCAGCCGGCCGCTAGAATTCTCCTCCAGACACCGACTGAATTCGACTTAGCCGAAAAGTTAGTGTCGAAAATCCTGCCGGGGACTCGAGCCTATACGACCTCCCGGCCTAGGACCTAGACCTGACATCAGTTGATGCACTGAGCCGCCGCTCCCGATAGGTGACTGGAGCTCATTATGATGCACTTTTTTTGACCAAAAACAATATACATATCAAACCATCAAAGGCCTTCTACACTTTATTAATACATATTACTATTTTATATAGCATTTTCTGATTCTCATTTGAAATTGTATTGAGGTGTTAACCTTAAATAGTTAGAGTGTTACATACTGAAGAGAATCTCACACTTAGGGATCGAAACCTTTATTAATAAAAAATAAAATTATGACTGGAATCAGTGTTTATTTCATATTTGATTGGTATTAATGCAATGATCACTCTTGATTACCAGAGGGTAGTGTTCAACAATATCTAGTTAGGTGAACACAGGCTTGCCTCCTCCGCGTATCGTAAGACCGGCTTCATAAAATATTTAAGGGGTATTTTAAGAAAATAAAGGAAACAATTTATTGAATTTGTTTAGAATAATAATGATATTGATTATGATATTACGTTCATATTGTATATTTTAATTTATAAAATAATTGAAAAAACTAGCAAATCTTAATTATAAATCTATCTAGAATTACTTTTCTTGCAATCGTTTTAACTTAAAATTGCAGCAAAACTTTAGAATATATTTAGATACGTTTATATAGTATTAGGTGAAAGCCTACATTGTATGTTATATTATGTGTATTTTTAATATTAAGGCAATTCAAAAATTTAAAATTTAAAAATCCCTTCTCTTTCAGGACGTATAGGCTGCTAGTAATTTGTGAGTACTTATTGGCTGTTCTGCAGAAAGAGACCCTTGGTTATTACTAGCTTTCTTTTAAATGTACACTTTTTGAGTACAGTATAATGTAAAATGAGATTGTATTCAAAATGTCCGTAATAGTTTTTGCAAACTGATCGATGTAGATTCAGACCATAAAAACTATTTAAATAAATGGGAATGGAGGTATGTGGTGGAATGAGAGACGGATGAAACGGCAGGGAGAACCGCGGAGGAAAGGTTTGATGCACCTGTATTGTTCACATAAGAGTGACCGGTATTTGAATCCCAGGGCTCACAGACGAAAATCCAACACGCTGGCCACTATGTTTCGGGTCACCCTAAGCGAGCGAGCGGGCAAGAGAGATAGATAGATAGAGAGAGAGGGACAGAGAGGGAGGAGAATCCATGTGGTGACCGTTGGTAAAAAAAAGTCCTCAGCGAGATGAACATTTTATGAGAGGTTGCATAACGCAACGGAATTACTTTCTCTTAACGGCTGGTTGTTGTGTCGAATAGTCGGGGAAATTGAACATGACTTGGCTGCAATGCTGGACACACATATAATGAAATTGTTACGAGAAGATGCATGGTGGTCACCCGAAGGAAAACGATTTCATTTGAGAAACAATTATTTGCATTTGTTAGACGTTTTAAAGATCTTTTTGTAAAAATTTGAACTTCTTTAAAGCAAATTACTTTGGAATTAATAACAAAACGGTGAACATAAATGAAAAAAATTAACGCTTAAGTTAATACTACAAAATTACTTTCAATGCTCGCAGGGATGTTGATAACAATGAGAGATAGGACAGTAAACGAAGAGTAACGGGAAACGATAACAGTAAATTATCCTATAAAATATTTTAGGGTGAACAATGGCCAAATAAAATCAACATACAAAAACTAAAGAGCTTTTTTCTTTATTCAAAATTCAATGTAAAAAATCACCTATTGGTATCATCATGAATAACAAATATCTGTCATTTTAGACAAACAACACTATTACCTAGAAACTGCAGAGAAAACAAGTGAATTTAAGTAATAAAAATATTATTTCCTAATTTCCTATTTTTTTAAAACAAAATTCGTATTTAAATTAATTCGCCCAAACAGTGAGTGTGGTGGGTTTCCCAAATCTATCTCTTAACTTCGATTTTGACACGTACCTATACGCGAAGTGTTTTCTACGAAATTATATTGTCTGGAATAAAGAGGAAGTATCTCTCATTACTGGCAAATCTTTTCTCGACACAATTTTCTTGACAATGAAAACAGTAATAATTTTCAGCAGAGAGAAAGGAGAACATTGAAAAGCTACCACATGCATCACCGTCACTTGTAATACCTTCCGCCTCGTTTGTATTACAAGCGAAAGAAAATAACCCTTTCAAACAATGGAAACGGAGAGACAGTAAATTGCACGAGAACCTCGAGACCATGAGTTCGATCACGTTTTCCAACCGTAGCCTTGCCTTAAGCTCTGCAACCCGCACGACATTGGAGCGTGTTGCTCCTATTCAAGGATGCTCGCGTTAATCTTGTTCGAGTTTCACTCATACTTTTTCCTTCGGTGTCCATTTTCTCCGGCACGAAGTGGTCAGCTGACACGTGCAAGACTGTTTGCATGTAGATCGTAGCTCGCGATAGAGCAAATCAAACGCTAATAAACTGCACTTTCTTGCGCACGTCATCGAAAACTAACGTTGGTGATAGTGAGTGGGTAAAATTTTCGTGGAACGATTTCGAACATCCAGAAAGTGGATGGAGAGGAAGAAGAGTTGCTTTCGTGGAATTCTAGTGCGTGACTGCGTACAAATTAAGCTTATTGGCATTCCAATCTTGACATTTCAATCTCTCGCCTTTAGACGAGTTAATTGCTATCAGTAAAATGTAATTGGTAGTTAGTAAACATCATATTTATGATTCGTATCTTAGAACTGCACTCGAACCTTCTATGAAATATAATCATAAGTCCTTTCTTTTAAGAAAGGTTTCTTTATAAGAAAACATCAGGAGGGCTAAAAACCACACCTGAAGCCCTCCCTAAAGAAAAATCTTGGTTCCGCCTCGACATCTATTATTATGAATTGGTCCGTCAGCTCCACAGCACAATTTCTATCGCAGCCTAACACAAAATCCTTTCTCTTTCACTTATTAAGGAA
This sequence comes from Teleogryllus occipitalis, assembly GCA_011170035.1. NCBI lineage: Eukaryota > Metazoa > Arthropoda > Insecta > Orthoptera > Gryllidae > Teleogryllus > Teleogryllus occipitalis. The sequence goes on from BLKR01014749.1 coordinate 382,592, forward strand.
TTATGCAAAAACGTGCACTTTCGCTGACGATGCAGTTCAAAGGAAGCGGTTGGAGCATCTCCCACCGAGTTTATCCCCTGCCCTTTGATCCACTCGCATGCGGCGGGCGACCCACACTTCACGGGGCGCCGCGTTGCAGAGTCGGGTTTAACGCCCGACCAGTCACGTTTTCTCCCCAGTTTCCCTGGATCATCTGCAAGAGAATGCCGCAGCCGGTTCGTTCCCCCCGACGGCAGACAGACGCCTCTGGCTTTCCTCTGTGGACGCGGCGCGGTGCGCACGCACTGGGCCGAAATGCGTTAATATATGCGCGAAAGAAAACGAAAGAAAGAAAGCAAATATGTATAATTTAAAAAAAGGAATAATTTTGTAGATTACTGCATGGATGGACCATTTCCGAGGTACGCACGACTGCAACGTGTATTGCGGTTTGTATTCGAAGACGTAAGCTAATATACACGCATCTTGCCCACGATTCGCAGCCGACGGTAGTCTATTTTCAGATTACATTATCTTCACGGTGCCTCAATCCTAGCGCCTGCTTGTAATATCATTGATATAACGAGATCTTTGGTGACAACAAAATGGTTTCATTTCTAACCTTGTCGGATCCACGCATGATAACCTTTTCAAAGACTTTTTCACGTCCAAATAATCGTTGAAAGTTGAACAAAAAACTAAAAAAGATTATGAAAAGTGACATATTCATGCTAAGAAAGTGCATTTTTGTATATTATTATTTGTATCTTTTGATTATTTACGAGTATATGTATTTCTATTGATTATTTACATGTATTTCTATTGATTTTACATGTATTTCTATTAATTATTTATACGTATTTCTGTTGATTATTTATATTATTTCTATTGATTATTTATATGTATTTCTATTGACTATTTATATGTATTTCTATTGATTATTTATTTGTATTTTGTTTATTGTTTATTTATAGTTCTGTTATTTTTTGTTTATTATTATTTATTTATAATTTATATGCATTATTATTTATTGTCTATTTTTATTGTTATGTATTCTTTGTACACTGCAATGCTTCTTTGCATTCCATGTTTCGTGCACTTTGTGGGCCCTCGCAGCGCCGCTTCCTCCACTGGGAAGGAGCTCCCGGCGGCGCGGCGTTGCGTGATCGGGAGGACAGGCGCATCCCGCGTCCATTATCCCACTTATCCGGTCTTCGCAGGTTGATGGGGCCAACTGCTTATTACCGAGGCTGGCCTTACGTAACGCGTGTGTACGTTTGGGAGAGGCGCCGCGTCCACCGGCGGCTGCCTAATAAAGCACAGCCCACGCACGCTGCGCGCCGGCACAGCGGTGTGTGGAATTTACAGTCCGTTACGGTGGTCTGAACTTCTTCCAGTAGTAGTTGCTCTTCGAATAACGCAACGTTACGTTGCTTCACAGCAGTTACAAGGATTTGAAATTGAGGAAGATTCTTCTCTAACGATGGCTGTAACCTTCTCGAGCAGTAAATTCAGTGATAGTAGCAGATAGAGGTGGAAGTAGTATTTATTTCGTAATTCTTAACAATTATCAGAATCTGAAATGATCACTCTATTGATGTTATTTGCAGGCTGCGATATCAGATTTAGTTGTGAGAGCTGAAGTTTCGTAGGCAGGGAGGTTTTAGTTTCGAGATTCGACGGTGTTAGAATTATCGACACCACCTTAATAGTTGGGTCGTTCCCTGTGTGTATGCGAATTCCAGAGGCCAGCTGTTCTGATCGGTTGTTTTCCAGGTTTCCTCTGATCAATTCGGAACGGATACCGAGCAAGTATCCTCAACAACGGGACACACACCGCAGCCGATCATTCCTTTCCCACCTAATCCTCAATCCTATCCTGAGGTATGATCCACCAACTTCATATGTTTATCCCCAATGATTGAGAAAATCTCCGACAGGTGTTGGCGATAAGCTGTGAGTTACCCGAGACACTGTGTTGTCTTGTGGTGGGATAACCGAAGTAATAAATAAATCATGTAATAATATTTGGAGGTAAAGCGGGAAACATTGTCGTTTGTCAATTGTCCGGTATTGATGCATTGTGGGGAGGCATTCGTCTTGCAGCGAATCCTGAAATTTATGTCACAATTAAAATTGACACAGGCGTGCGCACAAGAGAGGGGAGCCGAGGCTCCCATGAAAACTTCAAAAGGGTCTCCATAGCCAAACGTATTAAAACATTTTATTTCCGTAAATATGTTCAATTCCATATTTCCCCCTTTTTAAGCTGCCATTTTGGGGAATTGATACACGACCTTTCAGAAAGAGAAACTTCAAACCATCTGGCAACCCTGTAAATGGTTTCGTATAGAACAACTTATTAATTTTGTCATTAAAGTTTTAATTTCATTTCTTTTGAAGCTGGTTTGATTTATTTACTAGCAAAATAAGTCGTATGTAAATAAAATGGTTTAATGGAAAACAGGGCTCAGAGGGGTTTATACATGTAGTATCCCCTTCTTGTTTTAGGCTGCGCACCTGTGAATATCGGTGAAAGAATGTATTATTTGTGGCACCGAGGAGAAGAAGGAAAAGAGAAGTAAAAAAGAAGGAACAATCCTAAGAAACAGAAGAAGAAAATGTGAAGGAGAAGAAAGAGCATTTGACTCATCCCTACCATGTCGGTTGTTTTCACTCAACGAAACATGTATTTTGCACAAATTTTGATTTCTCGCTTATGCTCGGCTTTAATAGCAGTACACCGAAAATTAGTATTACAAAAATAATGATATGTCAGAATATTTGTAGAAATTTGTCGCAATGATTTGTCATCAGAATACCATTAGGATGCGAAAGGGAAACAATTGAGCACCTTGAGTGGAAACTACGAGCGAGTTCTAAACTTCTGAAAGTTATAAGTGAGTTCCGGTACAATTTTCATGTTCTAGTAGTAGTGTTAAGTTGTTTCAGATAATGCAGTGTTAAGTTATTTCATGATCGTTACAAATATTTTTAAAAAATATTATTCTGGTTGTGTGCCCACCTATTGTACATTATTTCAAATGATTCACTATTACTCCTAATCTAATCTGACGTGGTATTTGTAAAAGTTAAACATATTAACTTGTTACTGCAATGACATGGGAATGCGAAAGGAAAATAAAGCGAGTGCCATTAACAGATATCTTGATTCCAAACAGGATCCCATTTGACAGGCATTGTACTGAACGTCCGACAAGAAATAATGAATGCTTTTTCACCTCTCCATTATTTACTGTCGTGCCTGCTGTGGATGACGAAACATACATCTTGAGGAAGAAGATTATGTCATCCAAGGAATCAGACAAATGTCTCACAGTCCGTATACGAAACTGATTACCGAGTACTTGCTATAGCTAAATTGACACTGACACGTGGGATCGTAATACCTACTGTCTGTCAGAACATAGTACTATCTTAGCCTGTCACACACGTTCGTAATCAGAGAAATCATTATTTTTTTTTCAATGAGTAGTGTCTTCATGGCACAGCACGAACCGATCAGAGTAAGTTCTTCATTCTTTCTCCTTTAAGCCCGAGATTGAGCTGGCCCTCCTACGTTCTTCCTTGACCAAAGGAACCTTCCAGTTGCGCTGCAGGCAACGTTGGGTGGCTCACGTGAATCTACACGCGCATGACCGGGAGGTCAGATCCTACATACAATAAAAGGCAGTGTCCCAGAAAGAATCATCGTGCTCACTCTGAGGTCGTGAGAGCGAAAATTTTACAGTACCAACACTTTCTTATGTCACGATTAAAAATATAACCAGCATCATTTTCCAGTTACGTAACATTCGACAAGATTTTTCAATAGAGTGGTAAACACAGATCTTGATCAAATAAGAGCAGAATAATTCACGTGAATATGTTTTTCTAGTTTTATAATAGAACACTCACAATAAACACGTAATTTTACAATACATATGTTACCCATCCCAATGACCTTTATACGCTAATATACATCTACAATACAAACGTGAATAGAAAGAGGCGTGAATAGATCCGAGTATGTTTACAACATATGTTTTATCACTCCTTCATGAATACTTCATGTTGTTTTTTTTTCGTATCGATTCTCTGTGAAAATGTCTTCATTTTAATTCAACAGCACATTTCCTTAAACGTAGCTTTCAAAAAATAATATATAACTCCAGCGACCCAACAACTTTACCTGTCTATAAAAAACTGCCGAGTATTCGGTGTTCCAAAAGAAAAGGAAATTATTATGGCAACGAATTTACTTCCTAGAGGGGCGTGGTCGTAGGACACGAGAAACAGACGTACGTACCATATTGTGAAGCAAGGAAAAGAAACGAAGACATCACGACTTCGCTTGAATTGGCGGATCTAACGGGATGCGCCAAGGACGCCAACATATACACAATCCTCTGCAATATTTCCCTGCGCGTGAATCACGAAGCGCGATCGGGCGTCCAGCAAGCTGTCATATTCCAAACGAGCCGAGACGCCCTTCACCGTTACCCCATTCTCCGCGAGCGTCTCCAGGGGGATCAGATGGCGCGGTCCAGCGTTGCCGCTGTGTCTCTGATAGGGAGACCCTAGAGTTCGAGACCAGGCAGTGGCCGTTTTCGACACTATTTAAATAGCTTGGTCGAATTCAGCTTCTGACCGGAAGAAAATTCTAGCGGCCGGTTAGTCTGATCGGTAGTTTTCCGTGGTTTCTCCCATCAATACCAGGCGAATGCCGGAGTAGTTATCTAACAAACGAATCGCGCGCGATCTTTCCTTCCTCTTCCCTGTCATATCCTCATCCCTTAGTTACACACACTTATACTTTGATGCACTACACTACCACACACCCCGGAAGCATAGAACTTGACTCAGTTGGGACTTGGCCTCACCCGGGAAGATTCCTAGAGGAGAATATCCTCAGCAAGCCAACCTGTAGGTCAGCGTCGGACCTCATGGGGGAGAGGAACATCTCCACACCGGGAGAGGTGGTTCAGGGCATCAACTGATGTCACTGCTGTGCCTCTGACCGGGAGATCCTATGTTCGAGTCGCGACGGTGGGAGGATTTTCGACACTGCAGTGTCAGTGCACTGGCTAGATTCGACCTCTCTAGGTCGAATTCGGTCGCTCTCCGGAGGAAAATTCTAGCGGCCGATTGGTCTGATCAGTAGTTTTCCATGATTTCTCCCATCAATATCAGGCCAATGCTGGAGGGCCACGGAACGCGCGCGATTTTCCTTCCTCTTCCTTGTCCTATCCTCACTCCTTACTTACACAATCTTACACTTGCAATACATTGCCACACATGCCAGGAGACCGGTCGGGAGCTTAGAGCTTGTCACGACTGGGGCGGACCCCCCTAGTGGTAGGTTCCTGAATGGGGAAAGCTCCGCTAGTCGTCAGGCAGGACGGCGCCGGACCTCACCATCCAGCAGGGTAAGATCACAGTCACCTCCAGATGAAAAAACACGCACTATACTTACGGGACTAATGACTTTAGCAGTTGGCGCGCCCGGAAACTCTATTCAATCAAAAAATCGCCACCTCTCAAGATATTCACGACACTAACGAGGCTAATGACGTTAACAGTTGATGTGGCTGGAAATAATCGATCAGATGGCGCTGAATCTCGGTCCGGTTATCGCGACGCCACACGCGTGTGGCGGAGGGATCGTTTCTCTGTGCTTCACCCGAGTCTCTAGGCTGATAAGAGGATTCTTCAGCTAACTGTATATACATGGTGGTTCACAATAAATGTTTGCAAACTTCGATGGCATGTAGGGGAGTCAAAGATGATACTTTTTTTGCCAATAAACATGTGTTAGGAAGTCTTACATAAACAAGCTGCGCAATTGTTTAGCCTGCGTCAGTACGCGCATCACGGTTACCGCGCGTGCAGTAAACCTCATGGCCGTTACGTCCAGAAATATTTGTAATAAACACTGAACAATAAAGACAAAAAACTCATTAATGACATAGTGAGTGGTATGATTTGCCTACCAATCACAAACGCACGGTTAAAAAAGGACCTTGTGTAACTTTGTTATATGAGGTTTCCCAGCACATAATCATTAAAAAAAGCGATGACCAGAAAGTGCATCTTTATAAAAATAAAATTGAGTAAAGCGCTTATTTTTCTTTTTTACTATGAGTTGGCATTATTGTCGCGGAAAGGTAGTACGTTACAAGGGCAGATGAACGACCACTGCTCACTTCATACTAAGACAGTCACGATCTTTCTTGAAGAGCACTACAGATGAAAAGTGTTTTAAATAAGAGTCCCTACGATGGGTCCTTTTTTGCGGAAAATACTCCTCAAACGCCATTAAATGTTGCTTGAATTTTCAAAAACTTTCTGTTTCATGTTAATAATGGAATGAAAATAACGAATGAATCATTTTTAGACTCTCATTTTGCAGTACATCTTCATTCCATCAAGTAGCTCACATAAATCTATAGGATCGGACTTATGATTGATTGAGTAGCGAGACGCGTCAACTGCTAAGGTCATTAGTCCCGTAATTATAATGCTTATTCTATCGCAGGAGGTGGCGGTGAAGATTCTCCGCTGAATGGTGAGATTAGGCGCCGACCTACCGGCGGCTAACAGGGTTTCCTCAACCAGGTATCTCCCACCAGCAACGCACCGCCTCAGCGGGGACAAGCTCTAAGGTTCCGACCGGTCTCTCGGTATGTGTGTTAGTGCAGTGCATGCAAGTGTAAGCGTATGTAAACAAATGTGAGGATGGACGCCCGTTGTCGATGGTTAGTGGACTGCTCCAGCATTCACCTGGAGTTAATCTTAGAAACCACGGGCAACTAATTCAAGCAGGCTGCCGCTAGAATTCTTCTCCAGTCAGCGACTGAATTCGACCTAGCTGTATAGTTAGTGTCGTAAAATCTGCCATCGTCAGGACTCGAACCCCAGGTCAGAGGCACTGCAGTGACTTCAATTGATGCTCTGAACCACCTCTCCCGGTCGGGATTACGAGTTAGACGTATTGACATTTTCGTTGACGCTGTCTCACCGTGCGACGCGTCGATTGCACAGCGCGACCCGCGGCGGCGACGTGACCTAATCGCGATGCGCCTCGAGGACGCCTGCGGTTTCCCCGCTCCGCCCCCACCGGCCGCCCTCGCCCGCCCCGCGGCGCCTGACCCCGATACGGAGACCTTTCGTGCATCCCGGGCGTGCACCGTCCGTCACCAGGCGGTCGTGCCGCAGGGTTGAGTGTAGGGGTGGGGAGGGGGAGATCGCCGCCGAACGCGTGTCCGGCGATCGGAAGAAAGTGCTCCCACACAGCGATAAATGACGCGGCACTCGGATCGTGGTTCTACTTGTACTAAAGAACGTGAAAATGAGATATCCCATTGAAAATACTATCGAGATGCGTTTCTAAAAATGGGCCAACCTACAGGCAATACATTTCTTACATACGATACATCGGAAATTTCTAATTTTCCGGTACACTCGAAAAGTCTACAAATAACTTAAATCTCAACTATAATATTATATACCCACGAAGAATTCAAAGCATGAGTATATAGTTCTCAGAGTATTTGTACATGATAGTCAAAGAAAATTTTGTTTGCACAAAGTCTGCTTTTCGAGATGTTAAATTTTCATCATTTTTATTTTGAACTTCATGGTTTATTGAACATTTCTTTACTGCGTATTATTCATAAGAGATCAAGATATTTTGTGACATTACGGAAAATATCAAACAGATGATTAATAAATATTCGTGTAGCAGACTCATGAGAATGAGTCCAAACAATTTCTCATTTCGTAGAACGGTTATTTGTAAAAATAACCATTGTGTTTTGAAAAAGTGTGTTTAGATTTTAACTTGTTTCTAGAAGAACTAAAATACGGAAAATATGTTTACAAAGTTTCAAAGCCAATCGACGAACATCACTCGATTTTTATTTCAATGCCCAAAACAATCTCGCGATTTTGTTTACAAATTCCTATTCCTTAAATGATGTATTACATCACGAACAGTTCTTTAAGAATTTCTGTACTGTCCGGCATCATTAAACCTCAAAATAAACAATTGCAGGTAATTTTCTCCCGTAATAGATGCCGTTCCGAAGCACACGCTACTTTCACCCGAACCCTACACTTCACACCGTATCCTGCACTTCCAGAGCTAATTGCGGCCTCCGTCACAGCGCTTTTATGTCCAAGAGCGCCGCTGCTCCCGCCCCCGCCAGACCGCCTCCACCTCCGCCCCCGCCACACCTCGCCTCCGCCTTCGCCTCCACCGCCGCCTCCACTCCCGCCCCCGCCACCCCCGCCTTCGCATTCGCCTCCACCACCCCGCCTCCGCCTCCACCACCGTCTCATTCTCCCCTGCCGCCTCCGCCGCCGCCTCCGACCACTGCCACCGCCCCCGTCACCGCCCCCGCTCCACACGCAAGAGGGAGTAGCTCCGCCGGCGGCGACGCGGACAGCGGTGGCGGTGCCGGCGGCCGCAGGGGCAGACGCAGCCAAAGAAGCAACCAAGCTGAAGAAAGCGAACGCCATTCCGCGTCGCGGCGGCGTGGCGTCTTCCTCCTCGAGACGATAACGCACACTTTCACTGGCGCGGGCGACCTCGCCGGGATCTCTCCTGGCCCGCGGGTCGTGGGGTCGCGCTCCGCGCCGGGGCGTTAGCGGCGGCCTGCGGGGGAAGACGACCCCGTGGGGGTGGGAACGGCGGTGAGTGATGATGGGGGCAACTGTGGTCGGGAGCGAGAGCTTCAGGAGGCGGTGTGGTGGGGTGGCGGCGGGCGGCGGGCGGCGGGCGGCGGGCGGCGGGCGGCGGGCGGCGGGCGGCGAGTAATGGGCGATGGGCTTTGGGCAGCGGGGGAAGGGAAGCGCCGAGAACGGGCTGCGCAACGTGCTGGGAACGAGCTGCCGGCGGTGACCTCTGGTGTCCCCGGGACCCTGCTATGGGGCTTCCGGGCCCCACTGGTCTTACGCGCTCGGTCGTTAAGTTGGCGTGGATGGACGAAGCGGGTTTGAGTGAAAGGTATACGTAGAATACGCACACGGAAATCGGCTCTTCCGGTGCTGCGTGAGGTAATAGTTAAATCGAAGAGCCAAGTTTTATAGAAAAGTCTAGTGAGTGAAAATAAACATACAAGTACTTGGCGATGATACGGGTTTTGCAAGGATGTGGTTTTCGATTAGCTTCTTAAAACGATTTATTTATACCACTCGAATGTCAAATCTGTTGTAAGAAAATCTGAGTAGACCGGGAAATCGGATTATCATAAACAAAATGCTTCTGGAAAAGATTATTCCAGCTTTTCTTATTGCTTTTCTGAGCTACTTTTCATCAATATACGGATATTTCCAGAACAATGTTCTCCATTCTTATTCGATCGTAAAAACTTAGGGGTCTTTGGGAGTTACTGCAAATTCGAAAGAGTAGAATAATGACGTGAAAACGTACTGTTGTTCAACCCCTTTTTATTTCGAAGTACTTGGTTACGGCGAATATAATGGATTTTTGCAAAGGGATGGACTTCTACTTTATTAAAAATAGTATTTTATTACAATAGAGATTAGACAATTTTTCTACCTTTAATGGGAGTACCTGTGTTCCTTTAATGGCACAACGGAGTAGAAGCAAGAAGGCAGATTTAACATGTAAACCAGGCACTTGTTGGTAAACCGGTTTATACCCGACATTCGTCGATTGACCCAGGAACCTAACGGAAGGTTTTCCGGCCTTCGCTTGTCTCCGGGTGTGGGTCGTTAAAATTGTGTGGGTGAGGAAATGTCAAATAAACTTTCGCTCATCGATACTGGGGAGTGTCTGCATGTTTGCGTGGGAGGAAACAGCTCTTTAAAACAAGAGAAAACGAAAATGAGAAGCAACACCGTGGAATATCTGCAGTTTCGGTGACCCAACGACCCTCTACCGGTGACCCCAACCCTTGTGTGGCCTCAGGGTTCAGAGAGAAATAATCTCCCGAGCCTTACTGAACGACCGGTGTCGTAAATGTTACGTGGGAGGAGGAGAAATGCCTAAAACCTCTCATTCTTTGAAGGAAATTATATGACTTCCTTCAAGGAGCTTGTTAACAACTTGCCAATTGACATAATATTCCCTAAGCGAAAGATCAAAAATAAATAGCAATTGTACCTTCTAGTGTTTTGATATAGGATATACGTTTTAAAAGCTTGAAAAGAGATCTTAAGGCTTCATTAATTTCAATAAAGTTCCTCTCTGATGATTTTGTTCCATGACTGCACATTTAAATTTGAAGGAAGAAAATACCTTTATCGCAAATATAATCAAGAAGAAAATAATAATTATGCTGGCTAATTCCTTGTGTCTCCGTCGATTTGATCCTGTCCATTGGCAGGAAAGTTTCCATGAGAGGAAGTTCTGAAAAGTTCTTCGATGATATCTCACTCTTCCGAGTTCGTTAAGTTTGCATGTTGACGAATTACACTTAAATTGGTTTAGTATAGAGATAAAGAAGAGCGAAACAATCGGCGTTCTCATGGAAATGAATGTTTCGTCGAATCTTTGGATAAGAGATCAATGTTTCCTTCCGGTCCTTCCTGAGATTAAGTGTTCGTAATACACGATCCGGTGGGCGAGATGAACATGTTTCATGAAAGAGCATCCACTCGCTCTCATTTCCTGCAACTCATGTGAATAATAGTTTTGATTTTTTTCATGTTTACGGGCGCGTCAACTGCTCTGGTCATTAGTCCCGTTAGTGTAGTGCATGTTTTTTCTCGGGAGATTGCGGTGATCTTCCCCCGCTGGATGGCGAGATCCGGCGCCGACCTACCGTCGGCTAGTGGGGTTTCCCCCTAACCAGGACTCTCCCACCAGCGGGGCATCGCCCCAGCCGGGACAAGCTCTAAGCTCCCGACCAGTCTCCCGGAATATGTGGTAGTGTAGTGCATGTTAGTGTATGTGTAAGGGGAGAGGACAAGGAAGAGGAAGGACAGATAGCGCGCGGTCCGTGACCTGTTTGGAAGGGTACTGCTCCGGCATTCGCCTGGTGTTGATCGGAGAAACCACGGAAAACTACCGATCAGAGCAGCCAGCCGCTAGAATTCTCCTCCAGGCAGCGAGTGAATTCGACCTAACTGAAAAGCTAGTGTCGAAAATCCTGCCGCTGTTAGGACTCGAACCTAGGACCTCCCGGTCAGTGGCGCTGCAGCGACATCAATTGATGCACTGAGCTACCGCTCCCGGTGTGTGAATAATAGTAAATCGACGTTTCAGCAAACAACATTTATAGCAGTGCAGAGCGTCTCCATTTAATTATGGGACGAACGAATAAAACTGTAGATGAAATAGCGACAAAAGGTAAAAATGAATTTAGCGACCATGAAATTATTTTTCTTAGCACGTCTTCCGGAACACATTGGTAGGAACATGATGTCTAAATTGGTGTGAATATCTGGTTCTTCTATAAAACACTTCAACCTTTTGAATGTGCGAATAAGATTAAGGAACCCGGCGAATTATCATAAAATTAAAGGGTTCCTTTTACATTATCCGACTCCAAATTTACGACTTCGTGCTGCCCAGTTAGACTAGATGAGTACAAATTTCAGTAGGCATACCTACAAATTATTGAAGTAACGCCCGAGAAATGAGTAATAATTTTAGCCTCGCATACGTTAAGCAGATCTTCCGGGATTCACCGCGTTTACAAACTCGAAAAGCACTGATTGACAAGGATGGGAGGTCCATTCTGCGGTAACACTCTATTAGCGATATGACTTATTGTGGATAGCATGAAAATCTCTCGCTCAAGATCGATTGGTAAGTCTTCCGAGAGTCATAAGTCTTATCCAATACACTTGCACGAACCGAACCATGTGGGTGGAAAGTCACTTAGGCCATTGCGTGAAGGAAATAGACGAAACAACCTATAGAAAGCCAGGAATAGTACATTTAACTTTCTAAACTCTGGTGACATGCGTGTGACATGTCTGTACATTTCATGTGCGACAAGTAGATTTCTTGTGGATTACTTCCTAGAAAGAAATACGAAAAACAAACGTAACGCGGCGTGCACAAACATGCTGTCGGAGACAGCTCTCTTTTCCCGAGGACATCCCGAGCTGACACATGGAATGTACAGATGACCAGAGATGGGACATTTTCTCAGAACGATAGTTTTTTCTCGGAGCATTAAATCAGCGGGCGAGAAATTGAGAACTGCCGGGGGAGGGGTTCGTTCCCTCGGGTAGATAGCGTTGCTTCCGGACCCCACGTGAGGCCTTTGAGAGACTCGCCGACTTCATTGGAAGACCTTTTCCTTACAAGGGACGACTAATGATCACCGGGACACGTTCGGCTTAAATGACGCGAGGATGACTCTGCGACCTCGCCGCTTCGTGGCTTACTCCAATAGCCTTCCGGGGCTCCGGGGCCCATGCATACTCATAATTATGCTTTTGAAAGCTGTTCTCCACTCGTAACAATTAACCAAGTGGCAGAAGAGAAAGAACGACCCGAGGTTAAACTAATATCACAATGACTCAGCATCTCATGAGTTTCATGCAAGGAACTCCATTTTGAAGTGCGTTCGATGAAGTTTACAGACAATTAAATTTTAACAACTCGCTATTTAGTAGAATGTCTCTTTGGTGAAAAAGTTGAGTCGACGTTCAGGTGTTGCGATTTTAACGGCTACTTTCACAAAGCCACCCAGAAAATGCCATTTGAACTCTGAAAAATTTCTTACATAGATTCTAAATATTTTATAAACAGCTACAAAACTGTGCATAGTTTGAAAGAAATTGTATAGTAAATTACTGAAATTAAAAGACATTTCGTCGATGCACAAGAAACGTGACAAAACATCGTTATTTAATTTAGTGGGGAAATATGTTTAGAAAATAGAATGTTCTACTAGTAAAAATTTAATGTAGTTCACAACAGAAGCAGCATATCAAGTTACGTACACTTTTGTTCTCTGAGCGTGAAATAAACGGCAACGGTTAGCAAAAATCCGTTCTTCTGTAAAGGTAAATTTGTTAGAATTGTCACTTTTTGTGCTTCGACGATACCTTTCAGTAAATTTAAAGCCTACTTTTATATAATAATGCACGACACACTAATTTGCAATAAACATATTGTTAATATGTAATTTCTTTATACGTCTTCAGTACATACATTGTGATATGGAACTGGATTTGCTTAAGAAATATGAAGGAAAGTTTTATCAGGAATGTTTCAGTTTTCAACTTTTCCATTGGTTTAATATAAAGCTTTATATTCTTAGATATTTAAGTCAACAAGATCCGAGCGACGATTCTTTCTCACTTTCTTCTCTCTCCAAGGTTAACAATCACGGTTAGCAATTACGATTAATCTTTCTTGGACCCTTTAAATTAATTCTCGGAAGCAAATCCGAAAATCATATTATCAGATTTTATCAGACATTGCGTAAATATTTCTTCGTAGTCTAAACAGCAAAGAGAGAAACCAGCAATTTTCATATTCGTTCCAACTCTTTCGTAATTCAGAAGAAAAATTTACTTTTTATTGTTAGGTATCTTTGACACAATTAGGGTTGGTACATTTCCGAGTTTACCCGGGAAACCTGAGTTTTTTAAAATAATCTCCAAGCTTAAAGTTCCAGTATTAAATGCCGCCGAGCAACATAATAAAATAAGTTTGTACACAACATTTCTTTCATATTTAAAATGTAAATTTTCTAATGAATTTGACGTCATAAATGTAAAATACGAATGGTATCTAGTTCCAGAAATAGATTTGCCTTCAATAATAATGAAAGGTTTTATATTTCAAAATTAACACCTGATTACTGTAATTTAAAAGAAATTAATTTATTTATTTTTCGGCGTGAATAATGTTTAGTCAGTTGAGACTGTGGGTCATCAGAAAGTATTGTTTGTGATGCACAATTCTTTATTGAAGTAATAGTTATGAAAATTACATTTCGTTTTCTACGAAATATTCATTATGCTTTTGAACTCAATGTTCTTCCGACTGGTTGAGCTCTCCTTTTCCCACTGGAAAATTTCCCAGTAACAGACGTCCAAAAGATGGCAACTTCAGTCACAACCCTTCTCTTGGAAACGCAAACCGCGATGCAACGCGCCGAGAATAAACGAATTGATGAAGGGGACTTCCGCACCCCCTTCTTAACCGCAGGTTCATTCCTGAAGCACGCGTCAGCTCGAAAGCGACGCGTCGTTCCTTCCAGGAAGGTTTGTCCGTTAGTGCAAAGGTCACGAAAGGAAGAGTTAGGCAGATTTTTTCCACGACCTGGCTGACCTTGTCCGCGGCTACTGCTCAACGCTCGATTGCCGATGATAATCATTCTGGCCACCTGGACCAATGAAGAAGCGGCACATCACCCTCATCATGAAGATTTAGAGACTGGTTTTGCGTGAAAATGGATTTTAGAGAAGATGGTTTTGATGGATTTTCAAGAAGATTTTAGGCAGGCTACGCGACGGAGAAAGTTCTTTTCTTCCCAAATCACTGAAACTTTGGAGGCTATGTAGTAAATACGTTGGAATAAGCAGAAAATTACTATCCCAACGTGAAAAATTGATTCGACGTCCCTGTTTTTTTAATATAAACATTTTTGTGGCACCGTGACCAAACTACTCATTAAACGACCGAACAAAGAAAAGCATGACGTGTTCAGAATTTTAAAAAAAATTTGCAAGGAACCTTGATTCTCTCGCCGAGTGAAGATGATTTGCTCGGCTGGAGCAAGAAATGAGACTAAGGTCCCCGTAGGCGATTGTTGACAAATCTGTTTCTCAGAAAAATTTCGTTTTGGTTAAAGGAGTCCAATAGATTTCAAATACGTCCACAGGAAAATATAAGCTCCAACCTAATGAATTGAGATTAGTCTGAGTTAACCTTCTAATGCCCAAGGTATTTTTGTGCGCACAGAGCTCGCCCATTGTCGCGTTCGTGCATGCACAGGAGCCGTTGAAGTCCTCTGGCAGCATGTTTTTGCAACACTTCGTGCTAACCAATTGTTGTGTTGCTAAATATTTACTACTAGAGCGCTCCAAAGAGCAAACCGTCGGTTATATGAACAATTTTTATGAATAAGAAGAAGCAAAACCGTTAGAACTGGGCTACATATGCCCCGTCAACTTCGGTGCGGACCAACCACCGTTTGCTTTACACCGGCCTTTACCTCCGACTTAACCACGGGCATTTAGCAGCTACACTTGGATTTTTTAACGTGGCATTTCCAGGTCACGCGCGAAAGTGGGAGAGGGAAGGCAAACTCCAATAGGGAGCCGTAAAGGTCCGAACTGTAGTGAGGTTGCAGCTCCCCATTGGAGTCTGTCTCCTCTTTCTCTTTCGTTCGCGCATGACCTTCAGATACCACGTTAAAAACTGAAGTTTAAGCACGATTTTAGAAGAATATTCGAACCGACACAAGTTATATGCACAACCTGGCCAGGATTATACAATGCCTTAGGGATTTGCAAATTAGTGCAAAAAGGCACAAATACGAGTTGACTCGAAATGTTGGTTACGTATATGTAACAAGGGGCAGTAGAGGGTTAAATATCACATCAACCAAAATGGGCAATCAAAATTTACGGATATTAAAAAATACTTACAGAATCTAGTGTGAGAAAGTGAAAATGCCGTTTTTATTCCTAAGTCATCGTTAGAAAATACTTACCGAGGATTCATCGGTTACTGAACCGAAACATTTAAGAGACAACATAGAAACATATGAAAGGATGATCTTTCACAACAATTGCAACGAAAGGGAAAGGATAAATTATCCATTCTTAGAATGATCTCTTCCTTGTTTTTTTACATGCAAGTCTTACGTGTTAAATCATCCCATTAGCACGAAATCAATGAAAAATACGTCTCAATTTCTCTGGAGTGTGCGTTACGTGAAACAAAGGTTGCAGGTAAAGAGAAACGGGAAGTGTAAGCGCCTGGGAAAATACCCGAGACGGATTACTCGGCTCCTTGGAGCCCTCGACACCGCACACAGAGTGGCGCATTTGCGCAAATCGCGATCAAAGAGCCTGCCGTATCTTATCTGCATCGGGCTGCCAGCTACGGCAGAAGGCGGGTGCCGAAACAGTGGGAGGCGTGTCCGGGAACACGCGGTGCGGGAAAGGGCTGGCGCGGAGCGGGTGACTGTGGGTGCGGGGAGGGAGAGGGTTGGGGCGGGCGGGCGGGCGGTTGCGGCGAGTCGCTCGGGGCGCGGGCGCGGGCGATCCGAGCGCGCGCAGTGGCGCTGCGCGGGCGGGCAAGACGCTCCCACGGCCAGCGTTGCGGAGAGAAAGCGGCGGTGGAGGCGGCAACGGTGGCGGCAGTGGTGGAGGTAATGACGGTGGTGGGTGGACGGCGGGTGACGGGGTGGCGGTGGCGGTGGTGGTGACAGAGGCAGAGGCGGTGGCGTTGGCAGTGGAAGTGGCAAGTGGTGGTGATCGTGGTGGAATTGGCACTGGCAGTGGCGAAGGCGGAGGTGGTGGTGCTGGCGGCGGCGGTGGCGGCGGGGTAGCAGGGTGGCAGTGGTGGTGGAGTGGCGGGGGAACGGATCCGGCGACGGAGATGGCCGGGTTGGCAGGGATGGCGAGGATGGCGGGGGTGGCGGAGATGGCGAGAATGGCGGGTATGGGGGTGGCGGTGGCGGCTGTGCGGTGTGGCCGTGGGGCCTTGGGGGCGGCGGGGCAGCGGCAGAGGCGCCGGTGGCGGCGATAGGGACGATGACGGAGGCGGCAATGTGGGCAAGGACGGCGGGGGCAGTGGGGGCGACGGAGGCAGCAGTGGTGGCGGCATCTGTGGGGTCGACATACACGCGCTGGCGGCAGCCGCTATGTAAGTGACGCAACCCGTAGGCGTCCCACGGTCTCCAGCCTCCGCTCCTCTGCCCGCGGGCGCCATCAGGCGCCGCGCCTCCGGCCAGCGATTGCCACCGCCAGCCTGGCCCTCCAGCGCCCAGAACCCACAAGGCTGAGGTTACGAGTCTCTTCCTCGAGAGCTTAAAGGAATGTTGGGTGATCATGTCCTAACATCAGATGTATTCTCCCGAGAACTATTAAGAAATGACGGACAATTATTTAAATAATTTTATTGAAAACTTGGTTTGACGTTGCCTATGCCAAAATTAGTACATTCTAAACCGAATTCGAATCTATCACTGTAGTGAAGAATCCGCTCCGCCTATCTATGAGAGCTACGCTGTTAAGGATAACTGATTACGAATTCATTGCATTTTTGATTTTCTAGGCTAGTTTCGAATCCATGCAGTTTTCTACAGAGCATGTTACTTTTGCTGTGTTGCTTTTTTGGTGCACAGATTGCTTAATGCGTAAGTATCAAATCAAATAATTAGCTCGTAATGAAATATTTTTTATAAAGTATTATAGACAACATTCACATTAATAGAAAAGCTTATTAATACAAAAACACATTATTAGAAAGGCTTGGTAATTATAAAGGACGCTGTGTTATTTAAAACAACAGTATTTTATTAAATATGATAAGGCATTGAAGAATCTGACCACAAATAAACAAGACTGCTCTTAAACGTTGTGAATTGGATGTTTAAAGTATTATTTGTTTATAATTATAGAGTACCTTTAAACATTCTGTCATTAATGTTATCACTATGGTCTACAAAAAGTCTTCTAAAGCAATTACAATTACATGGATTTTATGAAAGGAATTTCAATTGTAAGCCTGTGCACGTTTTTAAGCCTGAGTCGTATATATTTGTGACCAATTTGGCTACTCTTTTCATCTCAAATCGCTATCGTTCATCTCTCATCATCACTCAGACCTCATTAATCGCCTTTACCATCTTCATACAGTGAATCACCAATATGATAAGCTAACCTGAAAAAGGAGGTCCTAAATGGCATAAGCCTCCACCCTCACGCTCGGTCTGTTTAGTCATTTCTTTTCCCCTTTCGTCATCGAGTAGGTTCCCGTATTTATTTCGATGACCTGAATAAGAGCGACGACGGCGACGTTGACATCTACTGCGACATCTCTTCTGTCACCGACATGTCGCCGCTCTCCTCGTCGAGCGTCTCGGCTCCCATCGCCTACCCCTCACGCGAATCGAAAGTCGCAGCCGCTGCGTGCCTGATTGTTACTCAATCGTCTCATTGTATCCGAGATAAGTGTCATGGGCGTTGCGACACTAGGGTATTTGTCGAGGTAGCGGAGACTCCTCCTCTTATGATGGACTCATTGCCTTTTGTCTGGACCACTTTATTATACCCGCTGAAGAATCGAAGTAGTAGTTGTACCCACGTATTTACAGTGTGCGTTGAATTATAACCTAGAGCCTCTAGGATTTAAACGCGTCTTTCGTCGATATATTGTGATTCTTTTCCTCTAACCGGTGATTCGTCAAGGATCATTGCGACGAGGATGAATGATAATGAAGCTCGCATGAGTTCCAGAGCTATAACTATCCTCTCTATCTAGATAGCCTTGACATCTTTGAAAAAAATGAACAAAAACAATGTTGAATAAAAGACATGACATTTATCAACGGTGTGTTTGTAAATTTAAAAGAAAAGTGAAAATTATGGGAAACGTTAACAGCAGAATTGCGAATAGCGGTCCAGGCCTGAAGGAACCTATCCCACGGTCCGCAGCCATCTTTGACGTGCGTGCGTGGGTGGGCGGGGGTCAGAGTCTTCGTTCCCAAAAGGTCGCATTCCAAAAACGGAAGAGAAAGGAATAATAATTTACAGTATGGCAAAGCATAAAACCTTCCTCGAGACACCTGCGAAACAAAACCATCAGCACGTTTTGTCAAGACGCCGAATCTTTTGAACCTTCATGGGTTGTAATCTTTCTTGATATGCCAGTTGGCTACCTTGAAACAGGACGCGCTCTTCAATTTATTGCACATCGAATTAGACTGCGGCAATAAATCGATGCGATTTGCATGAGAGGCGAAAGAGGATATCCTCCGTTCCCCATCGGTGCTTCGAGAGAGACCCATCGCTTCGCCTAATGAACGGCCTTTCTAAAAATACGTTCGCCAGGTCGCAGGAAGGGCGACGGGCATGCTGTTCCTTTTCTTCGTCATCCCGTCGCTTCGCGCCGCGCCGCGCCAGACCGGAACGCCGCCAAAGGTCAAGAACTCACCTAAAGTCAGTAGCGCTGTCCTCATGGCGATCGCTGGGCCGTGTCGGTTGCTCGTCACACTCTTGGCACCTGCAACAGATACCGAAGGAGGGGAGTCAGTCGACCGCCTCAGTGGCTCCCCTAGCAGACACGTCAGCGGGGAGGGACGCTCTTTCTGCCACGTCAGCGGCGTTTCGTGTGGATCCGCCCGTTAAGAAACATGAGATGAGTTTTTCTTTAACACTACATGAGTGGAGGCGGGGAAGGGGATTTATTTTGAGATTTTTCTTACGCTTGACATTATCGTTTATAAGAATCTGTTTTTTATTAGGTGGAAGGAAAAACTGACTTCAAGGCTTATGTAATGGGGATGTTCTTTTAAACGAGTACAAATAACATTAAAAGAAGATTAAAAATAGATTCTCCAAATATACCATCTCTTGAAATGTATAAAAATGTCTTACTTAGACCCTAAATATCTTCATTTTTATAAACAATTCATCACGTTAAAAAGAAAGCCTCGACAAAACAAGATTCACTAAGATTTTTTTTTTTCGTTTTTCTTTTAGTTTTGAAGAGTTCAGAAAGATAGGAAGAGAATGATCAACTTCCATATGAACTCAGCTCTACAAATGTTTACACAAGGCTCATTTCATATCGTTTACAAAGAAGAAAGTTTCTCCTTGAGCGGGGGAAGCTCCTTGACTTACACTAAAAGTGCTGGTCATTACGAGACCAGGGTTCGTCACTTACACTTTCGTTCAAGTCTCCACGTAACTCCCAAGCTAAACTGGCAAAGCGTGCCTCGCTCGGCGCGAGAGGTTTTTTTGTAATTTACATTTCGCATTTGTTCTCAACATCTCCTGACTATTCATGAGAACACAAAGAACAACGGTTACATCAAGCACGTAACCACTAATAAGGTCAAAGAAAACGACGCGGTCACCGTGTCTCCACCAATTCCTACGAGTCATCGCCTTCGAATTGTATAACCTTTAAGTGGCACTGCTTCCTCCGCAGCGAGACCAAATCTGACAGACGCATCCTACTGAAAAAAAGCAAACCGAAACCTTTCTATAAATTCTGAGGCCTTTCTTACGGCACCGCTGAGCAAGTGCGCGCTGGTGTCGTAATTTCTGCGACCGGGCCAGAACCGCGGTGGCTGTGGCGGCGCCGACTCTGTCGCGTTGAGATAATTGCGCGTGTTTCTAAATCTTGTGGAATCTTTTTGCGGTTCCGCGCCGTTAATGAGTGCGCGTGGGAAAGCGTGGGTGAAGGGGTCAGTGGGTAGTGCCACCTGCTTCCCCCCTCCCCGTCTCCTCCTTGGTGCACGGCAGTTTCAAATTTGCGCGCAGTGAAAACATCTGAGCAGATAACACTGTACGGCAAATAACCTTTATGCGTGCTTGTAACATCCGCCGGCGTGATAACCCGTCGTTTATCAATTACTACAATTATAGTTTAATTATTCTCGATACTTCTTGAAGATAGGGAGAGTTATTGTGAGCATTACTGCTTGCGAAATACATTAATTTTAATACAATCATTTTTTAAAACTTTACGTAAATCGTGGAATTAGCTATTTCTTCAATAAAATTTCGTGATAATTGTCATTTATTTTGTATGAAGTACGACAATCATGGGCAATATTTGTATTGCATAGGCTAAAGATTGTTCTGTTTAATAAATCTTCATCAAAGTACAGAAAAATACATTGTTAAACAAAGGTATCCAATGTATTTTGACATTTAAATGTCATTGATTGAGACTATTTTTTTTAAACGAGGACAAGTAATAATTGCAATAGTAGCAAACATATCCATACTACACCTTTAAATTAAAACAGTAAACATCACATAATGAATACAAATGGGAAACTTATATTGCATTCTGTTCAGCGATAGACATTGTGGATTCAAGTCTTTTACACAACGGAGATCGTAAAAAGACTGCGAAGTGTTGAAGTCATTGACTTTCAACGCGTCAAGTTCACCGGCTCGGAACGGCATTGCACTTGGCTGAAAACTAACTGGTAGAGCAAGGGCTAGCAAATTGATGTGTTCAATAGCGGAACTATAACAACAGTAATTAGTCTCATTAGCTGAGAGAAACTTACACAAAAAGTTTAGCGGAAAGAAAACGTTTAACCGAACCATTAGCTATCATGACAATTCTCATGAAGTTAAAAATTAAATTTTTAACATGTTTTCAAATTTGTTTAACGTACTCATTTGTTATCACGCGACTCGCTTCCAAAATTCAAATAAGAGTTTTTTCAAAAACTTAAAAAAGAACAAATTATTTTGTTACTTTCATTCACAGATAAATTGTAATCATTGTAAGAGGATCAAAATATCGTTTTCAATAACAAAAATCCAAAATTCTTCCAAACACGCCATCCGTAATTTACCGAACGACACACAAACGTCCTGGGGTGTTCACACGAGTATACCGGCACCCAACACTTCGAGGGCCTGCGGAGCCAACGCAAACTTCGAGCACACGGGCACACTGGCACACCGGAACACTACCCGCCGAAGCAGCCAGAGCACCCCGCGAAGACGAGCTCCGTCGCCGCAGCCGGGCCGGCGGTGCGTACCTGGAGAAGAAGGTGTCTGGATGTTGCTGTGGCCGCAGGACCGCGCGAACTGCCCGTTTGAGAGGCAGAAGAACACTAGGCCGCCGCCAGTGATGCAATCCACATACATACACTTGGGCTCCCCCTCCAGCGCCCGGGGCCGCGCGGTGAAAGGCCAACAGCATCCCAGCGTCGGCGGCTGGGGCATCTTCGACTTTCCCTTTCAGGCGTTGCGGCGGGGGCGGGGGCGGCGGCGGCGCGGCCGGAGGGAGGGAGACGCCCGCCACTGCTCCCGCGCTTCCGTCGGGAACTCCCCTGCTCCACCCCCGCTGCGCGCCATCCCCACTCCCCGCCCCCGCAACCTCGACGCACCTCCGGGCACCTCGACTCGCTCGCCGCCCGACCCGACCCAGCCCAACCCAACGCGGCTCGGCTCGCAGGGAGGCACGCGTCCGAATCACGTCCGATGACCATTACGGAGAAGAATCCCGCCTTGGGAGGCGTGACTCGAGGTTTCTGTATAGAAGTGTACTTACGCAAAGGGCGGGAATTAATATAATATGCGTTTGCGAAAAGTATGGCGCCGCGCAATACCGGCGAGAATATTACGATCATTAGCTTGTAACTCTCCTCCATATTTTTTTCCTCGTAGATTGTAATAAGACATAATTATTCCGATGTATTTATTGCAAGAAATCGTAAGTACTCCTACGTTCCGTTATTTGCAAGACTGGGGCACGCTAGAGAAATGAAGAGATCATTTACTTTTTCTTGCTTCATTTTAGCTAATACGCGCTGACCAAAGTACCGGACACTAGGTATACTTTACCTCATTTTTACTGTCTCCTTTACTTCCTCGTTTTTTATCAAACTTGTCACTTTCTAGAGTTTCGCCGTATATCTTACTCCAAAGGTCTACACTTATAAGAGGTCCAAAAGAGCCGAGGAAGAACAGACGAAAGTTTTCGTGAAGTGGCCCGGTGGTCATCCTCCACAAGTTGTGCGTGAGAAGAGAGTAGAGAAGCTGGGAAAGCAAAAAGACGGACTGTTAAAGAATGTGAAGGACATCCTTTTCGTGAAAAGACGAAGTAATATCTCGTTTTATTCCGCTTGCATTGGATCCATAGGTGGTTATAGCCCCTGCCATAAACCGGTCTTTTTCATTGCCAGTTCCACTCTGGGAAGAGATGACACCTAGAGCATCTTTTCCCTCAAGGTCCTATTCCAATGGCAATAACATTCCGATAGCTATGAACACCGATCAGGCAGTTCTCGCTTGGTAGCCTTGGGCGATATTTGAGGTGCTAGTTATGGCGCAATCACTATCATCGGGGAGGGCAAACCGGGGACGAATTTCGCGCCATTTACAGATTCTGCCTGGAAAGGCACCTCTGAACAAAATTTAAATGTATTTTTCTTTCCAAAGAAACTACCTAGTGTGTAGCCAGATGGCACTGCGACGAGAGGAACGACCCCAGGCATGTAGAATTTAGCACTACCAATGAAGCGGAAGAAGCGAATTAATAACGGCTAAAATGGGAATAGTAATATCTCTTCGAAACAAGTTTACAGTTTAATCTTGATGGTGATTTTAATGATGATTACAGAGGTAGTGGTGGTGAATTATTGGTTGATTATTTACTGTTTTCTAGCGCGTCAACTACCATGTTCATTAATCTCATAAGTGTAGTATTATATACCAGGATGTGGTGGTGTTCCTCCTCCGATTGAACGAGAGATCCAGCGCCGACCTACACGTAATCTTACAGGTTTTCCCTCTGAAGGCGTCTTCTATAACATAAGGAAATGAGCTCTAGAATCCCGACTGGCCTCCGGGAATGAGAGGTAGTGTAATGCATGTAAGTGTACGTGTGTATAAGAAGGAGGAAAAAGGGTCACGGGTGAAAAAGAAAAGATTGCGCGCGGTCCTTTTTCAGTTTGCTCCGGCATTTGCTGGTAATGGTCGGAGAAAACCATGAAAAACAAGATTAGAGTAGCCATCCGCTATAATTTAATATAATATATAGTATAATATACTATAATATAATATAGAGTAGCCGACCTAGCTGTATCTTAGGTCAAAAATCCGTCTGCGCTCAAAACCTAGGACAGAGGCGCCGCAGAAACAACGGCAATATTGACACTGAGCCGTCGTAGCCCATGCGATGATGGTGGTTGTAAAGAGTTTTCATTAAATGAAAAATTTATATCAACTCTTTTTCTGATAAACTTCTGTGAAACAGCCCCAGGTCAGCACGCTTCGAGAATTTCGCCTGCTGAAATTAATTTTATGTGGACTATGAAGAAGCAAGGTATCAAATGATTTCCAGTTGAAAATCGGGATCAATTACGGTTGCATTTATTAATGTGTGCTTTAATGTTAAATTGTTTGATCATATTGAGGTATCGCGAATTAGAAAATAATGACAGTCTTGAAAAACGTAGAATCATGTGGTACGTTTGTACATGAGGTTATACTGTACCTTTTCATTGTTATTTAAACCATTATTCAATATTTTTTATCATCAGCACTTGTATTCTCTATTAGATTATTACGAATTATATCTAGAAAGGCACCTCTGAACAAAATTTAAATATATTTTTCCGCTACTTACTATAGTTTGTGCAGAGATGGGAGAAAAAAAGATCTTTCCTGAAAACGTAAATTATGATCTGGCCTCAATTTTAATGTTTGGTTTGTAATTGTACGCAAATCTACCTTTAACTATTCTATTTACGAAGAGCTCATATAGAAATGTTTATTAAAGATAGTGCTTTTTACGTGAGATCTTGACTTTGAAGTTTCCAACTTCAGATGCGCTAACGATTTCTGTTGAAGTAGCTTGATCACCTCTGCACGACGTGC
The DNA here is from genome assembly GCA_011170035.1 of Teleogryllus occipitalis. Classification (NCBI taxonomy): domain Eukaryota; kingdom Metazoa; phylum Arthropoda; class Insecta; order Orthoptera; family Gryllidae; genus Teleogryllus; species Teleogryllus occipitalis. The sequence continues at coordinate 407,102 of BLKR01014749.1, forward strand.
ACTGACATTTACGTGTTGCCTCCTTAACCTCAATGTCCCTTCCAAGGTAATGTTAGCCGTTCACCCCAAGTATTTAGCTATCAACGACTCACAAGGCACGTTCTGAACTGTATAAGTAGAAAGAAAGAAATCAAGAAATTAGTCAAAAATGTCAGTTTCGATGAAGTCAATACACTACGCACTGAAGGAAATATTTTATTCTTGAAATGACTCAAGTCACACTCACTCACTCAATCATATTTCTCGCCGTGTGCCTTCTGTAGTATTTAACTACTCAATTTATGTATAAGTCTTCAATAATGAGACAGTGTAAGTAATAGCATCCTTTATTCAATGCAGATAAACTGGTTGTGATAAAAAAATATTTTCAGGTAATCCTATTTCAAGTTAATTTTTTTAAATATTTATTTTTATAAATGGAAACGCCAATCGATATGCCCATCAACAAACTTGGCAAAAATGAAGAAATATTATTAATTGTACAATTGGGTTCTATAAGAAATACATGAAAGTAACTAACAATAAAACTCACTGAAGTGAGGTGTTTATTTTCTTTTTACTATCTCGTATAAATACGTATATACGGAGTAATATGCGTAGTATAGAGAAATTTACGTAATGATGCGGAAACTCGATTTCGAGATTTCAACGGAAAAACATATTTTGAGGTCCCCTGATAACGAAAAAGTAGTTCTTTTCAAAATGTCCGTCCGTCCGTCCGTTTGTCTGTCTGGTGTATTTGGACAACACAGGCGCATAAACTATGCGTACGATCTTTTTGAATTTTCTTTCTTTTTTTCTGAATTTTTCTTTCTGAATTTTCGAAAATTGAAAAAGTTTGATTTTTTTACGGCGTCTTCCTACAACCATAAAATTGAAGACACATATTTTTCCTTCAAACTAAATTTGTTGTCCATAATTAATTCGTTCACTAAAGTCATGTAGATTTTTTGAAAATTTTAGTATTTTCCGTGCAATAGTGCGTGCAATATTTGCAATTTTAAAAAGTAACAAAAATAAGATTTTCATAAAAACAGTTCCAACTTTTTTCTTTAAATTTTTGGTATGGGTAGTTCCAAATGTACCCAATACGATGACATAAATGTCATACCGCTCTATTCTTTTGTTTTTTCTAAAATTAAAAAATTGTATTTTTTTTACTTATCTCTCACGTCGATAATATTTACATTAGAGGATAGTTCTTCACATTATTATATTTATAAGTAAATGTGATTTAAAGAATGTCAAGTAAAGTTTGTCAAAAACTTAATAGTTTTCTGTTAAAATGAACTGAAATTTCCGCATTTTCAGAAACGCTCAAACACTATTTTCTCCAAAATGGCTCCCAATTTTTTCTTCAAACTTTGCGTTCGAATAACTGCATTGTTTAAGATGACCTATAATACATTTTGCTGATTTTTTGTTGTTTTTTTTTCAAAAATTACACAAATATTTTTTAAATATCTCTCACGCCGTTAATGTGTAATTTCCATTAATTTGTATACATTATTGCATTTGTGAGTGAAAGGGATTCAAATGACTTTAGATGAAGCTTTTCGAAAACTCAATAGATTCCTGTGAAAAAGAGCTTCAAATTTCGCATTTAGAATAATTCTTAATCACCATTTTCTTTAAAACGGCTTGAAATTTTTCATTTACAATTTCTGTTGAAGTCGAGGTTTTATTATTCTTTAATATTCTTGAAATAATATTTCGGTTCTACTATTTGGAAACCGAAAAGTTGAGAAAATTTCAAAAAATGTACTTCGAGTGGCGATAGATGGCAACAGGCAAGGAGAGACAGACTGTAAATTACCAGTCCACGCCAAGGAAATTAGAAAACGTTACTACGAGAAAGTCTGTGCCATTCTGTAGCACCTCTAGTTCTATATGCTTTCTTAGTTTAAAGATAACTCCATTTTTCTATTAGTAACATGCTCTATCTTAAACTACTTCAAATTATATTTGTTAATGTGTAATCTAAATTACGAAATGTAAAAATTTCTCCATGCGCAATTGCAGGACGATCTCCGCAATTCAGAGACGATAATTTTCCCAGAAAAACCCAACGACCTTAGCTAGTCTCTAGTACGAAACGCCTCTTGTGTTCATTAAGTTGCGTACATCACTCAGGAGAATAAAACAATAAATGTGGCTCTGGTGCATTGTGTAATTCAAAAGAACTGCGTGCCCTACAGCTATGAATCTCTCTGCTCGAGGGCAAATACATAGCATGCCAAAGAGAAAGAAATGAAAGAGAGAGTGGCCATTTGTTTCTTCCTTTGACCTTTATGTTCCTTGAGTTTCAGACTCTGTTTCAAGCAGAAGGTATGTGTCTTGAATCACACACTAACAAGTTGGTTTGCTCAGTTATATTATTACATTGTGGGTTAAATGAAGCATTCACAATGTGAACGTCTGAGGGGTCGAGTAAAATATGTTCCACATAATACCATACTTATTTCTAAACGTTTCAGAACGTGATCAGTTTTTAAAATATTTTCTTCTCTAAATGGGCCATACAATTCATGATCTTGTCATTTTATTGGCCATAAATACGTATTTCCCCGGGTTTTCTTACGTACACCGGTATTTTCTCACGCTTTTGACTAAGGATAAATTTTAAATAAACATAACCGTTCGAGGATAAACCATCGTGACTTATAATTACGTCGGTGCATGCGACAATGCTGGAACATTACAACGAACTACATTACATATCCAATTTTATTAACTTCGTTTGTCCGTATTTTCTATGAACAGACCAAGTTTTAATCGCCAACAAAATATATGGAAGGAATTCTGTTAAAAAGCATTGCTGCTTTCTCATATATCTGTGAAATGACGTTGAATTACGAATTTCAACGTTGATATTGTATTGTTCCAACATCGATATTGCTTCAACCTATCAACAAGGTAAGGCATGCGTGTTTTCTTTATGTGAAGTTATAGCTCATGGGCAATTTACTTCTGATGTTTATTTATTTTATACAATTAATATATTTCTGTGCATTTTAAGAACGAGTAGAAATGAAACACTTCTCTTTCAGACATTTTAAATTCTAATTAGATGACGATTATCTCGTAAAAAATCGAAATTAAGGTATTTCAGCAAATTCCTTACTGTTTTAAATTACCTCGAATCAAATCTTAATAAACAAAATGTTTGAAATAATTTTATAGTAATTAAGGAAACGAATATATAAAGAGGAGTATAATTTCATGAATGGTTGGCTCAAGAAACGAGCGACGATAGGAGCAAATTTTCTTATATACCATGAATGCAATTATACCCATTTATACACACATTACGTTCAATATTTTTTCGTTTCCATTTACGAATAATTCAAATTTTAAGAAATTCAAGCAAATCTTTTCCACCCCAGGCACAAATGACGTAGTATTGCTTCTGAAAAACACATTTTTTAGTGGGCTCCTTTTCTGAATATCTGAATTAACGATTTGGCTCCTTTTCTGAATTCTGATTGGTAGGTGTGTTGTTTTAATTGAACGGTGGAATTTAAATTGCACGTCTGCTATTAACATAGAGATAATCAATGATTTTTCATGGAATTAATGAGCACATTAATTAAACTAAACCACGTATTTAAAGCTATTAGTTTGACCTGCTCACAAATGAAAAATCCTATCAAAACAGCAAGCAACAGTCAAAAATATAAGTGAAAAGAACAAATTCCATATATTTTTTCCTATGCATTTTAGGGAACAACAAGGCAAATAATGATCTATAGGTATAATTGTGTTTCAAATATTTACCACCCCAGGATGAACCCAACAGCACAAACAAACCAAAGAAGCAAACCTGAAGCAAAACTGAAATCAAAACTTCAAACTTTTATCTTAAAAAGAAACGATTACTACTTACACTACTTATTCGACGGCACAATATAATTATTTCTTAGGAACTTGGAAAACTTTGGAGTCATCGAAAACTTCATTTAAAAGAAGAATAACTTCTTGGTGGAATAAAATATTTCTTACACACCACACTGAAGACAGTTTGGCCCACGAAGACGCTTACATAAGAAGTAATGCTAATTTTAAGTTAATTTGTAAACATGTTTTCACCTTCAAACGCTCATGAGTTAAAAACTCAAAATTCTCCGTAATGTTAAGCTGTCATTATCGATGTAAACTCTTAAAATCCCCGAATAACTTGAAAAGTTGGTTCAGTTCACGGCCAGTAATGCTGATTTACACTTTTCGAAATTTCCAATCCTCAAAAAGCTAATGGAGTGAAATCCACAAATCATGAATTTCCAAAACTAAGTAATGTGTGCATCAAAGAAAAAGCAATTAATTAATAGAATGAAAATTTCAATTTCGTCACGTTAACAAACAAATCAATGAACATCGAATTTTAATCTGCATAAAAAATGGGGAAAATTAAAATATATTCAATCCCGTACGTCGATTAAAAGAACATAATTTTAATAAAATTTCCAACATAAATCAACTACCCGAAAAAGAAAAGGAATCCCAGTAGATAATACAAGTTTATACATAAGAAGAATATACCACTTGAAATTTTACAGATATTAGAGGTCTCTATTTTGCAAGTTCTAGATTATATCTTCCTTGAAATGTGATCAAGCTCGCCAGAGTTAAAGCCAAAAAAAACTTACAAAAGGCACCTCATACAAGCGACATTTTCTCGTACAATTTTATAAAGTATACATATTTAGCCATTTGAAACTGTATTTGCTAATATCGTACTTGACGTTGGTCAGAAATTTGATTGATCTGTTATCAAAAAGGGGAAAAATACTTTCATTGAAAATGGAATGAAATACAAAATGAACATAGGACGTTGTAATTGTTTATAGTGAATGTCACAAAATTTGTAGATTTTACAAATTCGATGACACAATACTATAAATCTTACTTCAATTTCACTTTCAATTTCCTATGTTACACATTCATCTTTGCTATTGTGTTAGTTCACATGTCGCTCGCTGGACGAAAGTTCCATAGTAACCATTCAATCCCGTCTGAGATCGTCAGATACTACATAAATATGAACAATGAAGAATACTAAACAGATATATAATTCGAATCCTGTCCGCCTTTAGATCAAAGAAGAATTCCTCTCATCATGTATCGTTTATTTTACCATAAAACAGAATTTGTGCAACGTATGACGGGGACTTAAAGTATATAGAGTACAGGTAACAAGATTTCTATACAGCATTTTGCATTCTGTAATATTTACTTTCTCGTATACGTAGTATATATATATATATATATATATATATATATATATATATATATATATATACTATATATATATATATATATATATATATATATATATATATATATATATACTATATATATATACAGTAATATACGTAGTATAGAGAAAGTTATATAATACTGCAAAAATAAACGGTGAATTTTCGGAAGAAAAAAATTCATTGCCGGGACATGATAACGAAAAAGTAGATCAATTCAGTTGCTAAATTAAGAAAACAAACCTCTAACACGTGGTGTAGCCAAAATCCCTGTTTTGTGGGTCCTTGATGCCGAAAAACAATTGAAAGAAAAACGTCCGTCCGTCCGTCCGTCCGTCCGTCCGTCCGTCCGTCCGTCCGTCCGTCCGTCCGTCCGTCCATCCGTCCGTCCATCTGCCCGTCTGTCGTATGTGAACAAACCTAGCGCCTAAACCGTGCGTAGGATATTTTCCAAATTGAAGAAACCCATACCATTTTTGCGTGAGCTGAAGCTCTGCGATTTTGAAAAACATTAATTAATTTTTGGGTGACTTTATATGAAGTCCTAGGCACATTTTCAAAATTTTCTCAAAAACGGCTCCAATTTTTTTCTTTAAATTTCTTGTAATAGAGTATAATACACTTATAAAGGTGGCATGGGTTCGACTTTCAGGATTAACTCTGAATTTTCGAGAATTGTAAAAGTATGCATTTTTTTCGGCAACTTCTTACAGTTACAATACTGAAGATGGAGAATTTTCCTCCAAATCACATTTGTTGTTCATTAATAGTTCTTTCATTAAGGTCATGTAGATATTTTTGTAAATTTTAGTAGTATTCGTACAATAGTGCGTGAAATATTTGCAATTTTAAAAAATTATAAAAACAATATTTTCTCGAAAACGGCTAAGATTTTTTCTTTAAATTTTTGGTAGGGTACGAACCCAATACGATTACATAAACGCCATATTGCTCTATTCTTCTGTTAATTTTTTCAAAAATTGCAAAAATGTAATTTTTTTTACTTGTCTCTCACGTCAGTAATACTTACTTTAGAGATGATTTCTACACAGTATTATATTTATGAGTACATGTACTTTTAATAATGTCCAATAAAGTTTCTCCAAAATCCAACAGTTTTCTGTGAAAATGAGCTCAAAATCCCGCATTTTCAGAAACGCCCAAACGCTTTCTCAAAAATGGCTCCAAATTTTGTCTTTAAATTTTTCCAATGGGTAGTGCTTATTGTACTGTATAATATGACGAACTTTATTTTGGTGTATCATTTTGTTCGTTGTTTTTTTTTTTTTTTTTTTTTGAAAAATTACAAAAATGATTTTTTTGTAACTTGCCTCTCACCTTGGTAATATTTGCATTAGAGGTGATTTCTTCACGTTTATGTATTTATGAGTACATGTGCTTTACAGAATGTCGATAAAAGTTTCTCCAACAGTTTCTTGTTAAAATAAGCTCAAAATTACGTAATTTCAGAAACGCTCAAACCCATTTTCTCAAAAATGGCTCCAAATGTTTTCTTCAACTTTTCCTATGGATAATGGTAATGGCACTGTTTAATATTACGTAAAGTTAATGTTGGGGTATCCTTTTGTTTTTTCAAAAATTATACAATTATAATTTATTTTCAATATCTCTTAAAATATAATTTATTTTAATATGCACATATCAAAAAATTCGTATACATTATTTAATTTGTGAATGGATGTTCTTCAAATTACTTCAAATCAAGTTTTCAAAAACTCAATAGATTCCTGTGAAAATGAGCTTCAAATTTCACATTTACATTAACGCTTAAAGCCAATTTTCTTAAAAACGATGCCAAATTTTTCAATGAAAATTGCTATTTAGGACACGTTTTTAGCCTTTTTATTATTTTTAAAATAATATTTCGGTTATACTATTTGGAAACCGGAATGTTGAGAAAATGTCAAAAATATGTACTCTAGGCGGCGATAATGGCAGCTGGTAAGAGGATGAAGCAAGACCGTGAAGTCAGTCCACACCAAGGAAATTAGAAAACTTAACTACGAGAAAGTGTGTGCCATTCAGTAGCACCACTAGTTTGTTTTCTGAAAATGCTCTTAAAATATTATATTTTTGTTTTGCTGACAGTTAAACTTAATTTCAAATATGAGCATTATTGTTTAAAGATTGGCTGAATTACTAGCTCTGAATAATATCATTTTCGCTATGGTTTTTAAAATTATATTATCTCTGTTGTGCCAATGATCACAATATTGATCGCCGATTTTCGTCTTCTAGTCATCCAGCGTATGCAGAGACAGTCTTTATTTTGCTTTTGGGATATATCTTCTCTCCCTTCCCCGATGGTCTGAATGGTTGTTGTTTTGGTACAAAGCTACTAGTTGAATGTGGCGTCGCCCATTTTGTAAACTGTTTTAACTATTTTTTCATGTGATGAAAATTTCTAAACGTCGTGTATAGCTTTGTTCAAATAAGTCCTTACAGTCTCTGGCATTGGACATACCAATGGATCATAGTAGCCAATAATGCTATACTCCCATTCAATAATTCCCAACACCCAACGACCTTGCATGTTACCTCCATACGAGATGTGAACCGGTAATATTTCAATTTCAAAATTGTAATCGCCGTAACAATATTTGCAAGTATTGATGGACGAGATGAATGGGAACCCTTATCTAAGAGACGGGAACGGGCGCGTTTATGCGTAATGTACAAGATATACAAAGGGGACTCAGCATGGGCAGACCTCAGTAAAAGATTACAGAAACCTGATTATAAAAGTAGAGGAGACCATCCCTGGAAAATACGATGTAGAAAGCAAAGAACTGATGTAGGCAAGTTCTCCTTTGTGAATCGTACTATAGTAGATTGGAACAAACTACCTGCAAAAGCACTAGAGACTCTTCCTTCTAATGTAGTGAAATTTAAAAATATACTTAATTCTATGTAGGTCATCATTAATAATACTGGGACTTTTATCATTATTATTATTATTATTATTATTATTATTATTATTATTATTATTAGTTTCATTATTATAATCGTTAGTATTATTAATAATATGGTCATGTCTCTTATACAGTGAAGTGAAGTGAAGTGAAGTGTGGTGGGGGCATGGAAGGGGTGGGGAGTGTAGTGTAGTGCAGCGCAGTGAAATGAAGTGAAGTGGAGTGAAGTGAAGTGTTAGAAAAGCTATAAGTCAACATATAGATAACTCAAAATTAATTATAACTAGGATATTAATCTCTAATTCTAATTGTAATTATATTTGTAAATATTCGTAATAGTTTTGTAATTGTCGTATATCTAGTTGTAATAATGTTTGCCACCGAGCATTAGCTCAAAGCGAACTTTAATAAATCTATCTATCTATCTATCTATCTATTTACTTGGCAATATATTCCAGAACAGTGTTGCCATCCTTATAGGAGAAAACTATGGCGTCGTGGAGCGAAAATTGCTTCCGATAAAACCCAGGTACTGGGTTTTAATCAACGTCCCCAACATAGATCTATTCAGGTGGCATTGGTTTAATACTCTGTCTACCCACTAACATCACGGCGCTCGCACAAACACGTTTTCGGAAAATTCTTAGAGACCGAGACGCGTCGAATGACACATCGTATGCCTCGATTGGTGCACGAGAAGTGGTCTAACCATGAGTGACGGATCCGAATATACGTTCTCTGGCAGTTACTTAAATACTATACGGGGATTATACCGGATGGGCATTTTATCGTTCGCCGAAGATTCGGGCCGCGTCGCCCGGGCAATCGAGAGCTCACTCGCCCAGCGAATCGATTTATTTAGCTACATTTTGCTTTACTATTTAGCATATTGGTATTAGTTCACATTTCAAGCACCTATCAATATAATTAAACAAATGTTCTTCACTTTTTCTGTTTTCTTTTCCTTGTAATCGACTAGTCAGTAGAATCTTACTGCATTTCTGAAGTTCGCAACGTCATTTAAAGAGAACACAGCTCTGGGAAGAGTCGCAAGATATTCGACCTTTCACTCTCTCCTCTCACTATTATCTGAATATACGACTGGTACGAACAGATATGACTTTCATCACCACAACAAAGAATACATTTTCTTCTTCCTATGACACTACTCCATTCGGAGTGTTGGCATGACATCAGCGTAGTCTCATCTGAGCTGGGGACTTTCTGGATAATTGGGGATGGAGTCCCCACCTAGTGTGCATGGCTGCTGAGATTGCATGCATACTGTGATGGGTCATCAGAGGACCAAGTACACATCAATAAAATTACGTGTTATAAAAATAGGTGCAAAATTACCAATGGGGATTCGCAATAAACATATGGTGATTACATAAGTAATGAGATTTCAAGTAAAGTAGATGAGAAAAATTGTGGAAATTGTTTTGATAATAAACTTAATATGGACACATGAGGAAATTCCCTAGGATTAATCAAAATTATAAACGTATATAAGAATCGTAAGCTGACGAGTAAACAGTAAGAGACTGATCTGTATTGTTATAAAGCAATGGAATGTAACGTGTTCGAAAATTGACTTCTTAGACTCTGACATATACTTCCAACCGGAAAATCTTGGGGCTGTCAACGGTGAGCACGGTGAGCCTGTTTTGCTAATACATTTCTACAATGGAAAACATGTTCTAAGACAAGTGTAGTTCTAACATGTTGGCTGGCTATTGTTGGACGAAGAAAGATGATCTAGATAATATGCCTGAAAATCATCACTACCACTTTCTAGTATCAGAATGAGTCGTCAGAATGTAAGTCAGGGATAGTAGTATACTACCATTTAAAAGTTGGATAGCTAGATACTGAATTTATTAAAAATTATAAAAATTTTAAATGAAAATAACACCAAATTCCTGCCTGGTGGGGAAAAACATAAATGATATTTGAATTCAGTTCGAAAAATACTTCTAGAATCTGTTACTTTCAGTATTGTGGAAGAAAAAAGGTTATTTTTGTAGACCAGTGTAATTGGAAAATACTGCCAAAATCGACGTCTATGAGTGCAGAGGATTCACGAACCAGGGGAATGACAAAGAGACTAATAATATAATTATTTGTGGGAAGATCCAGTTTTGTATACTTATTAAGAGATTTAAATTAGTATAATGAGGATAAATAGCCATGCGTGCACGGCGAAATCAATAGGAATATGTGTGTATGTGTGTGTGTTGTAAATAATGGTACGAATGGGAAATGTTAAATAGTAAAGGTTTTTACGTGTGATTATTGTTTGATTTCCTGCTACTGTTATAGAAATGTTATATGCATGAATCCTGTTTAGAGCGTAAGAAGAAGCTAACTATAACGTTTTGTTTGTTTCAGTGATGGATATCTTTATATTTTGAAATGGTAGAGAGAATTCCTTAATCCAAATAATTAGTTAGCATAAATATTCTTAACGTTAATTTCGTCGCTGCAACTCCGTACGAACGGTTCTGTCGGCCCACCGAATAAATTTTCTCTCGGCGGACGTTTCTCGACGGACGGATATGGTATTGCTGAAATAAATAAATAATATTTCGAAGTATAATATATTACATATTTATAAGGTTGAAAAGAAATACATAGTTCGGAAAGGAAGAGAATCCATCAGAGTGGCAAGCCATGGTGGTGCTATTAGATTGGATAAATAATTAAATATAACATATTGGATGTTTATAATAAATAAATAGTTGGGGAATATCCATCAAAATAGGTAGACGTCTATTAAAAATATACTATTCAAACTATAATCCATTTCAGCAAAGAAAGAAGAAGAATTTGAACGCCCCATTTTAGGAGCAGAGAGCATGTGTGTGTGAAATATTAAAATCGATTCACGGGGCAAAATTCTATGGAAAGTATTTTCTGCTGGATATCTATTTCTATTCAAATATAGATTACACTGAATATTGTACGTTTTATTCATTTTGTAAAAAAAAATACAATGTGCTATAATAATTAGCTTTTACATTTACATCAAGGGTTCCCTACGGGGTCGCTATGATTATCAAGGGGTCGATTGGTGGTCAATAGTCGAACATGATGAACGGAGATCTTATTGATTTAATCAAGATCTCATTGATTGCAAAGAATACCAATGAACTTAACTGTTTTTAAAGCTACAAATCGTTTGATAATAAATTATAAATTCGCTTTTCTTTCGTATCCGTCGTTCATCCTCAGGAATTAAGGAATTAGGATGTATAGAATACTCAAGAAATTATAACTAAGCGTAGACAACATTACTCTATCGTGCAAGAAAGTATACGCACTGGATAAATGGCCTGGTCTTTAAAAACATTGAAACTTTTGTAAGAATTGCATTTTAGTGAAGGTTACAAACTCAGCTACTCAAAAGCAGATTAGTCAACCATAGTTGAAGACTCGAGATATTAACGAGATTATTGGGGTAAGAAATTGTTATCTATAAGGTATTCACGTGTAATTCATTGTGTCATGATTATCGATGCTGATTAGTATAGAGAAAATGTAAGGGGGGTCGATGAAGCAAACATTCTCTTAAAAGGGCCCGGTGAACGAAAAAGGTTGGAAATCCCTGCTTATCATCCTGCGAAAATGACAGATTGATGTTCATAGTAGTTAAATAGGCATCGGATGATTAATACACTTGTATTTATCTGGTAATAACTCTTAATAAGAAACTGATCTCAGTATAGTTTCATTTGGGAGAAACAAAGGAGATAAGTAAATTTTATACATGCACGCTAATTTATTCATTCTATGCAGTCAGAAGTCATGTCTTTCAGACAACATCACGGTACTAAAGGATGAAATAAGGAAACTATGGGCCACGTTTACATATTAATCACTTTCGCATAGTAGCTGGAACTTTTCCGCGTATGAAGGCTTCAAACTAGACATAGCGCTTCGCATCGGTTCGTTTGTTTTAATTTGGTTTCTAATTTTTTTTTCTCTTCTGCTCTCCTAGTGAGGTAACTGTACATTCAAGTGCATGAAATAGAAATCTGCAACTTGTGAGATGAAGACAATTTGCAAGTTGAACAAAAACAAACGGTAACAGAAATATATCTTATTATGAAAGATTGCAAGTGTTTGAGCCATGCACCTCATATTTATACAGTCCTGAGACATGATTTTGTAATGGATCTTATATTTATTCTTCCTTTAATATTTTTAAGCTTAGACACCTGCGGTGGCACCAAGACTTATTGATGCAAAGAGTTATGAATTCGAATTGCCTACATGACAGAGGCAGTTCCATCACGCGATTATGGCATTGTACGATATATCAATCCACTAAGTATTACGGCTGAAGATATTATTCGTCGTCACCAAACCATTGCATAAAGCATCTCACGATTTGCTCAGCATTGACGAGGGATTGTCTATCCAAAAGCCACCATTGTTGCGAATCAAATACTTCGACCTTCCGAATATTAAATCTAAAATCATAACAAAATTTTAAGAAATGTATTTTGATACTTATTTATGTAACCGCCTAAGGTGGCTCAGAGCATCAATTGATTTCACTGTAGTGCCTCTGACGGGGAGATCTTAGGGTTTGTGTCCCAACGACGGTAGGATTTTCAATTGTAGCTGTACAGCTAGGTCAAATTCAGTCGTTGTCTGCAGGAGAATTCTAGAGACCGGCTGCTCTGATCGGTTTTCCGAGGTTTCTCTGATCAACCCAGGCGAATGCCGGAGCAATATCCTAACACAGGGGCCACAGACGCACGCGATCTTTTCTTCCCTTTTCTTCTCCCATCCTCATCCCCTACTTACACACCCTTAGACTCTTTGCACTACCACACTTGTTGAGAGCTTAGAGCTTGGGCTGTCTGGGGCGGTGCCTCACTAATGGGAGATACCTGGTTGGGGGAAACTCCGCTAGCCGAAGTGTGACAGCCAGATGCCATCCAGCAGGGGATGCTCACCACCAGCTCCCTTGATAAATCATGCACTACACTTACGGTACTAATGACATTATCATTAGCAGTTGACGCGTCAGTAAATACTAATCCATAAATTTCTTTTTTATCGAAAATGAGCGACTGAAGCAACAGTGATATTTTTAAAATGTCTTTTTATTATGAAATATACATTTCTGACATGAAACCAACCGCCGGCGGCCCCCCATTACCTTAATAGTCTTCCCTGATTAGTCGTCTCCGTACCTAACCCGCGAAGAGATGAAGTATTGCCGCTTGAGCGGCGTGGCGCGGGGCTCCAGTAGGTCGCTTCCGCGGGCGGGGATGGGCTGTGGCACGCGGCGGCGGGGACGGGGACGGGGGCGGGGCGGAGGCGGGGGCGGCGGCGGCGGCGGCGGCGGCGCCTGCGCGTCGGAGGCGTCCCGGCGCACCGCGCTTTCTCCGGAACAATACCGCCCAGCAGCCACGCCGCGCCGCCCACTTGCGTCAGAGTGCGTTCATTAGCCGACAAATTGAAATCGAATACTTCGAAGGGTTCAATGAAGCGTGTGAATTGAACGTCGTGACCGGCTCTGATACCTCCGTAGTAACACCGTTGCATCGTCTGCATCGTTGTTTGGAATATTCTACAGTTCAAGCCCTGATGGTGGATTTTGACACTAAAAATGAAGCTGGATCGAATTCCACCACTATCTGGGGGAGAATTGACTTGTATTACCTTTATGGGAAACTACAAATGAAAAATTTTCTAAGGAAGAACTCTCCGAAAATATATTGTTTTTAAAAATACGGGTATTGACGTAAGATACGATACATCTGGTAAAATAGTTCTAAATTCAATATACATAAAATGTAAAAAAAATATGATTATACCTAACTCTGACTTCTTTTTGTCCCTTATCCTGATCATCGTTTTCTGTAATGTCAGAGAAGACGGACAACAACAAGCATTGTTAATTTCTAAACACCACATTGAAATTATTTTGAAATTTCACTCTCCCAACTACAAATATGGTTACATCTGTACATTTTATGTTACAAATACATTTTACCGATCGACATTTCTCCATTTTTTACATGTAATTGTCCATGAAAGTATTCCTTTTTTTTACTATATTTTTACATGTACCTAAATGCACTTTCTTCGTCGTCCTACCTCCATGTTTTCATATCTTATCGTTAAACCGTTAAATTTATGGAAACTTTCGCCTCTTCAGTCACACTGCCATCGACCCCAGTATCACATCTTTGGAATTTCCGTGTGTACGCCTAGAGCGTAGTTCCTCCCCAACGTTTCCATCTGATTTGCAACGCACTGTCCATCCCCAACAGGGTCACCACCACTGCTATCTCCATCGCCCGACTTCGCCTCCGTCGCCCCCTCAACATCGCCTCCAGCATCACTCTCTCCGACGCCTCCTCGTCATCCCCAGCGACGCGTTAGCTGCCACTACCAACTTCGTCATTGCCGCCGCAGACACCGTCCCCGCTTCCAACTCCTCCGTTGACATCGCTGCCGCTTCCAGCGTCACCGTCTCGGATGCCCCCTCTCCTGCGTTACCTTTTGTATCTCCTCCGCCGTCACTTGTTTCTCCTCGTCAACGTCGTCATTGTCAATCGTCATCGCCATCGCCATCGTCATCGGCATCGCCCATCGTCAGCGACATTGCCATCGTCAACGCTGTCGCCGCCGCGCCGACGACGCCTCAATCATACACCACGCTCCCGACGTCACCTCCGTGACTACCACTCATCCGTCTTCGTCATCGCTGTCACCGCTGACGCTGCTTCCGTCGCCACCGCCCGGCCGCATTTCTCCGGCCGCTCCCACCGGCCAGCGGTTCCTCCGAGGAAGACGTCGCGTCGCACCCACGATGCGCCCGCCGCCTTACGTAAGCGGAAGCCTCTTGTAAGGTCGCCCCGAGGCGGGGCCCACGCGACTGGCCCATGTCCCGCTATCCCAATACCTGGCAGCTCGTGAGGCTCCAAGGAGAAACTTCACAGGGCCCAACTGTGGAGGATAAATTCCGATTCTCTGTATAATTCAGTGGTGGTGTTGGTGCCGTAGTAGGGAAGCGAGGGCCTTTCGAAGGTCACGGATGTCAATTCAACGCCTGTTGATTGGGTCCAACCTCCCGAAGGAGTGTTCCTCTTGGCGGGGCTCAGCTGAGTAAATTTCACCTACCAAGGGACCCTACCCACCCAGGCACCCTACCTACCGAAGAACCCCACCCAGCTACCGAAGCACTCTATCAACCGAGAGACCCCACCTACCGAGGGACCCTACCTATCGAGGGATCACATCTACCAAATGACCTCATCTATCGAGAGATTGCTGCTACCGAGAGGGCAAAATCTGCCGAGGCGATCCATCTACAGACTCATCACAGACACTCATCTACCAAGGGTACTCACCCACTAAAGAAAATCCACTGAGAGATTCCACTTGCCAAGAAAATAGAAGCTACCGAGGGAATTTACTAATGTAGGGAGTACTATTCCTTTTTATACGAGTCCTTAGAATAAGAGTTCTCTTTATAGCTTTTAACGGTTACTTCATTATTATGGTTATTATGAACATCTCTGTTCTAAAATGGATTGGGCCAGTTAAGGATGGAGATTTTAAAACCTGCCACTGTAGATTACGATTTTTTTCACTTTTCAACCCAAGCTTGCTAAATATGTCTAAAATTTAAGTTCAGCGTAATGCAATGGTGATCAACCAAAACCGTTGAAATCTTAATTATACCTGTTGAAACGTTCACGATAGAAGAAGCCGCTCCTAAAACGATTCTGCAAAGACAGACTATAATTATTCGATTAAAATACTTTAATTGCACCCTTCAGTAATAACCAATTTAAAAATTCACGAGTTTCAAAGGAAGGTGGAAGCACACTATGAAATTATTTTCTCATCCCTATTTATTGACGTTACCGTTATCTTACACACTTTCTTTTACAATTACTTCTAAAACCATATTTCGCCGTATCTTCTGCGTCTCAGTAATGTTGAAAGTTAAAGTTGAGAAACAAAGAGGGCGAGCGATCACGCGACAGGCTGAGATAAGGAAAGAAAGAAATAATGAAAAGGAGCGTAAGAAGAAAAAAAGGGGGGAAAATAAGAAACGAAAAGCGCTGTAAACCAAAGGATTGCGGTATAAAATTCCGCCATGGGCGTAGATGTTCGTACCTTGATTTCATTTACCTTTTTTTTTTAATTTTTTTTTTACCTTTTTATACGTTGCCTATGTTTGTGTGTTTGTACTTTGTCATTTGAGTGTACACATGTGTACCTTCTGTTATCCCGCAACATACACCCATTTGTGTGATAAAGCATATCCCCTATCCCCGTTTCCTGTGTGTCCGACGGCCCCCGCCCGATCAGTGACCCACTGCCGCTGGCGCCCTTTCTCCCGGCGCGACGCGGCGCCGGCTCTTCCGATCAACCACGACGCACCGCGCGCAGGCCTTACGCAAGCGGAAGCGCTTCGGTAATGTCTTCGCCCGCCCCCAGGCACGCCGGCCGGCGCCTTGTCCTCCCCCGCCTCCTCACTCCTCATACATCTCCCCTCGGCGGCTGCCTGCTGCCTCCCGTCAGCTCATTCTGTCTCGTATTTTCCCCTCTACAAGGGTGTGTTACTGGCTTAGGTGGCTCAGGGCATCAACTGACATTGCAGTGCCTCTGACTGGGAGGTCTCAGGGTTTTACTTCCAACGGTAGCAGAATTTTCGAAATATCGTTGTTGAATAATGAAATGTCTGGGTCTCTTACTTTTGCATGCTTTTAAAATGATCGAGTAAAGGATTTACTACACTAGACCGGATAAATACGGTGAACGTAAAGAACTGTTCTCCCATTGACTCCATCAAGGGAAGATGATAGAGAAAAGAGGTGGTGTTCATGTCGAACATTTGAGTAGTAATTCAAGCATTAAAAAGTAAATCTCAAAAGAAGTGGCTCGTGGTTAAAGAAAGAAACAAAACAAGAAAGTCGGAGAAGCTGGAACACGATCAATCTGAAACGTTAAAGCCAAAAAGGACGAATATGATGCATTTATTTCAATTGTCTGTGACTGCCTCCGTTTCCACATTTTTCATGTATGAACATATCTATTACATGCGTTATTTCTCATACTTGGGTATTTAAAAGAGTATTTTCAAAAGACAACTTAATAACATTTTAATGATTTTCCTCGCCTCTCCGGTGATTCATGGGTGCTCTCTTTCTGTGGTTCGATCCCAGGTCTGAGTCCCAGTCGGGGCAAAAATAGACCTGTAGCTTCTTGGCATAATCCGCTGGATTAATCCGTCTCTAAAATGCTCCTATATGCTCCTACAAGGTACGGGAGCGTAAGAAGCATCCATATTTAGCGCGCGTGCAACAGAGCAGCGCGCTCTTGGGTCTCTTGGGCGCGCTATTATTATTATTATTATTATTATTATTATTATTATTATTATTATTATTATTATTATTATTATTATCAACATCACTATTGCAATTTAACTTGTTTCCACTCGTGCATCTGGGAGATAATTAATAATAATAATAATAATATTAATAATAATAAGGTTCAGCGAGGTAGCCAACGGAACGGGAGCCCGAGGCGAGTCAATCGCTCTGACGTCGCCTCAGGTAAATCAAGAAGCGACAACGATCAGAAGGTGGTCAGCGAGCTAAGCAGCATAGTGGTGACAAGTGTGAAAGAGGTATTCTGCTTACGACTGCCTTGGTATACGGTAACTGCGGTACAAACTGGTACAAATCCTGGTGGTACCAACTCCGCAAGCCATTTGATTATTTCTAGTGGTGTATTCTTAACTGGCAGGCCTACGGTACGATTTGAATAGTGGAAGATGTAGTTACTTAATTCAACTTTTGTTATTTGTTTACTCCTGTGTATTTTTTGGACATAACACCAAATATATTCATTATCATCTCCTGACCAATCTCCGACCCATACACACACGCACACGTACACTCACACACACATACATACACACATACAGGCATACGCACACACACACATACGCACACATTCTTTTACATTCTTATTCAAATTGATGGGTTGGGGGGGTCTTGCCGACTTTCTTCCCCCAGCGTGCACAGCGTCTTCTTCCGATTCGTGGTCCGCCCGACCTCCTTTCTTATCTTCGCGCGTGCCCTTTCTCCCGCGGCCCTCCCACCCACTCCCACCGCTCGAGCTGCGTTTCTCCTCCCCCTCCCCCGCCCCACGCCGCATTCCCACCGCGAAGACGCGCGCCGCCACGCCGCGGTGACATTTCGGTAATGTCGCCGTCGGCACGAGGCAAAGGTTTCGTCGCCACGCGGGACATTCAGTGTTCTTAGACTTAACAGGCCAAGTTTACTCAACAGTTCAAAGGATCTTCATTGGAAATTAGCGAAGGAAACGATCGTCGTTGGCACAATGTAAATGGGATGGAGTGCAAAAAGTAAATTCATATTTATGAAATTATAATAAAATCCTTGAATTTGGATTGGACTTCATAAAAAGACGACAGATGGAATAGTATGGGCGTGATCGAAGGGTGGACAAAAAGAGAATTCCTCGTAGGATTTTAGAATGGATGCCGATAGAGAAGAGGAAGAGGGGAAGGCCAGCCATTACATGGATGAATGGTATTAATACAATTATGAAAGAGAAAAAATTAATAGGCGATTGGCAAGACAAGGAACAGGAAAAATTAAAAGTATTTTAAATGAAAGATTTTTCTGTTTTGGGTACAGGAAAATGTTATAACTATATAACAATGTATAACTGTTAAAGAAATAAAATAATAAAACCCCAGTAACAGTTTCAATAAGTTGTCAGGCACAATCACTTTACAAATAAAGCTCTGGAAACGTTATAAGTATAATTAAAGATGGGAACAATTAAATTGCTTTCCTATCAATGCACACTTTTGTTGTTTCTTATAAAACCGTAAAATTGTTATATCCACATCTCTCACATACTTTTTGTGAAATAAATTTTTAAATCTACTATACTCGAGTTCTGTTAAGGAATTTTCTAGATTTTACTAGCATTTTTATGGTACCAGGTAATTTACTGTGTGTGTCTAGAAATCCTTACTCTCGAAAAAATTCTGAAAGCTGTTATTGTCGTATTTTGTACATTATTCAACATACGAGCAAGTGACGATACTTTTTTAATATTTGGTTTCATGTCACCCAATATTCAAATTAACCATTTCAATGTCCAGAAGCGTATCATTCATATTATATCTCAGAAGTTCTATTCTACCTAATCATTTACTTCTCAATCCTCTCTGCGATGTACACCTCAATTGTCGTTTTGGTCTGTTCTTTGCGGTTGCGTTTCTCTGTGCTGTCATTTTTTGGGTCCTCCGCTCTCTCGCGAGCGTCTGCAATACGCCACGCTCCCACAGTTTGCGTAACAGGCGGAAACATTTTGGTAAGGTCATTTTCAGGAATGCACAGGGTAAACATTATTCGAGATTGGCCTATCCAATACACTTAGGCACACGCTATGCTTTCAATTTGTGAACATTCGGAAACGTTTTTGTCAAACTCGCGAACGTACCAAAGAAGATAAAAGCTTTCAAGTGTCGCTATCTTTACGATATCTATTCGGCTATCTTTACAATAGTCGAATTTTTATGAGCATATTTATTTTATAACTGTCCCTTGGATATTTTTCTCATATTAGGTCATCCTGAGTATGCAGTCGTTTATAACCCAAAGGTGTCCTTTTTATGACAACTCATCAGTTTGTAGATATGGAGGATGAGTGGCAGTCTCCCATGACTTTTCTTAATTGATCAGAGGCATGGACTTGGTACTCGTCAGGGACGGGCATTCAGAGAAAGTGAAGTGTCACTTCACCAATTATTTATATAAGAATATTTGTTTGGTGATTTGTAAAAGTAGTCATTGGATGTAAACTACTATACATCAGAAGTAAGAATTACTTGTGATATGCTAAGAATCAAGAGGAGCAAACATATTTCTTCTTTGAAAAGGACAGGAAAATAAACGATTTGCGCCTCACACGAGAGTTCATCTTTTCTTCAGAGGTTGAATGTGTTCAAATTTATCGAACGTTGTACTATGAAATTTTAGAACACATTTTGTTGGAAATGAATGAGAGATTACGTTATTGAAAAAAAACAACAATTTGACTGTCTTGGGATGACACAAAAGTAGAAGTACACTTCAAATTCTGCAAAATTTCTTCGGTTCTGTCTTCCTCAAAACTCTAAGCGTAAGGATTGAACTCTATTTTGTAGTCCGCTAAAAAATTTAGACAGATTTCTAACGAAAAGATGAGAATAAGGATATTTTTACCTACGTTTACAAATTGTTCTCCCTCATTCGGTCCATCTCCTCTACTACAGCATTTGTGAAAACAATCTTTTCTTATTGTACGCACAAAAACATAACTGGGGATTACAATTTAAGACTAGAGACTTCATCTATAAGAAATATTATAACTCAGAAGAAACTTCTTAAGCAGTTAAAAAAGAAACACATGAATGAAGACATCACAGACACGTCTCTATCGATGAAGTACCGAAGGATCTATTTGGTGAACAAGAAGTAAGCTATCTCACTTATTACGATAATCAAGTGTAAATTTATTTCCCTACTAGCTCTTCACCTAACGTCTCACCCAGGAACCGCTAGTGATACAAATTCAACTTTCAACAAAACTCTGTGCTTTTCAATATAATAATAGATACGACTGAACTATTATCTCGCACTTATTATTTATGGTGTCGGGTTAATCGTTTTTTTTTTTTTTTCGTGACAACTTTGGACAAAGTAACAAGGGTACTTCATTAGCGCTGAGGAAAAGACAACTAGCATGTTCAATCCAAATGGCAAGTACTCGTTAATATTCCAGAATATTCTTAAAAATATTTCTCCCATAATTAGAGTTTCGGTTCATCGCGTAGCCGTGAGTCTGAATTTGAAAGTATAATTACGAAAAATGAATGAAGAATCCTAAATACATTGGCTAAAAGCGGGACTGGAATCCGTGACTCTTCTTAATGAAGGCGTTAGGGCGCTCTGGCCATTTAAGCCGGCTAATGCTAATATTCTTTTTGTAAATATTACAAATACTACTAATACTTAAAAAAATTAAAAATAATTTTTCATTTTGGGCTTGGTTGAAATACATAAATAATAATTATTATAATTATTAAATTATTAAAAAAACCGCTTCCAATTTTTTAATATTTACTGCAATCTCTTTTAATTCAATTTTTTATAAGATCATACGTTTCCAACAGAATCGTCATCTTGATCGTACGGTATATCAACTTCCGGGTATGCGCCTATTATTTATCCTCCTTCATTCAGCATTTCCATTGGTCATCCGTCGGTCTGCGGTCTCCAGCACCGTCGTCGGTGTCACGTTTACAGCGCGACCGAAGAGGAGACTTTCTTCGTAGAGGCGTGACGCACTCGCACTTCGCGTGCAGCAAGGGGAGCGGGATGCGTGCGTTGCGGTCCCTTCAGGGCGAGGAGATCACGGCCATTCAAGAGGCGACCAAAGAAATTGGCCTCTCATCAGCCACCTTTGCTTTGTCACAGTTATTTTCACACCCATTCGACTTTTGACTGATATGCTATCGGCAAATGGTTAAAACGATGTAATACTTGTAATCTTTGGATGGTTGGTTCCAGAAGCCATGCAGAAGAGAAGAGACACTATTGTAACGTTTCGGACATCACCCTTCATCGTATCTCTTTTATCATCTTTCATTTTCCTATTTTCACTACTATGGTCTTTCATTCATCATCGTAACTTTGCCTTTCATTTTGGACAGTAATGCCAATCATAATGTATATGGCGCTCATATTGATGTAATTTCCGATTTGTTGGAGGCCCACTTCTCCAAATGTCCCATGACTGTCTCCTTTGATGTCGAAAACGTGGCTCTCGGGCCTCTTCAGCAGCCACGTTTTCTCCATTCTCCCACACCTTCATGAAAGCAACAGGATGAACCCACGTCTTGCGAAACCATTAAAAACGAGCTCTGAAGAAAATACGTCCGGACATACTCGTAATTTCTTTCTTCCAAATTTTCCAACATTTCCTGCTGACAGATCTTAATAAGAAGAATTTCCTCTGCCCTTCTTCTACCTACCTAATAATTATACTCTTCAAGAAGATACACACACAAGCCGAGGAAAGGACTTTACTCGCAAGAAGGATACCACCACCTCCACCAATAGTAAATACACGGATCTTCGGCACTCAAATTTGGGACCCAGCAAGCAAGACTATCTTTTAATGATACAGAAATTCCAAAATTCCAAATTCCAAAAGCGCTGAGAATGATCACATTGCTGATTTGTCTCAAAAGTAGGGTTCAGAGAAACAAAAATGCCGAGCTGAGGAAAGAAGGAAACACGCAGTTCTAACTATGTTCAGCGTCTGGAAAATCACCGAAATCATCTGGTTCTCAACCGCCTAGATACTATTGAAGAAACCCACCGTAAAACCAGAATTTCAAACCAACTCAATTACAGATTCTCATATAAGCCTCCCAACCACATCAATCCCCCACCTCCGACTTCCCACAAAGCCACTAATTTTTGTTTTCTTTGTAGACGTAAACACAATGGTGAAATGTACCACTGGGTAACTTCAAAAATTAATGTGTACGTTCATTTTATACTGCAGTCGTAACATTTACTGATTATTTTGCGCAAAAGTACATTGTACTTACTCTTTGGCGATAATCATAAAAAACAAAACACGTTCAATCTGTCTGTCTGTCTGTCTCTGTCTGTCTCTCTCTATTTCTGTCTGTCTTTCTCGATCCCTCCTCCTCCCCCTCCCCTCCCTCGAAAATTCTCACCTCCTTGACGTTTTAGAGGCGAGTGCGCTTACAGCTGGATATAAATTGTGGTTGCTCCCAGAGGCGGTTTCTCCGGGCAGAGAAGGGCAGAATGTTCTCCTCACAGATTTTTTTCGTCGGTTGTATCATCATCATCATCATCATCATCATCGTCCCTTCAGGGTTTAGGAGAGACTCCTGCTCCATCTTCAGCATGCCATCTCAATCGTGGACGGCCCACATCCCTTTTACCATGAGGTCTGTAGTGATATATTCGTTGTGGGATGCGGCCACTATTCATTCTGTGTAGGTGTTGGGACCATCGGGTCCTGTAATCTTGTACTTTATTTATTAATTTGAGTACTTCTAATTCTTC
Organism: Teleogryllus occipitalis; assembly: GCA_011170035.1. Lineage (NCBI taxonomy): Eukaryota > Metazoa > Arthropoda > Insecta > Orthoptera > Gryllidae > Teleogryllus > Teleogryllus occipitalis. The sequence goes on from BLKR01014749.1 coordinate 430,460, forward strand.
TCTGATGACTTCACTTCTAATAAAGTGCACTTGTCTTTTAACTTGTCTAAAGAACCTCATCTCAGACGTCTAAATTCTGGTAAAATCTTTCTTTTACATGGTCCATGTCTCGCATCCATAAAGAAGTATGGAGATAGCCATTGTTTTATAAAATTTAAGTTGTGTTTCCGTTCATGTTTTCTTTCTCAGGTATTTTATTATTGTACTACAGATGTTTTGGAATCTTTGGGTTTTTATTGAAATATGTTTATTGAATTCAAAAGTAATATCACATCCTAAATATCTAAAATGTTTACCTTGTTCTATAATTTTATTATTTATTATTATTTTACTTCGTATAGGATTTTTACCTCTAAACGCCATTACTTTGGTTTCCTGAGTTGACATTCTCAAGTTATATCGTTCACATACGTTATTCAATTTATAGAGAGCCCTCTTTAACTGATCCTTACTTTCTTGGATAATTATCTTATCGTCTGTAAATAATAGTGTATTTAGAGTGGTTTCGGAGTTTATTTCGATGCCATCAGTAATACACTGTTTCCATTCTCTCAGAACGTCGTCTATATAAATATTAAATAAACTTGGTGATAGGCTACAACATTGTCTAATACCTCGATTAATTTTAAAGTCCTCGAATAATTTTCCATTTAAATCCAACACATTTATAGTTCTGTGGTATAGTGATTTGATTACTTCAAATAAATGGTGTGGAATGCCTCTTTTATTCATTATCTTCCGTATCGTGTATCGATGCACCATGTCGAATGCTTTCTCATTATCTATGAAAGCGATATGTGTTTCCTTATTAAATTCCACTCTCTTCTGTATAAGCAAGTTAATGGAGAAAACATCATTTATACACGATCTTCCTTGTCTAAATCCACTGGTTCACTTCTATTTCCTTTTTTGAAACTTGATATTACCTTTACTTTTGTCCATTTTTCTGGAATAGTACAAGTCACCCAACAGGTTTTCAGTAAATTGATAAATCTATGTTTTAATGAGGTATTGGCATATTAAATTTACTCCAGATTAATCCCATCAAAACCTGGCGCTTTTCGATTTTTTATCTTCTTTAGCTTCTTTCGTCGGTTGTAATAACTGGTTATTACATTTTCCCTCCAACGTCAAAGCAAATATTTATTTTCATCAAATATGGTATTTGCTTTGACGTTGGAGGAATAATGTACAATTTCTGAGTTGATAACTATTCGGAAATTTACTTTGATCGACCTTTTAACCTACGCGCGCTTTTAAGCTACATGAAAACGATCTCAATCGAAGTCGTTCTGACAAGAACATTCAGGGTGCCTGTTCTCCTTTCGTGTGTTAATCGCCCCACATCTCAAAGCACTCCTGCGACATGAAGAGGAATCTTTTTTAATAAAACAATAAGGCAGAAGGAGAGAATTTCCTTCTTAGAATTGACATCTATTGATGACGATTTGAATCAGAACGTGCCATGGGCGGTGAGTGATGTATCTTTCTGGTGACCAGGGTCAGACATAGGCAGAGCTGCAGATCGTCGTAATCTTACATTTTGGGTGACGGAGGCTACAGAAACTCTAACTGATAGATCTTTCTCTCTTAACAGTCTCAAGTCGATCAATGTACTCTAATTTGTTATTGATTGATTGATTATTTAGTGTTTCTGGGCGCGTCAACTACTATGGTCATAAGTCCCGTAAGCGATGTACATCATTTTATCACAGGAAGTGGCGGTGTCCGTCTTCCACTGTTTGAAGAGTTCGGGGGCCGACCTACACGTTGACTTGCCGGGTTTTCTTCAACTAGATATCGCCCACCAGCGGGAAACCGGCCCAGCCGGGACACGCTCTAAGTTCGCATCTGGTCTCCGTAAATTTGTGGTAGTGTAGGAAATGTAAGTGAAAATCCTGCCACCAACGGAACACGAACCTTACGACCTCCTGATAATACGATGAATGTTAAATTTGAAGTACTTTAAGCGATTGGCTTCTTTCGTCCTCGTAAGAAACATGCTCGAGTCGCTACAGATTGCTCCCCTTTTTCAAAACAAGTGACTGTCATAAAAGGGGTAGTCACTCCAATGTCATTTACTGTTATCCGTTTATTTCTGCAGCCTGGTACAATTATCTTCACTTTCCTCTCGTTGAAAGACGTATGAAGAGTTTTGCCAGAATGAAAGTATGGTTTTGGTCACTTGAACTTGCAAGAGTAATATTTTTAAGCGAAATTTACATCCAATAATAACTAACGATCACACCGTCGAAGTAGCACGTAAGAATAGTATGTTCATGTTTTGTCGTTTTCCTGGATTACTACTTCATTACATGAGAGCCAATTCTGTATGCAGTGCGTCTTCAATTCTCCTTTCAATGATTATTCTGTTAACCTTGGCCACTTTCATTCTCTAAATACGAAAATATAAAGCGAAAGTAAATACAAAAATGTTCATGTATACAATTTACTCATATTTATAGGATTTATAAATACTCGTACGTAGCTATTGTGATAAGTCAAGAACCCTGAGTTTAGTTGAATAATAAAATCGGCATCCAGCGTTAGGAATAATGACATTGTATGCAAATTCGAAGTCAAAGAATACGCGTTGTTAGTACATCCGATCAACAAAATGAAATATTCCATGCCCGGTATCATAGCGCTATGTTTACGGACACGGCCCCGAACACATTATATGCAAAAGGTGTGCAGAGGGCATTGAAAGTCGTGATTTTGTGGAAGGACGCAAGGAATCAGTCTCTAGAAAAATACTGAAGGAAACACACGTGAGCAGTTGGTGAGGTACGAACGAATTTTCAGCATACGCTGGGTATCATTTAAATGATAGTGAGGCGGGAATTTATTATTAGTTTGAGGTTTGAGAGCTTGGTATTGTTTAAATTGTGGTATTAAATTGTAATTAGAAATTTTATTAATGTAGTAGTTGGAATTTCGAATTAAAAGGGCTCCTCGTTTCGAGGGGATGTATATTACAGTATCTCTGTAGATGGAAGAATTTTTCAATAAGTAGCTGAATATAGTCAGTCGCGAGAAGGCGCTTCATTCGAAACACAGATAGGGAAAGTCGCGACCGCGTATTAATTTCGTGGGAAGTATTAAGTCCTATTAATAGCAAATCGTTGAGGACATTATGGAACATTTTTAATTTAGGCAAGGACGCCAGAAATGGTATACCAAGGATTACACGGACAACATTCTGCTAGTCAACCGAGAAGCCATCTATGAAGATTGTAGTAAGCTTACGAACTATATTTAAACCCGTACGGTGTTTTCATGTTTCTACATTGAAATAATTCTCATGAGATCAATAAAATTGTAATATGTAGGCTATAATAATGAATGTTAATTTTTATGGTTGAAAAAAAAGAAAGAAAGAATTTCACATTATTCGTCATTAGTATTCCTGCTTTTGTTAATTTAACATTTTGATAAGATCATTGTTGTTTCTGCACATTCATCTGACTAAAGCTTCAACAGTTCATTCGTATGAAGTTTTCCTTGTTATTTCCGTACGTTCGTCCTGTCGTCTTCTGCACCGCTAACGATTCTCCACTTAGTCCCCACCTCACTTCGACTTTCACGTTCCTCCTGTCCTTTCCCATTGCAGTCCATGCACTTCGCTGATTTCCATCCTCCAACGACCCGCGGCCACCGCAGCGCCAAGAGCCAACATCTTCACCGCCGATGCGTTTCTCCGCACCCTCGCCCGCCCCCCCCCCCCTTCCTGCATTTTCGTCTCCAAAGACGCGCCCACCTTTGCGTAACGAAAGCGGAAACGCGTCGCTAAGGTCGCCTTCGGGGCGTGGCCCGGCGCGGCGCAGGCAGCGGGACACGTCGCGGTACTTAGCTTAGCCGCACGACGAAGGCGCGCCCGCGCACACCCACTCGCAAGTACTTGGCGCTTCACAGGTCGGCGAGCGAAGCAGGTGACGACGTTCCTTCAGAACAAAAGACGTTTACTCCTTTTTTGTCCTTACGCTTTTAAGGTAAGCCTTCACAGACATTCCTTAATTGTAAACTGTGGATCTTTACAATATGTTAATTAGAAGTGCATGGTTGACTAGTGGTGAATTGAGGGTAAGACGGAAGAACCCCGGGAAAAATCTACCAGAACCCCGCTTGCGAACCACAGGGATTCGAACTCAGAGGTACCCTCAGAAAAAAGCTATACATCCTCTTATCGGAAGAAACAATAAGAACATCTAAGCGTCGGTTTTTAACAATTTTACTCAGTTTTACTTTCTCACTTCGGAGTAGAGAGAAAGTTATGTAATGCTACGCAAAAAAAACGGCGAAATTTTAATAGAAAAACTCTTGTTACAGGTCCCTGTCAATGAAAAAGTGGATAAATCCAGTTGTTAAATTCAGGGAGAAAATCATCTATCACGTGGTGTAGACAGAATCTGTTTTGTGGATCCTTGCTACCGAAAAAACGAATGATGGCAAAACGTCTTTCCGTCCGTGCGTCCATCCGTCCGTCTGTACGTCCGTCCGTTCGTCCGTCTGTACGTCCGTCCGTTCGTCCGTCCGTCTGTCCGTCGGTCCGCCTGTCCTTTCGTCAGTACGTCTGTCCGTCCGTCAGCCCGTCTGTCAGTCCTTCTGTCAGTCCGTCTGTTAATCCATCTGTCCGTCCGTCTGTCCGTCCGCCTGTCCGTCCGTCTGTCCGTCTGTCTGTCCGTCCGTCTGCCCGTCCGTCTTCCGTCCATCTGTCCGTCCGTCTGTCCGTCCGTCTGTCTGTCCGTCCGTCTGTCTGTCCGTCCATCTGTCTGTCCGTCCGTCCGTCTGTCCATCTGTGAACAACGCTAATGGCTAAACCGTTCAGCCGATTGATATTCCAGAGCTCCAAAAATTGATATTCCTCAATCGATCTGACTGATATCGCAAATTCTTGAGTTTGAAACATATTTTAATCGTTTTTTATTAAATTTTGTTGTTGAATAGAGTGAGGGACGTGTAAGACAATAGAGCAGGTCTCTCGTTCGTAAAAAACCCTGATTTTCTAAAAAATTCCAAAAGTTCAATTTTTTTTAAAATCTTCCTACAACTAAAATATTAAAGATAGAGATTTTTCTTTAAATGAAATCTGTTCCTTAAAAACAGATTTTGAAGTAAGGTCATGTACAATTTTTCGAAAATTTAAGTACTTTTTGCGTAATTTTGCTTGAAAGTACGGGCGAGAAAGTACGTGCTATTTTGGCACCACTAGTTTTGAAGTGTGTTACCAGTACGAAGCCGTTGCTTGCGTGGTTCTTCGCCATCAAGCGGCGGGAAGGCCTTAGATAGGAAAGGAAGGAGGTGGAGTCGTAGATTCGGAAGCGTCTTAATGATGAATACTTTCATGGTCACTTGCTTTGGATGAGAGGTGGGTAATATCTCCGGCGCCTGAGAATGCTTTTTGCACCATTGTTTTCCAAGACGCCGTAATGATACTTTTTTTCTAAAGAAATATTTCGAAATCGCACAATAATATTTTTCATTCATTCACGATTTTGCCTGCAAGAGAAAAAAGGCCTTCATACTTGGAGAACAATAACAATCTTGTTTTATTTTTCGTACACGATCATTAATACCCTCCTTCGCTTTTTTTAAAATCTGAAGTTTGTATCTTTTTTCAATAGTGAATTCTTCTGCAATCAATAATACTATCCTTGTCCGAAAAATAGGGAATTAAAAACAACTTAGTTGCACTTTTTTTGCCGTAAAATATACAAACGACCGAACGGTGATAAAATACCACTTCTACAATCTAGGAAGTCAACTAGATATCTAAAGCAACTGTTCCCTATTTTGCAAAATCTTTCTTTATCTTCAAAATTTCCTTGAAATTGCCGTTGATGTGCCACTTCGTCAGCACTCTTCACATTAAATGTGTGTCTTGAATACCTTGAATTGCCACAGAATAAAGGATAATTTACTTTTGATTCTTATTTCCCCATAAAAGAACAAGAAATACATCGATTGGAAATAAACTATTTAAGTTTTGGTAAATACTTCACAACATGGACGAGATCAATTTTCGGTATGGGCTTCGACCATAAACCTATATTCATTCAGTAACTGAATTTTAAAAATGATTTCTTATGGGTGACAATCAAATTCAGCAGGAGAAAAATATCTTCATTTCAACTCATTCGTAAATTGAAGATAACACCAGAAGCCAGCGAGACGTTTTCCGGATTTTTTTTAACTCGGTACGTTTAATCTCACAGGAAGCGCCGTGTACTTTCATTCTCTGAGCATCTGCACTGTTGTGTACCAGTAATTAGATAAACACTCGTCACTTGGAAGCAACCAGCCAGGAAGAAGGAAGGGAACTTGCATCGTATGAAAATGCGTGACTGACATACGGAACATTGTAAAATATTACCACAACAGGGTGAGACTGATTACTGATAGCAAATAAAAAGTGTATGAAATTAAATAGTACCACTTAAACCGCCTCAAAACATCACACCTTACTTCGATCATAAATTGAAGATAATCAGGAAGAAGAATCGGGCCCAATTTTTTGAACTTTGACAAATTTTTAATTTTTTTATTTAAAAATACACCAACAATTCAAATGTACTTATGTTCCCTAGTTCTCCAGAATAAGCCACATTTTTGAAAAAGCGTTTTTACCATAAGTCCATTTCATCCCGTATCCTCCTTCCGAACCTTAGGCCAGAGGAGCTCTCTGCTGAAGATAATACCAGAAGTTCTCCAGACGAACTACCAATGATATTAACCAAATAGTTTTAGTCGAAATTTAGGCTAAATTTAGGCTAAAAAAAATTAGAAGAAGACCTCCTTTTACCTCCGCTCTCTAAACTTCTTCAGAAAGGGAGAACCCCTTCTGAAGCACTGACCCCTTCTGGATTAGCACTCTTCACGGTGTTGCAATAGGAAAGAGAACTAAGCAGAGGAGAAGCTTTAATCGCTTCGCACAAGGGTGCAAGATTGCTAATATTTCAATTTCTTTAATAAGGAAATACATAAATGTTTTCCATCATAAATGGAAGGTAATTCCAGAAATACATCAGTGAGTGAGAATTGATTTCTGAAGCAACACCAACTTAGATACATAATCCCGTGAAGTGTAGCGCATGTTACATCCTCGAGATGGTGGTGGTGATGTTCCTCCTTCGCCGACCCACGAGGCACCTTGCGGTTATTCCCAATTCAGATGCCCAGCGGGACACCTACACAACGGGGACAAGCGCCAAGTTCTGCACTGATCTCTCGACTTGTGTGATAGTGTAATGTATGTAACTGTGTGTGCCTATAAGGAGGAAGGAGAGGTCAAGGAAGAGTAATAAAAGATCTTGCATGCTTCGTGGCTCATTTGGTAAGTGTTGTTCCGGAATTCGCTTGGTTTAGGTTATATTGATCAAATAAATGACAGAAAACTATCGATCAGCTGGCCAGTAGCATTCCCCTCCAGACAGTGGTTGAATTTCATCCAGCTATTGTCATAAATCCACCATCGTACGAAGTCGAACCGTCGGGCCTCCTGCCAACCATGCTGCAGAAACACCGGAATCACCGCAATCACCTGGTGCCTTTGCATCCGGTAGAAACAAGCGAGACCCATTCCGGAAGCCTTTTACTTCACATTTTTAATCTCACAGGAAGCGCTGCATTTACCTCCGCTCTCTGAGCATCTTCAGAGGTGGACACCCGGAATCAGGCCAGCTCTCATCACATTGCCGCAACCGCCCAGGAAGAAGGAAGCGGGCGTGGGCGGGGGTGGGTGCAGCGGCCGTGAGACTCCCCGCGGATGACAGGTGTCCCTGCGCCGGCCGCACGCCGAGGTCCATTGTCACCCATTGTCACCGGGAGGCGAGAGGCTAGAGACAGACAGTAGCTGGGAACGCCATGCGGTCACCCCTTCCGAGTAAGAAGTGGAAGCGGGGTTTGTGCATAAACGGCAATTTTCCCTGACAGACGGGATCGTAAGCGAGACGACTTAGGCCTACTCCCGGGACGTTGTCCTCTTAACACATTTTTTTTTAAACTTTTCCTCTCTTATGAGGAAAGAATTATTGAATCAACTCAACAATATTATCTCGAATTTTCGTTCGTATAACTCGTGTTTAAAGTTATTTTGAGCTGTAACTTTGCACACTTGTCATGATTAAGATCTATTCCCTCTGTTCCATTGATGGTTAAGATAGGTGTCGGTGGGACATGCACATGATTTTGTGCTCGAAAATCTGGATGTCTCTCTGTTCCAATGGATGAATGTGACACATATGACTCGAAATGAAACTCCATAAACCCACCAGGAGTAACATCTACATGTGCCGTTCCGGAGATTATTGATGTATTTTAATTTTTGGGCATACTTTTCATGAAACTCCTGTGAAATTTACAAAATATTCTGGGAAATGGCTACACATTATTTCTTTAAATTTTTTGCTCTCTGAAAGAAAGTTTGTTTATAAGTATATTGTTGTTCAGTTTTAATCTCTGACATTTTGAAAATTTCAAAACTCATATTTAAAACACTCAAGGGTTTCGGTTTGTAAAGAAGGGGTATACCCGAATAAGGCGGAGAAAAGTGCCCCCAAATAAAATCAATAATCGCAATGCTCATTTGAAAGAGAATACAGAATGACGATGATTCACAAAAAATCAGCCTCCTAAGCCAATCTGTTGCAGAGATACAAGGAGAAACGTGTTTTGCAGGTTTCACTTTTTCCTCGTCATCTATTACGTGTATCAGGATAAAAAAAATTGCAGAGACGGGGGAACATAGTTCCCTTTGAAGATATTTTTGTCAACGAATTTTGACGCGAAATTCATATAGAAAAAAATTAAATTAATTTTACGCGTGATAACATTGGATTACTGTCTCAATCCCCCCCTAAAATGGATCTTATAATATTTTATAAGACATATTTTTTCAGATTTTTAAACAATGTGGACGGTAGTGAAAAAAATTAAAACCAAATTTTTCAGTTTAAAAATTTGAAATTCGCGCCTAAATGTGAATGGAAAAAATTGTTTAACCAATATTTAAACACACGATTTAAACACGACATATGAACTCGAAATCTTATAGGTGTTACATCGATTATATATCAAACTCAGTCGGAATATCCTTGATGGAAAGCATGGTGGAAAGAGATGGGTGGTCTCTTGCGCATCCCACTTCAGCCAGTGAGATTCAGGCACCATTGTGCGTCATAACATTAGCGTGAATTTTAAAAGCCAAAATTATCAGTTACAGGTAATTGAAACAGAAATAGATAAGCACTTTTTTTTAAATATTACATATTTTATTGCAATTACCCTTCATGTTACCCATCATGTTATTTTTGGTCGGTCACCGTTGAAAATTGTCAATTTATACCACTTAAAAAATGTTTCTCAACACTTCTTGCTTTCCATGAAACATGATGGCCGATGTCTGGTTTCGCTTTTCAAACGACGTTCAAAGAAGTCACATGGTTCGTGATGGAAACTGGTGCTGTGCAGAACGAGCAAAAATCGGTGCACCGGAGGAGCCTCTCTGTCTTAGTATAGATTGGTGTTGATCGGATTAGTAAAGTTAGTTTTACTTCAAATCTACCTCAGTACTCATATTGTTGTACTTTCATTAATTCCTCTTCTCATCTTGTTTAGTTTCAAGTAAATTAATTTATATTATCAATTCAATTTTAACCAGTGTTTTGTGCTTTAATAAATGCCTGTATTAATTTTATTCTTTTTTCACAAGAGTCACCCTTTTAGAGAACCTGTGGGAGAGAGAGAGAGAGAGAGAGAGAGAGAGAGAGAGAGAGATAAAGAGAGAGACAGAGATACACACACAGAGAGAGACACACACAGAGAGATACGCACAGAGAGACACATACACAGAGGGAGACAGAGACACAGAGAGAGAGAAAGAGAGAGAGAGGAGAGAGAGAAGAGAGAGAAGAGAGAGAAGAGAGAGGCAGACAGACAGACAAACAGAAACAGAGAGACGCACACACATTTTGTTTTCTGCGTGGAAATTTGTCTGGGAATACCTTCTTCATTACTGAGCTACACTATATTAAAAACAACAGAAGTTTTGGAATCTTTGTTTGCGTGTGACATGTAAGTCGAAATCTGTATGTAACTGCCTCCTGAAAATGACACTAATGATAAATGTAAAAAGTGCATCATTTATAACGAGACGTTCACATAAAAAACACAACAAACACCCTCGCCGAAATAATAAGTCACGTTCCACAGTGTTTATTATGGTTCAAATGGATCGCCAGGGAACCTACGTATGAATCAAAATTTACGACCATTACGAGAATGAAGATACATTTAACGAGATTATTATACAAATTTCACGGGATTATTATACAACATGAATTAATTTTTGTATAGTAATTAACAAATGTTCATATTTAAAAATGGTCATAAACGTAAAAATATTTATTGTATTCCTCGCATGTATCATTTTGGAGAGGAAGGCAAGCTTGCAGATAAAATCTGTGGAGACGTCGCAAAACTACGTGAACGTGAGGATGCCTCCACGTTCTACGGGGGACAATCTATCCCCAGGATTTCTTGGCAACGACTTCTGGCAGAGGTTTCTGATCTTTTTCAAGGACACACCTTAACGCTGCGGAATACAAAAGTTCTTCAGAGTACGATGAAAGGTCATGGTTCACGAGTGAAAAGGTTTAAGCAATTTTTCAAAAATGTCCGGGAATATACTATGAATTATGAATAAGAATTTGAATTCATTATGAATACAAATATGCGAGTAGGCAGTTACTGTACGTAACATAGTATTTGCAAAGGGTAAATAGTTGAGTACAATAATATCACACGTGGATGCCGTTTACAATTTTCAAATGTCATTGTCTGAGGTTAATATATATGTAAAACACTTTGATCGTTACCATCCAAACAATGTTTCAATTATAGCACTTTTACCCACTCATATACTACTCCATAAATACAATTGCTTTTAGTACTAATAGTATCATTCCAAATATCATTCTACCAATTGAAAACTTTTAACATCCTACCATTAAAACTAGGGGGCGATTTTTGATGACCTAAAACATTGTCAAAAATGATTAATAAATGTATTTAAAATGCCCTAAAAGCCAAGAAAAATGATGTAAAATGTTTTTATCAAAACCAGTTCGGATGAAAAACTGAAGCTGTTGGATATGTTACTGAAGTAATCGGGGTTTCTTCTATTCGTTCAAGTGCACTCAGCATGCAAACTTTTGGTTTGGGCTGTTCCTCACCAGAAAATCTGTCTTTAGTTATCCCGAAATCGGTCGAACCGACAATGGTGCTAACAAGCGTCACAACCTTAGATTACATCCAACGGCTGACATTACAACTTCTGAGCCAAGAAATAGAATAGGCTCAGGAATTCTGTGGAGAAGGTTTGTTGCATCTTGTAAATATTATTTGAAGTACCATTAAAATTATATTGAAATCAATTAAATCAGCAAAAAATACATTACAAATGACGGAAAAAGGTAAAAATTGACTTTGTCGAAACAAACGAAATATGCTAAGAAATGCAAAATAAAAATGGCTCAATTTAGTTTGTCATAACATAAAATTAATTCATGTTCTAAACGGCATTGTTCTAAAATGAGAAGAAAAACGACATTTCATTAAGATCCGCTCTCTAATTATAATTCATACTCTCCAAATGCACATAAATTCACTACTGAGACGAACAACCAAACAAACACTATGTAAAGAGGAAAGCTGACGAGAATAATTCAAATGATTCATAACAAAATAATAGTTATGAGAGAACATAGGTGATTTCTTTGCCCAGTGATAAGATTGATTGCAAAATTAAACTTTTTAACACGAACACCTTTCTATATGTTTTAACACATATTTAACATTTTATTTTTATGTACAATTAAAATCTTCCTTCGTTAAGTAACTTATCCAACCTCTTTAATTTCTAACAGTCTGTACGTGAATTTGGAAATCATCGAACATTTAACAAAACTGAAAGAAACTTCTCCCTAAACTTAAAAAATGAATGTAAATGTAATTTTGAACAATTTTCACAATCAAGTTGATATTTATCATAATTCTCTAAACTGACAAAACCCAATAATAAATAAAAAATAAGATCACTCCTACTTCATCTGGTTCACAAACTGCCCAAATTAACAGTTACAGGAAACGTTTAAGCTTTTCTACCTTTCACGCGAACATTCATTCACCAGACACCGGCTGAATTCAACCTAGCAATGCAGCTAGTATCGAAAATCGGTCACCGACGGGACTCGAACCGTAGGTCTTCCCTGTAAGAGTCGCTTCAGAGAAAATGTAATGCACGCTCGGAGCTCACTCATTCTGTTCGCAAAGGAGACATCTCTTGACGTGAAAATATGAATGTCCACAAATATAAGTGTAAGGACGAGGCGAATATAAATGGCATCATGCGTTGAAGGGTTAATATTTTCCTTTGAGATTATTAAATTTGCATTTATTAGTGAATAAATTAGAGTATATGAGCACAGAGCATATCACTCGCGATGACAAAGCTCGTTGACTTATCAATAATTTACTTGGCATACGTTATGTTAAATCTGAGTATAAAAAATGACATCGTTGGGGAAGAAGTTTGAACCATTGAAGAACATAACTGAATTCTGCATTACGCTCCAATGTCCTTTACATTCTTTGCGGTTTAGAATGCGATGCTAGGACCTCATCATTTTGGACAGGGCCACATCGGTAACGAAGGTAAAATACAAACATTACGTTCCCATTTTCGCCACAAAGCAATCTTCCAACCTTGGCTGTGCTGTAAAAAAAGAAGAAACATATGTCCCGTTTCGTCTTGTGCATCCACGCATACATTTACGCTCACGTCACCTTAACCCGCTTCCTTCTCCATTATGACGGTGGAGAGCGAAAGCTAATTACTGTGCTCAGCCCCCTCAGAGAAGCAGCCGCTAATAAATGGGCTAGACTGGAGCTGTGTGGGCCAGCGCATCAAGAGCTTTTAATGTCAGTGGTGAAAGGGGCAGGAATATGAGAAATGTTGAGCTACCAGGATCTATTAAAGTTCCTAATTCCATTGATGCCTTGGCTTCTACTTCAAGTGGATATTTATTCGGTAATGGAAATTTCTTCTTCCTTCTTTACTCTTTCTTCCCTACGTTTTTTAAGTTAACATATTTCTATCAATTAGTTAAGTAAATATTACTTTATTTCGTTACTGTTGACAATATTAGCAACAACTGCATTCCCTAGTGACTTTTTTTTTAATTCTAGGAAAATAATTTCATTTAATACAAATATTATTAAAGTGTTACGCAATGAGATTTTTTGCTGAGTATTGTTTACTTTTCTTTGGTAGCAATTTCATATAAATAGTGAAATACACATTTCGATTCAGCATGATACAATATTTAGAAATTTAATTTTTACTTTCTCACTTGTTTAGAGATTAGTAATGGATAAAAGAACTAAGTAAAAATATTTATGCCAGAGAAATAGTTTCTTCGCTCATGAATACAATCTCATTTTAGTGCCTTATATCAGAAATTACATTTATTATAGTTTTTATTTATTTACTAATTCCTTCTCACCTGACGTTTATTTCGTTTGCTTCATTTCTAGTAGAACACTAGTGTTCTTAATGCTTTCATTTTACGAGAGCGCATCTCCATGCAGGGAAGATCCCGAGCGTATTTCAGTCCGAATAGGTATGAGATGATGAATGGCAATTCAAATAATAAATCCTCGGTGTATTAAGGTAGTCAGGGACTGTCTTCAACGACACGATCGTTTTAAAAGACTATTCAAAAGTCTGATACGGAGATTTTATGTTAGTAACACTCGCTGAGCGGAGATGTTGAATAACCCTTTGCATAGCGAATAGGCAGTTCTGAAGTATATTAACAAAATGCCTCAATGTATATAAAACGACAAAAGACGATCAATACTCAAGGAGATACAGGACTATTCAAAGAATTGCATGCATTCGAGATTTATATCCGCAGACACACTAACATCTAAATTTGCGGTCGGAAAGTGACTGTCATTACGCTCTTGACATCTCTATTACTGTTCCGAGCATTCTTTCTTTGTAGAAAACTGTTTTGACCACAACACAAAAACCTCCAGCTCGCAATGTTACAATGAGAGAAACTCAAAGTGAACATTCCCAGCTGGTAAGAGTAATCAGAAAATCTCTTTGAGCAGTAGAGAATCAGAAGTCCCAATGTGATTTTCGACCAGCAAAACAATAATCCTCATCCCAAATACACAAGTACAATAGCTTTATTTGAACTAAATTGTAAAGTTAAACATGAAATTTTACTTTTAACTGCGTGTAATTTCTATAGTAAATTTTTACGATTATTATCATTACATTTATCACAAACGTTATCCTTCTTATACTATTAATATACATAATGTATATTCTTTGAGAATTCTCTCTTATTTTTTTCAACGAAAGAAAAGTTCAAATCAAGTGAGGTCCCGTTTACCACGCCACACAGCCACGCGCAGAGAGCTATAATGCAGCGGTGAGCGTTTCTCCGCGTCATCGCAGCATTAGCTCACCGCTACGTGACGCACACGGGAGCCGCTGGGTGAGGTGGCTCTCTCGTTTCGGACCCACAGCGCCGCGTCGCGCCGTTTTGGCGCGGGTCGCAATTACCGCTGCAGGTGAGAAACCTTGCGCTTCTCACGGCGGCGAAGGCCGCGCCGCGGCGCACGCACGGGTCGAGGACGCGGAAGTCCTAGGCGGGGGGGGGGGGGCCTGGCTGCCCACCGCGCGCGTCCGACCACACAGATGCTGTTCCTCACCCGATTCCAAGTTCATCTCACCGGGAGAGGTGGCCCCGGGTATCAGCGGATGTTACTGCAGTGTCTCTGACCGGGAGATCCTAGGTTCGAGAACCGTCGGCGGCAGGATTTTCGACACTAGCTTCTCAGCTAGGTCGAATTCGGACGCTGTCTGGAGGAGAATTCTAGCGGCCGGCTGCTCCGATCGGTAGTTTTCCGTAGTTTCTCCGATCAACACCAGACGAATGCCGGAGCAGTACCCTAACAAACGGGCCATGGACAGCGCGCGATCTTCCCTTCCTCTTCCTTGCCCTATCCTCACCCCTTACACACACACACACACACACACACACACTAACATGCACTACACTACCACAAATGCCGGGAGACCGGTCGGGGACTTAGAACTTGTCCCGGCTGGGGCGATACTCCGCTGGTGGGAGATTCCCTTGTTGGGGGAAACCCCGCTAGTCTATGGTAGGTCGGCGCCGGATCTTGCCCTCCACTGGGGGAAGATCATCGCCACCTCTCGATAAAACATGCACTACAGTTACGGGACTAGTGACCTCTGTAGTTGACGCGCCCGGACAATCAACCAATCGATCAATCAATCAATCGATCTGAGCAGTATCCAAACAAACGGGCCACGGACCGCGCGCGATCTTTCCTTCCTCTTTGTCATATCCTCACGCCTTACTCACACTTACATGCACTACACTACCAATATTTCTGGAGGCTTGATAACTTGTTCCGGCTGGGGCGGTACCCGCTGGTGGGAGATACCTAGTTTGAAAAAAACCTTCTAGCTGACGGTAGGTCGGCCCGAATTGCCCCATCCAGAGGGAGAAGATTACCGCCACCTCCCGAGGAAAAATTCACTTACGAGACCAATGTACCTTGGCTGTTGACGCGCTCGGAATCAGTAACATTCAATCAATCAACTGAGATCATCTCGCGTCTCCCTCCCTACCCGGTCCGCTCCCGATCTAGCTCACTCCCGACATAGCTCGCTAGTGATTCGCACCCGACCCGACCCAAGCAGATTCGCTCGATTCCCGAATCCATTATCGAGCAGCTCTCGGTCTCCAAATCCTAGACAGGGTTTTAGAGATTCTGAAAGCGATCTCGAACGTTTGTCGCTAATTACATGTTTTGAGGTGCTCCCTACCCGGCCGGACCTTCTCCCTACCGGCCCCGACCCCGCATAACCCGCCCCGACCTTGGTCCGACCTACACCAGTTCCGATCAACTTTCGACTCTATCTGATTTGCTACACACCATCTCGCTTCAAAATCCATTTCCGTCGTCCCGAGTTCTCTTAAAACTAGAAAACGGACTTAAAACACAAAATCAATTTTCAAAGAGCAATGTCTATTGATTGTAGCTCCTGCGTTGGCCAATTCGTTGTTCCAAATCCGACCCATCTTCCGAACCGTTCCCCACCCGCTCACGAACTGTGGATGTGGTTGTGACGAGAAATTTGAAACCGATGGAGTGAGGTACTCATGGGGATGTGGGAAATGGCTAATTGTAGTAGCAAACAAATTGCGGAATGAGAACTGTACACAATTAAAAAAAATTGGTTGCCACTCCATAAATCGGAATAAAAATTGAAATACCAGCAAACAAACTGCAGATAAATAAAGATTCGGCCTGAACTGTTACGTACGATTTAGAAAAAAGCAAAGAATTATACTATAATAAATTAAACTTCTGGTATACTAATGTTTTAAATAAAAAATAATAGTCTTATTATTATGAAACTAATTTCAGCTTTTAAATATTTCATATTAGTTTCTTACACTTTAACATGACTTTGTGTTATTTAACGCCTTGCCTCTATGACAACCCAAGGCTAAATTTATCCGTACCCATTATGCAATGTAGTCCGCGTGGCAAAGATTCGTTGGTGAGACTAGAAGCTAGTTCTCGTCAGAAGCCCATGACTCAGGGTGTTTCGTCTTTAAACACTAAGAAACCCCAGGCTTCAATTTCAAGCACGTTCAGACCGTCTCTAGCTAATTTATGCTAGCAGAGAAACCGTTCAGCTTCTTTGCAAACCGGAGGTGACGAAGCGATTCCTCACGTGCTCAGTGCAAGTTGAGAGAACGGCGCAGCGGGGGTGGTGGCGGTTAGCGGCGCCGGCGACAGTGATTGTAGCGGAGGAGCTTGTGACAGTAAGATTGAATACTTGACTGGTTGATTACGGATTCCGGGCGCGTCACCTGCTAAGGTCTTTTATACCAAAGAGTAGTGCATGTTTTATCTCTGGAGGTGGCTGTGATTCCCCCGCTGGATGGCGAGAACCAGCGTCAACTTACATGTCGGCTAGCGAGGTTTTTGCCAACCAGGCATCTCCCACCAGCTGGGACAAGCTCAAAGCTGTCGACTGATCTCCCGGTGCGTGTGGTAGTATGGTGTATGTAAGTGTGTGTGTGTGTGTGTGTGTGTGTGTGTGTGTGTGTGTAGGGTAGGATAAATAAGAAGAAGAAAGACCGACCGCGGTCCGTGGCTCGTTAGGGTACTGCTCCGGCTTTCGCCTGGTGTTGATCGGAGAAACCATGGGAAACTACCGATTAGAGCAGTAGGCCGCTTGAATTCTCCTTCAGATAGCAGCTTAATGTGACCTAACTATCTAAATGCTTCTCAGCACATTATTTGATGCTCTGAGCCACCTAAGCCAGTCAAACGCTTTGAAGACTATGCGTCTCAAACACGATGCCAGACGCACGTCGGGAATCGAAGTCCAGGTCCTCCCGGTCAGAGGCTTGGAGTGACTTCAATTGATACCCTGAGCAATCTAAGCCGGCGTAACAGTGAGAAAAGGGGAAATAGTGGGAGGAGGTATATCAACATAAATGGAGTGACACGGTACTAGGAATGACCAGAAAGCAACTGCCCTTTGACGAGAACCCTTTCATTCAGATCTTGTCTGCATTCACCTGGTTTCTTTCGAAACATCACAAAAGTTGTGCCAAGAATATCCTCCGTCCTCGTCAAGCTTCTACCTTGCAAATCCTTTTATTATTTAAAACCCATATGCAATACTAACTCGGGTTTTAAACACTTAGGAGTAGAAAAAATATATTATAAATTTCATTTTATGATAATTAAATGATATAACACAATATTTTGCTTTTGGTGGTCTTTAGAACTAGTCGTCAGAACCACAATCATGATCTAATACTTTTTGTTTCATTATTTTTTCATTGAATTTACTCGAACATTTAATTAATTGTCCCTGCTATTGGAATAACCGAAACAAAAAAAACTAATACGCATATTATTACATATTTTGTGTCATATTCCTATTTCCGCCATTGTACATCATCGGTGTCTCAAGGACGCCTCCCCTCCCCCTGACAGAGTCTAAACTCCAGGCATAACCACTTTGTTAAATTCATCAGACTTACCAAAACATATCGCCGATAATTTCTCTTAAGACTACGTCGGGCATAGTACTTTCTTATATCTTCTTACAGTTTATGACGGCCCATCAGAGGTTAGACCAGGTTAGAAATAGGGAGAGCCAATTGCTCTTAGTTCGCGCTAGCAGCAATGGCCCGTACGTCCGACACACTAGTTACCGGTGTATACTACGCGTAAACCATTACCATAGACAAGACAGCAAGTCAAATTCAGAGAAATTTCACGATCTACCTGTTATCAGTTAATTAATATCTATATGATTGATTCGTAGTTCCAGATATTGGATGAGGGCGACAAGGTTCAACTGGTAAACTGTCGTATCAACAGACGTTTTCAATATGCATAAATAAGAAATAAATATGTATTTGCGTTGATGATGAAAGTGGGAACGCTACATCGTAATGATCCCTCTGTCTCTTGGGATCTCGGCGTGTGGAAGGGTGCAGACCGGACCCTCGACAGAACCTC
Source organism: Teleogryllus occipitalis (assembly GCA_011170035.1). NCBI lineage: Eukaryota > Metazoa > Arthropoda > Insecta > Orthoptera > Gryllidae > Teleogryllus > Teleogryllus occipitalis. The sequence continues at coordinate 449,123 of BLKR01014749.1, forward strand.
GGATGAGGCAAGAACTAATTAACGGCGAAGCGAGTGCCGTTCAAGCGTCAAGTAACAAGCCAACGGCTGAGAGCAGTGAGAGTTGTCTTTCTCGTGAACACGAAGCGGGTTACGATAGTATGACGGCAGAAGCGGCAACGAAATGGAGGGTGACGAGAAGTACCGCCAAAGGATGCCAAAGTACGGTAACGTCAACAAGTGAATGAAGATACCAGCAAACTTATGAAAATAATTACTGAACATTGGTGAAAACTGACAAACGTTGAGAGGAAGCTGTTTGAGAGTACATGATGACCTGAATGTGGACCTCCGTAAAGATGTCTACATTTCAGCTCATGAACTACCACTACGTGTGAAAATAATATATTAATACATCCGGCTTCTCGGAATATAATTACCTACACTCATACTGTGTACACATTTACGGCATCCATATGATTTAAAGTCGCGATCAGAAGAATGGCTACATCAGTTGTAATGCTTGGATGATAAGAGATACAGTGACAGTGTCAAAATGCTAAAGAAATATCAAGGGTCAGAGGTAGGTGATCATGATAATAATAATAATAATAATAATAATAATAATAATAATAATAATAATAATAATAATAAAAGGAAAGTTGAAAAACAATAAAAACTAAATCAGACGTAAGCCCCGACTGCACGAAATACAGAGTGTGTCTAAACACCTCTTATCTTCTGAACTGTTAAACATGCAAAAAACTATTCATTAAATATAAAGATATGCACATGTTTTAAAATTTCTTCCTAAACACTCTCTGACAATCCAAAATTTAGTATATAGTTTCATTTCAAGAATGAAAGTAGACCTAGATCATTGTAATAAAAAATAGGGCAACGCCGAGATATGTTAACCATGATAGTCCCCAGTATATACAATTATTCTGCAAATGCCAGTCGTACTCGTATTTTGTTGATTGATTCAAACGCAAGAACGAAAATTATCTCGTGGCGGAGCTGAAGGCTCATTCGATGGCTAAATGAAACGGCGAAGGCAAGGCGAAACGCCGACACCTACCACGACGTAAACGGCGTGAGAAACAGCGATGGCGAAAGGGAAGCCTAGGGAAAACTGAAAAAGCGTCGAAATAACCTGAGGTAACGGTAGTGATGACAGTGTCAATGAAAGTCACGTGAATAATTGCTGACGCCTTGAAAAGTATGTAGTGGAAACACATCAGTACTGCATTTTGCAAAGCATAGTAAAGCAAAGTACAAACAAATACAGAGTATGGGGTTAAGTCAAGAACGTATTGTTTTGAAGTGCAGCTTTCAGATAGGACAATTTGTATGAGAATAGGCTGAAAACGTTGTTTTTCTCTAAATATTTCCATGTGAGTGATGTTCTGAAGCTATTGTATATAGTAGGATTGGTGATGAACCAATTTGTTGAAAATATATGGGACCACGAAATACGGTAGCAATCAGGTGAGTGACGATAAGACATAAAGCGATACTATTCACCGAACATACTAACACATTCAGTTGTATCTTACAATTCTTACATGATTACTTCAAAATTAAAATAACTGCTAATGATTCATTAAACAATAACAGTAAGTGAATATGTTTGAAGGAGAAAAATCAGTCAGTGATATCGACGACGTGTGAATATCAGTAGCAGCAGTAATATGCAATAACAAGAATACGTGAGAGGGGAAAAGTTAGAGATAACGGAGTAATAGTTGCTTGTAATACATGTGCTGGTTATATATAATCTTGATGTGTGGGGCTCTTGCGATGCAAACAATAATGATGTAACATAGGTCGAAGAGCAATTACGGTGATTTGTGCTATTCATACATGGGAGAGTTCATGAGGTCAGCTACGCAATGTACAGTCAGGGAAGACTAGCAGGAGAGAGCTAGGAAGAGAGCTCGTTCTCCACCAGAGCCAGCCAGCTATATACTTTACTGACTTTTACGTTAGATATTTAGACTTAAATAACGAATAAAAGTAAAGACAATGTTTACAAAGTAGTGAAAATTGTGAACTATAATTACATATCAGAAAGTAGTCGTACGAGTACAGAGTACTAATTTATTTCACCTATAAATCTCATTAAGTAACTTCACTATCACATCATGCACTTTTTCGTCACCAAAAAGTGGGACGTCACTAAAGACGTTTCTTCAATTTGTTACACACTTTCAAAAGTACCAACATTGAAGAATTGGTTAGGTTGGTGAAACACATTGCCATGTTATGTGTGTTGTAAGAGACTTATTCTAGTACTCAAAATGACCCCTAGGATTATCGTGTAACAATATCAATGCTCGTAGAACACACACGATTTCTCTTCGGAGGTACAGTTTAGAGAAATGTCTTTATGATCAGGACACAGCATTCTAATGTCAAAACATTGAAACTTCGCTTTAAGCTAAGTGAAATTAATAAATAAATTTTAGGTTTTAAGCCGAAAATGACGAAACGAAGCCGGTGTAGGCACATGTTTTCATTAGCTTGATGTTATCTTGGCATTTTAATTATCTTGATTAACTAAAACATCTATGAAAACTGAGTAACTTACTTTTTGAATTGCTCTCCCGTGACAGTGAAATATGCAAAAGACGGTAACACTATTTCTCAACGGTAGCGAAGGCGCTTTTAAGTTATAATGGAGAAAAATATAGCCGCAAATTGCAAAGTACACAGCGTGACGATACTAGCAATTAGATAACCATAAAGATAGGCAAGGAAATGACTACCAGCAGCAACTCCTTCGAAACGAGACTCCTCCCGTAGAAGCGACGACGAGATAAGTGACGGCGTCACCAGCGGCAACGACGACGAAACTTCTTCTTCGGCGGCGGAGAAAATCCCCGTATTTGCGCAGCTCGGACGAGCCCCCGTACATTACGCGCGTGTATATTCTCCTCGCGGCGAACCTCACCGAAGCCTCGCCCGCGCCGGTGCGGCGTCAGCTCTTACGTGAATTCTCAATCTGTCGTCCTGACGCAAGCGCGCCGCGCCATACCGACTTGGGATGCTTTAACGAACGAGGCGCGCGGCCGCGCAGAAGAAAATACTGTTATTGAAGCTTTCTACGGCTGTGTAAACTTCCTGTACGTGCAAGAGCACGCAACGCGCACGCCGTGAGCACGCTGAAGGGAAACAAGCGCGCAGCGGGAGGGCGTGATGACGCGGGGGAGGCGATGCAGCAGGTAACACGTTCGTTGTGCTTGGGCAAGAGGACGCTGGTTGGCGTGAGCGGGAGGTCGTGCGACGGGACCCGTTCATTCAGGGCGTCTAGTTAGCGTTCACCGAGTTTCGTTCGGAAAACGTGGAGATGCGCTGAGGATCTTCGCCAACCGCGGTCACGCTCCTACCTCAGGAGTACGTTGGAAAGGATAGCATTTAAACTCAGAATGCAATTCATTATTCGGCTTTCAAAGCAGTGGTGTTTGGAACTTTTATTGACGGCATATTTAGGCTTGAAAAGAATATCTGTCGAATTTTACTGATTTATTGTCTATTAATTAATGTATTTTCATTATGTATTTTTCGTTATTGATTTACAGTTTTTCTGTATTTGTGATATTATTATTGTTGTTATTTATTTTTTATTATTTTTAATATTTATAATATATTTGTATTATTCAATATTGTTTGGTTTGCTTCCCTATTTAGCGTTCGGGATAACAGAAAGGAAGACCTTTCAGAGATATAACATTAGGATTTGAATGTCGATAAAGTAGAAAGTAAGTTGGCTGGTTTTCTAATGTGGGTCACATTCGTGGGTATCTTTTGAATATATGAAGAAGCTGCTGCATTCCTATTAGAGCTGCTACATATGGAGAGATCAATATTTTATTTTGGGCTCAGATTCCCTTTCCAAATACGTCAATTCACCAGTCTTTTGCGCGAAATGGCTGTGAAGAAGAATGTAGAACAATGGAAATCAATTAAACATAGCCTTTAATGTAATTACGTATGCCGAAAATCGGGAAAACAATGATAATGGACCCCACCTCAGTTTAATTCAATCCTTTTTCTTCATAACAAAGGATTTTAAATTCATCAAGCAACTCAATGGTCGCATTTTTTACTATTTTACTATTTCATGGCACCAGAATTCTACAGTGACGCACATCTTACGCATGACTCACCAGAATTTTAATTATTTCTCATTCTCTTGTTTTGCTTTAAGCACTTTTCTATGTTTATAAGACAAGTCAGCAATAGTAGCTCAAGAACACTAAGAAACCGACATCGTAGCGAAATTTCGCAAAAAGGGATTAAAGTAACAAGGAGTGTCGTGCATCACAAAGGAAGCGGCTGTATGTTTACTGCCGTGACCACAACCATCCATCAATGCCATTCTCATTCCGGTAATTCCAGCCCTGAGAGGAAAACCAAACACTCGTGAGCCCGGCGCAGCGCCGCCCGCTGCGAAATGATGATTCACGTCCATAAAATGCGACGTCCCCAACCGAGGATTAAGTCGACGGTCAGCCTTGTACAAGCCGTCACAACAGAGGGGAACAACAATAAAACCCGAGTTTACTCATCCTCTAAGTGGGATTTCGTGAACAAGAGAGGATAAGGTAGGAATCTAACAGGCCGGTCGAGACTCTTGACAACTCACAGTGATTCTAGACCTCGAAAAGCTCGCCAAACTTTGAAAGGGTTAATTAACAATTAATTGCGTTCTGATTCAAATTATTGGATGATCTCTGGTAAATGGCTCTTTGGGAGGTCACCGATTATGAATGTGAAGGCAATTTATCTAAAAAATGGTGAGTTCTGCGAGCGTTTTTTCAAATGACCTATTTTTACTTCCGAAGAAAAAGGTATGTTCCCTCGTCAGATTGCAGTACTTGAATGCTATCATACCCACGATCATTTCAATTTATTTCCCGGCTAAATACACAAAATACTTGGATATTCTGATCAAAAGGGCATTATGGGTACATTTAATTACCCTTTTTTTCGTTCCTTGAAAATTTTGCTATGATGCAAATAGCCCCCATTTGCGAAATGTATTGTTTGATTAATTAATGTTTCCGAGTATGTCAACTGCTATGATCATTACTCCCATTGGTATAGTGAATGTTTATATCCCGGGAGGTGACAGTGTACCTTCCATGAAGAATGCTGAGATCCGGCGCTGACCTACACACTGGCTTGCGCGAGAATTCCCCTTTAAGTTATCTCCTCCAGCGGGGCTACGCCCCAGCCAGGGCAAGCTCATAGTTTCCGACTGGTCTCTCGTTTTGCGTGGTAATGTAATGCATGTAAGTATGTATGTGTGTGTTTGTGTGTGTGTGTGTGTGTGTGTGTGTGTAAGGGATGAGGATAAGACAAGGAATGGGAAGGAAATATCGCGCGCGGTCGGTAGCCTGTTCGACTCCCTCATTCGCGTGGTATTGATCGGGAAAAACACGGAAAACTACCGATCAGAGTAGCCGGCCTCTAGGATCCTCCTCCAGACAAAAGCTGAATAATTATTGTCGAAAATCCACAACCGTCGGGGCGCGAATCCTAGGACCTCCTGGTTAAAATCACTTCAGAGACAGTCGTAATGGAGTCGCAATTGTGGGGTATCTAAGCAAATGAACTGGTTGTGAACATAAAAATCTCGAGATACGGTTTTTTGACCAGCTTTTCGAGGTGTGAAATCACTGTAGTCTATCCCGTCGCCGCCAACGCCGACTGGGCGTCCTCGAGGCGAAGAGGATCCACCGGTTGGCCACCTGCGCCACGAAGACGCGTTCGTGCGGAGGACAGAAATGCACCCGATGACCGACCGGTTGGCTCGGGGCGACTAGGCGCGGTGCGTTGCAACAGAAGATCACTAGTCGACTGCGCCTCGAAACCGCCTGCATCACCAGCGGACTTTCTGGAACCGGTAACCTCACACACGCAGGCAGGGCATGCCAACACCGTGCCCTGTTTGACCGCAACTCCCACGTGAAAACCAATGTTGCGACATTTAAATCAATTGGTTGAAATTAATTATTTAATTAAGTTATTTGAATAAATAATAATTTGTTTAATGTCAAGAGTTTATTTCATTGAAATTATTAAAAAATTAAGTTATTAAGAATTAGAAAAACATTTTATGTACCTACATTTTTCGAGAGCGTATTGCCCAGAGCCACACGCTCATGCATTCACGTAATTTCTCGGGTTCATGCATCCTAGGGATAATACAGTTTGAATAGTTTCAAATGTAGGGTCATTTAAATAATTTTGTAACGACAACAAAAGAATGAAGTCGCCGTATTATCGATATCGATTTCGTAAATCGTATTATCGACATCGATACGTCAATATGCTTTGACGATACGTTGGTACTCTTCCTACCTGAAGCATGGATAGTTCCTTTATTAGTTGGTTTCTAGTAATATGAAATGCATTCATGTTAGTATAACATTTCTAAAGTTGTTTTTAAGACAATGTACACTTTCTCCATTGTGATTCTTAAACCTAAATATTTTGGGCTTTATACCTACATATTTTCTTATTTATTTATAATAGATGATTGATTTGCTGAATCGATAATGGATGATATGATTCGAATCATGATGGAACAAAGGTGCAGTCAGTGGAAACGGGAGAACTCCGAGAAAATCTGCTAAGAACTCTGTTATCACCAATTACACTTGAATCTGCCGGGATTTGAACCCGGATACCCAGAGATGAAGGTGAGCGGGTGGCCCCTAATATAATCTATACTGTCATAATTTACTTTTATTTTTTACTGATATGTTACTGCTTGTTATTGCCCTCGATACGGAGCTCGATATTCACTGCATAACTTTCCTGAATCGAGAGGATGGTGGTGACGAGGGAAAAATGAAAACAGTTGAATGTCGGTACATGTTCTCTTACGGAGGGAGTTATGAGAGGGAATCATGAAAAATAATTATGGGAGGGAAATAAAAATCACAAACCGAGTCAAGTTAAACTAGTTATTTAGTAAATAAGTAAATGTAAATAATTAAAATTAGGTAAAAAATAAAATTATGTATACACGACGGGCGTTAACTGGTTCTAATGATCTCTAGCGACAAAAATCTCTCGGGTCAAAGGCCCTCGAGCATTTCGTCGCCGCACGATCATTAGAACCCTTATAACGCCCTTGGTGCGTATATTACTCATCGTAACTATTATATTCCGTACCCTGAGTCTTCGCCACCAGGAGACGAAACAATCGAGGGTACAGGTAACTGCAACATCGCATGTTGGATCACGCACGCGTGCTCGGAAATTTGATGAGATAAACATCAGTGAACAGATGACCCTACTGGCACAGAGTTCGTAAGGTCAATGAATGGATAGGTAGTTTCCGTGGCTTCCCCTATCACTTCCAAAAGGATGCGCAGAGCAGGATCCTACACAAAGCGGCTATCGACCGCGCGCAATCTTTTCTTACCCCTTTTCCATCTTTAGAGACAAGAAATGGTGGATCCACATCCTTGTATTGTTCATTCCTCATAGACCAAGAGCAACCTCCGACATAAAATGGAAATTTGAGATGCAGCAGACAAGCGGAAAGACACAGTGTAATTACGTTTGATGACAAAGTATAATTATGTGTGATAGTTATGTGTTACTATCGTGGTGGTTAAAAGAGCTAGTGGTGCTACAACAGCACACATTTTCTCGAATTATTCTAACTTTTGAAAGCACTCAGAGTTTCGAAAATTCCGAGAGTTCCACGAAATTCTTTTAAGCGTTCCTTGTTCTACCTGTGGAAAAAATGTAAAGAAAAAATGTGGAGCTGTTTTGGAGAAAATATTTTCTTTATAAATTGCAGTAATTTCAAGAATAAATTACGTGAAAACTACTTTATTAATTGATTAGTGTTTTCGGACGCGTTAATTGCTAAGAGGATAAGTCCCGCAAGTGAAGCGCATGTTTATATCACAGTATGGGGCCGCGATCTTCCCCCTGTGGATGGGGAGACCAGCGCCGACCTACCTGTTGGCTTGCCGGATTTTCCGCTACCAGATGTCTCACGCCAGCGGAGCACCGCTCCAACCGGGACAAGCTCTAAGCTCCCGACTCCCGACATGAGTGGTAGAGTAGTGCATGTACGTGTAAATGTGTGATTGGTAGGAGACGGAAGAGGAAGGAAAGATAGCGCGCGGTCCATGTGCGGCCCGTCTGTTAGGGCACTGCTTCGGCATTCGCCTGGTGTTGATCGGAGAAAGAACGGAAAACTACTGATCACTTCATTCGACTGCTAGAATTCTTCTCTAGACAGCTGCTGAATTCGACCATGCAATCCATGTAGCTAGTTTCGAAAATCCCGCCATATTTCTTTCCTCATCCTTGTCCCCACATTCCCTTACAGACACAGACACATTACATTACAACACACGTCGCACATGCACTACATTACAACGCAGGTCGGGAGCTTAGTGCTTAGCCGAGCGATGGCTCAGCAAGGGGAGATGCCAGGAGAAGAAAAACCCTCAAGCCAACGAGTGGCTAGGCACCGGATCTCGAGTTCCAGTATCAGGTTTGGAATTAACTTCCTGAGCAATATCGCCGTACATGCACTAACCTTACGGGAATTATTAGTATTGCCGTCCGGATTGCCACACGCGTACGTCTGGAAATATTATTTAATCAATTAACCTTACATTGTATTATTTTGTGTTTTTTCTGTAACTAGAGAGCGAATATATCCAGTTTTGAAGAGTTGCTAACCTCACATTTTAAAAACTTTTTTCGTCGGCAACTATAGTTAAAATGTCGAGAAGAGATTCTGGAGCTCAACAAAATCTGCACAGATAGTTCTCCTCCATACGTCACGTACAGTTTTTACTGTTCTCTGACTAAATAAATCAAATCAAACTTAATGCTGGTAGCAAGAATATTTGCCGCGAAAGTTCGACAGAATATAGGAAAGGCCTGTGTCCTTAGTCTAACCTGCAAAACAAGGCCCTGACTGAAAGAATCAAAAGTATCGCAACCTCCCTCTGCCTGTCGACCTCCGCCTCCTTCGGGGAGATGACACGAAGATTCCGCGCGGCCCACGCCATCATCAGACAAAGCGGCCGGCGGCTGTTATTAAAGCTGTTTGTTTTACGGCTCTTCGTGAAGGTCTTGGAAATAACCGTTCCTCAAGGAAAAGGATAAACGTGGGTCACACCGACAACAATGCAAATTGCAAATTCTCTTATATATTTCCCAAGATGACCGTCTTCCATTATGTATCTGGTGATATTAATTTTTTGATGACCGCAATAAAAGAGTGCAATCCAGTGTTCCCAATTTCGAATCCATTGTTAACTTCGCTTCGGTGATGTAACATGAAATCTAGAGCTATGTGCACGTGTCAAGTTTGCTGGTTTGTAAGTTGAAAAGGATTCTCGAGGGCGAGGAGCAGAAGTCCGCGATTACAAACGGTAATGAGCTACTAAGGATGATATTTCATAATGAATGTGGATCAAGTCATGAAAAGTGTGTCTCTCGAAAATTTGTGGCGTACTCTATACAAATCCCACGCCCTCAACCAAAGATGGGAGGCGTGTTTCAACTGTAGCACGAAGTAATAAATGAATGCAATCCAGTATACTCAATTGCAACTCCATTGTTCCCGATCATTTTTTTCTCAGTTCGCAATCACTTTTTCCATAAATACACAAGTATTGTGTTCGATCTCTTTGTGGTTGATTTTGCAATCGGTGTAGCAGAACGCACAGATGGTCCAAATTTATAAATTGTAGTTTTAAATTGGTTGACCAAAATAAATGATTTTACAAAATTTCCTTCTCAATTAAATTGTCCTCACTTTGCAGTACCATAGAATCATTAAGTCAAACATAAATAAAATGTTGGTTCTAAGATCTTATTGACAACTCACAAGTCTTATTGAGGTCTCACATATAGCATATAAAACTAGTGTGGTTACGGAGTGGCACAGACTCTCGCACTGGTTAGCTCTCTATTATCTTTAGTACTGGTTAGCGTTTTGGTAATGTTTCACCCTCTTACCAACTGCTGCCGATAGGCTCCTGAAATGTATTTTTTCACATTTTCTCCATTTTTAGGTCCCCTAATAAAATATCACTCTAAGAATATTATAGAAGGGTGAAAAGATGGTCATATATGCAAATTTTAATTTCACATTTTCTGTAAAGTAACCCAAAAAATTAAAATATCTATTTCAAAATTCAAAGAGCCGAAACATCGCCCAGATCAATTGGGAAACCTCAACTTTGGTGAAAATTGTGTTTATATTTTAGTGTCTAGGGTTGTTCACATAAGGACAGACTGGAAGACGTTTTGCTGCAAGCCAATCTTTCGGTATTAAGAACCAATACAACGTGTTAGAAGAAGTAATTTACCATATATATTAACAAGAATTATCCACTTGTTCGATGTCGAACCTAAAATAAAGATTTTTGTGCCAAAATCGCTGCAGCTATACATAATCTTCTTCATACCACGTATTAGTATTCGAGAAAGTAAAAATATGGAATCTTTCATGAGAGAATTACACCCACTGGTAAGTCCAATTTCTTTGCTTGCAAGGCCTAGTTGATGTAAAGAGTACCCAACCTCCCCTCTCACGCCTCGATCGAGTGATAGATGCTGATGCCAGCCTGTCGCCGTAGGTTTCATTAGGCCGCATTTGTTCGTGCTTGGGAGAACGTGGGAGAGAGAGCTCCACGCGCTCGACGAGGCCTGGGCAACAGCGAATTATCCCATTAGCCATTGAGGCAGGCGGCGGGGCGCCGCGCGTTGGGGGAAATCGGAGAAAATGCACGGCGCCACTCGGCGTGGAAAGGTTGCCTGCCGGCGCGGCGCGGCGCAGCGCGCAGTTTTGCATCGCAGATGCAGCGGATAGGAGACGTGGGCGGGGTGGAGGCGGAGGGAGAGGCAGAGGTGAAGCAAAGGCTTCAGCCAAGGCAGGTACGCGGTGGAGAGAGGGACGAACACAGAAGCGGAGTGAAGGCGGGGGCCAGGAGGAAGCGGGGACCAGAGAGGGGTCTTTAGCGTGGCTCAGGTGGGGACGGAGACATTGATTACTGATTCCTCGTGAACTCTCATTGGTTCCGTAAATGTAGTGCACGGTTTTATCACCGGAAGGCGGGGACGGAGGCGGGGACGGAGGCGGGGACGGAGGCGGGGACGGAGGCGGGGACGGAGGCGGGGACGGAGGCGGGGACGGAGGCGGGGACGGAGGCGGGGACGGAGGCGGGGACGGAGGCGGGGACGGAGGCGGGGACGGAGGCGGGGACGGAGGCGGGGACGGAGGCGCGGACGGAGGCGGAGACGGAGGCGGGGACGGTGGCGGGGACGGAGGCGGGGACAGAGACTGGGAGATGAAGGAAGCTGCAGTAGCGGACGAGGTAGGGGAGGGCGAGATAGGCTTAGAGGCGGCGGCAGGGGCGGAGGCTGCATCTTCAGAACGGCGTGCTGATGAGGTGTCGAACTTCCCACCGCCTCCGAGGCTTCTGATGCAGGGAAGCACTGCCACTGCCACTACCGTTGCTGCATCTCTCGCAGGCGCACTTTCCCTTTCGGGATCGCTTTGTATACCCTGCTTTGCTACCTCTCATAAAATCAAATATACACAACGAGAAGAGGCGGAAATGTTAATATTGCTTTACGGAGATGTGTACTAATCACTTTGTTCAGAATGAAAATGCTGCTTTTGTGCATAAAAGACTTAAATGAAATATCAGAAGTAGTTATTCGAAAGGCATTAATGAATAATTAATGAAACAATACATTTCGGATAAACTCTAAGAGATCAGAGGTTTCACTTCTTGCCAATTAAACATTCCTGAAGCGTGATTATCATCTCCAGTTCAGGAGACCTCAACTTTCTGAGGCTGTGGTCCTAAATTTAGAGTTCTCTCCAAATGTTGCGTTTTCCCTTGCTTTGAGGACAACACATTATTTTTTACGCTCTTGTCTAACCTTTAGGATTTCTATCGCAGTGAAATGAGTATTTTATTCGTTTTATTTTGATATTTGTGAATGCTCTCCGCTTATATTTCAACTTGCGTTTCCAGAATGTCAAGAATTCATTGTGATTCTCACATTTGCAACAATTGGCGTTCAACGTTCATTTATTTACGTGTTTTACATATTTAAGCCCTCATTCCACTCGTTGACCACACATCTTACTTTTCTCAAAATATGTAAGTATAATCGTCGTAATTGTACACATGGGAGTTAAAAATGAAGTTATTACATAGACTTTACTCTCGGAACGGAAATGGTTCTACACTGTTCAAAAGGAAATTTGTTCAGAACTAACAAAATACAGAGGTGAATAAATGTTAAATATAATATTAAATAAGATTAACTAGTGTACCTGTGCAAGAGCTATCGCACGTTAAACTCTACCCTATTGCCTATCCTTCCACTTCCATATTAAGTCCATAATTTATATTTTTCTTCAAGATTCTCATATCCCCGTCACTACGTTTATACGTCTCTTAGTAATTGAACTAACTGATCGTATTTTAACATAACAGTACAATACACACTTGTCTATACAAGCTATTATTTTACATTATTATTTAACATATGGTACGTCCATGCATTTCAACAGCAAAGAATATCAAGTAATTGGTTTAAATTCACTTAAATTTGCAGATTTGGCACGTCTGTGAACTGATGGGGTAGAATTGAGAAGCGCTGAACCAGCAAAAATGTAATAGTATTCTAGTAATAGCAAAAATGTAATATTATTCAAAAAGAACTCATCGTGCAGATTACGGTGTGTGAACGTTTCTTTGAAGCTTTTGGATTTATTTCAATAAATCCTTCTTACTTTTGAGGTTTAATTGCAATTCGTCAAGTCTCCGTGAAATTCTCTTTCTTTAGAGACCTTAGTTATAAAGATTGGTTCCGTGTGAGAGCCGTAATACTCATTTATACTAATGAAATAATATAGGAGATATTATAATCACTGAAGTGTAATGAAAAGCAAACCTTTTAACGGAAATACTGGGTGAATGTATTAAGTATCCCCTTGAACAAATAGATTCACTTTTCCAATTCATATAAACATATCATATTCTTGTAGTATTTCTTCTCATTTCAACCCTTGGGAAATATTTGCGCATTTATTTTGGTTTACGTCAGTTCATCTGCATCTTCCTATTGTGATTCTATGAATCACATTTTGCCCTACTTTCCAATCACCTCTACGCACCCGTGTGTTTTCGTGCAACTAGGTCCTGCTCCTCGCCCTGATAATCTCTCGGCCGCGGTTCTCGGGTCACCGCGCTGACGCCCGACATTATCCGCCTCCCGCGCCCTCCCGTCCACCCGCGATGCAATCACCGCCCTCTACCACGCCGCAGCTCCCGGCGCCACCGCCACGCGCCGCCTTCGAGCACGCCTCCCCCCCGCACTTGACCCACACCTCCCCCACTAACCTCCCCCGCCGCACCGCTCACACCACAGCTCACAGTTCCGTCCTACCCAACCGCTCGCTGTCACAACTCCCCCGCCGTTTCAACCACCGCCTCCGCCGCCGCCACTCCCGCCCTCGCGTTCAGCTTCGCCACTGCCGCGCCGTCGCCTCCCATGCCACCTTCACGACCTGCACCGTCCCCGTCGCCACCACGTGCGATCCCTGTTGTTGTGTTTGTTATTCACAAACACAAATGTCGAATGTAGACTTTAATGTAAGTCTGTTTAAGTACGAGTAATGCAACATTGTTCTTCTGAGTTTCCAGAGGGACCTACTGGTTATTGATTCGAAAGAGATTCGAAGGTCGCTGATCGAATTGTACTGCTACAGATATTGGAGCTAATGTATGTAAAACCATATAAGAATTCATATTGTGTTATTCAACGTGGCAAATTTTTATTTGGTGAAAATTACTCTTAAGCATTGATTTAATCAAAACAATTCCGCCGCAGTTCCCGCTGCAGTTTCCCAGCATTTGGAGATGCGCCTCGTTCGTTCAACCCTGTCATCCTTAGCTCGTCATCATCGTGCCAGGCACCACTACCTCTGCGTCCAAAGGTCCCTACTGGGAGAAGTGGCTCAAGGCTTCAACTGTTGTCACTGCAGTGTCTCTGTCAGGGAGGTCCTGGGATTCAAGTCTCTACGGTGGCAAGATTTTCGACATTTATAGTTCGGCTGAGTTCTGTCGCTGTCTGGAGGAGAATTCTAGCGGTCGACTGCTCTGATCGGCAGTTTTCCGTGGTTTCTCCGATCAACACCAGACGAATGCCGGAGCAGTACCCTAACAAATGGGCCACAGACCGCGCGTGATCTTTCCTTCCTCTTCCTTGTCCTATCTTCACCCCTTACACACACACACATACACACACACATACACTCACACTTACATGACTACACTTCCACACATGTCAGAGATCGGTCACGAGTTTAGAGCTTGTCTCGGCTGAGGAGTTGCCCCACTAATGGGAGATACCTGGGTGGGAAAGCCCCGTTAGCGGATGGTACGTCGGTGCCTGATCTCGCCACCCAGCTGTGGAAGACCACCAGCACCTCCCGAAGAAAAAACACACACTACATTTACGGAACTAATGACCTTAGTAGTTGACGCGCCCGTCATCACTAACAATCAAAGTTCCGAAAGAGAATGACCGGTGATCGAATTGTACTACTACAGAGTTTTGAACTGGAATTCGTAAAACCATATAAGAATTCAACATGGCAATAAATTGTTATTTGTTGAAAATTACCATGAAGCATTTTTATTGATTAAATCACAACAATCCCACCCCTGTTTGCCAGCATTTGGAGATGCGCCTCGTTCGTTCAACTCTGTCGTTCCCAGCTCGCCGCTATCGTCCCTCCGACGTCTCAGCCTTCGTCGCTTCCACCACTTCCTCCGCTCCTGCCTCCGACGTCGTCTCCGCCGGCAGCGCCCTCGACCCCGCCCCAGCGCGGCGCCCCTCGCGATGCGCCTGGCCGCGACGCGCCGTGACCACCGTGCTCCGCCACCAGAGCCGCGTTGCCCAAGCGCGGGAGGGCGGGCGGGCGTGCGGGCGGGCGGTCGTGGCTCGAAGCCGGTCAGCGCTCTGGGGACGCTCGCCTTCCCTCCCCTTCCCCCTTCTCCCGCTCCACCCACACCGCGCCCCTGCCGATAGCGCCGAGAAGAGACCGTAAAATAACTCGGGGCTTGCGACAGCGGAGGCGAATGCCGCGCCGTGACGCAAAATGGCGACGAGGCGCCACGACGCGCCATGCCGCCCCGCGCGGTTCCCACAAGCCCCACGCCTCTACTCGCCGCTTTGGCGCAACTCGACCGCGGAGATGGGCGCGCCGCACAGTGGTCTGATGGGTAGGAATGGCAAGAACCGTCAGGAAACAACCGAAATTGATTTTTTGTTTTGTTTTGGTTCACAGTTGTTTTTTTTTTTTTTGCTAATTTTTATCGCGGTTAATATTTCTTAAATCCAGGAACCGGCGAAAAGAGGCTTAGGCAAAGAACCAGTGCGAGGCGACTCTTTTAAGTTGTTAAATTGGCAACACTGCGTTAAGTAGCAAAGGGCATGGCATTCGAACTTTTAATATTTAGTTTTCGTCGTATTTTACCGTTTAATCTCATATCTGTTCGTGAAAATCGTAATACGTGGCTTACAACGAGTAAAATGTTTTGTTTATTTTTATACTGGTTTAAAAACCAAATATTACTCCCGTATAAATGAAGATAATTTTTGTATACAAACGCTTTTTTATACCAAAAGTGAAAGATGAGATTTCCTTACAGTGGTTACAACTGCTAAGTAATATCGAATATGAAGAAAAAATAAGCTAAAACCATATGTTGACTAATGCCCAAAATGTTATGTACCAACATTCTAAACACTTACTACGTGTCGCCTATACGCGTGGAGATGAAAATTAATGTAAAATATTGAACAGACACTAGTAAATATTGCTTGATGTGACTTATGATAAAAAATCCTTAATAAACATTCAAAATATTATCGATTATTACTACTGGAAAAGATTTTTTTCGCCTGAAACGACTAATTTTGAAGACGTCATTTAGTTGTGAAAATTGATTAAAGGAATATCTGATTTTTTTTAATTACTTGAAGTTCATAGAACAAGTATTTTTTGTAAATAACTGCTTTTCAAAACAAAGTTTTTTCCGATGTAGTTCACGTTTGGGCCCACCGTTGGCCAGCGCGCGAATTCGCAAGCGCTTCAGCAGCTGGTAGAGCAGGTCGGGCGATCCCTCGTTAGCTGGAGGTCCCTCTTAGGCCACGCTCGCTCGTAAAAACAAGCCTAGAATCCGTTAGGGGACAGATTGAGGCGAGTGGGTCGGTAATGAATCGGTTAAAAGTTGCTCTTAATTGGGTTCACCAAGCTGATAAATTTTCGATCCTACTTGGCAAATACTTTACTGTCATTTTAATCGAAATGGTACGTGAAACTTTACCTCACATTATCGTCAGTAATATTTCGCCTCAAGTTTGAAGATAAACATGCTAGATAAAAAAAATAGTATTCAAATGAATTCTAGTACATTGTATTTAACAACAGTTTTGAGAAAGCTGTATTCTTCTTCTTCTTCTTCTCCTCCTCCTCCTCCTCCTCCTCCTTCTTCTTCTTCTTCTTCTTCTTCTTCCTTTACAAGGGGAGCTAATGACCCATTCCAAGATTCAGAACTAACCTGACTACCTCATTCTAAAAAGTCTACACACATCTCTGTAACCCCTAGATCTGTATAAGAGAGCTAACTTTGGTAGTCTTTTTGGCTCAATCCTGTTGGAATCATTTTTGTTGGTATTTTTTAAAGTCATTTACCACTATATCAATATTTAACCTTCTCTGTATGTCCTCGTCCCTCAAAACTCGGCCCAGCATTCCTATTAAGAAATTGAATGAATGAATGAATGCCTCATTTTACGTGTCGAGACTCAGGCCATGAGGCCAGCTCTTCCGTTCATTTGGGAAGCCTCTAATCTTCTTCCCTTACTTTTTCTCAGTGCCCACGTTTCACTTGTAAAGCAGAGGGTGGGTTGAGATACCACATCGTGAAATCTCATTAGCATACTATTCAACATATTGTTTTAAAATGCCTCTTCTTAATCCCATTAAACTAAATGTATTTACTTATATTCTCTTGCATTTCGGGGTTGATGTCATTAGACATATAGATTAGCCAAAGTACGGTATGTTTTTTTATTATTCAACGTTTATTGACAATCTGTTCGTACATGAGAACCATAAGTAAATGTGTTAACTTGATAACTAACAGTTATTGAAGAAGACACTCATTAGTATCTATCCACATATGTACATTTATCTTTATTTTATGCACGTATAACTACACTTCAAAATCTGTCAGGCAAATTTAGAGGCTTGAATTTTTGAAGAAATCTTATTTCTAAACTGTTATCTAATAGGAAGGGTAAGTGAAGCTAGATACTTGTTAAATAATTTGTTTGTTGATAACAATTTTTATTCTTTTCAAATATTTGCCTTGGTATCCCAAAGCCTCAGATTTTGGCTAGATAGTCGTAAATTATAACTTTGTAACCTTCGACTGCTGTATGAATATCTACATTCCATGAGAATTTCTTCGACGAATTTTTTTATCCAGCTAAAACCTTGCGATCACATTGCACCAAAGAAAGAGCTGTTATAGCAGAAGCACACAAGAGACATTCAATATAGAGAAAATTGAAAACCCTAAAAATATTGTACACATCGTTCAGTTCTTATTTTCAAAATCGACGTACAAGAGCATGTTTATAATTTAAGAATCAATACATATCATTCACTGCGAATAAAAAGTTAAACAATTTTTTGAAAATATAATTAAAATGTTTCATATTTACCCATATTTTTAAATGGATGTTGGAGTGAACTACGACGAAGAAATTCTTCTGTACATCTTAAGTTAAAAAACATCATACATAACTAAAATCGCTGAATATTTTCTGTGAAAGGACACATATCAGACGATTGCTGGGCATTGCCTTTATATTCAACCACTTATATTTTCATTTAAAAGCAGTAAATCTTTGAACGTTCGCCTCGCGAATTCATATCACGCTCGCAGATTTATGCTCCCTAGTCGATGAAATGTCGACTGCGTTGAATAGATCGATTACAACTCACACAATAAAATGTTGAACCAGTGGCAGCAGAAAAGAGTATTTTATATTAATTTTATGATAATATTAACATTTTGTGAATCTATTCCAAAATCTGTTAACAAGAGCAAGTGGAAACATCTAAGATCCACTCCCTTTCATAAAAAAATAAGTTCACGAAATGTTGTTGAATACAATGGTTAATTTTTTTCTTAACGAACTCCATGATTGTTTTGAAATATATAGATTACTTTACGCTGGACTCTGCTTGTGAAGAGATTGTTCAGGCCATCTGTACTTTCTAGTTTCAAAGTATGAAAACCAAAACTACATTATTCTACATTATTCACTGCTTGATGCCATAATGTCATCTCTTAAGATTGTTCCACTAAAAAAGTTCCTGTAGGTTGTAAATATCCTCATATTTTTTAAGTTAAGAGCAATTTTTTTATCTTCACGCAAGATAAAATAATCGAAAATATTAAGGCTTGAAGGAACGTTTCACTTTAATTTTAATTCTCTAATACATAGCATAACAAATAAATGCCTTTCAAAAAACTGTTTATACTTTGCCGATATAAAGATCCAGCATTTAAATACCTTCTCTTTTTCCTGTGACACCAAACAACTTGACTGTAAAAGAAATCCTTTAATTTCATCACACATACATTAACTTCACAATGCGTTGCTCAACGACAAAACGTGAAATCGTTGTGGCTCATTGAAATGAGATGTTTCTTGAATAAAATTGCCCCATGTTTCTTCCCTGTTTTCTTGATTACTGCTTTCTCAATACTATAAGTATATGAAAGTCTTAAATATCCTAGTCAAAATATCTACATGTACCGTTTATTATAACTACAGCCCGGATTTCTATGCAGTAAAAATGTCTAAAATATGTCATATAATATGCATGATAAATCTTTAAAATGTGCAATAAATATGCAGTATAAAATTCACAAGAAAATAAATGTTTATTACCAAAATTCAATGCAAAATACATGTAAAAAAAATGAATTATGTTAAGACGGTATTGCCTCTTTGAAACATGAATCATCGGTAGAAAAATAAGTTTTCAAAATAACTGTTAGTAGGCTTTACTGACGACTAGCAAGCACATGGTGTGATGCGCACGCATGCAAGATCTCGCTTGCTGAAAAACGATTCCTGACAGATGAAACAACCGGGATTACATTTCATTCGAGTCTGAGACACAGAGCGATGACCTGTGCCCCCTCGACCGAAATTAAATCTTACCTTTGTTCCTGTACGTGGTACAGGCGCAATACACTAGACCTACATCCGTTGGCAAACGTTTCGAGGCTAAAAGGATATTCTTTACGGAGGACCTCTTTACGGTGACTGGCGAGCTGTTCCATGAACCACAATAACTATAAACCACAATTCAATTTCGAAAAGTTTGATTTTAATAAATTATTACCATTTTTGTCTGATTTCAACAAAAATCACGATGAATATGCAGAAATATGCAGTACACGTAAAACATAACAAAATATGCAAAAATACGGAAAATAAAAATTGCCAATGCTCTGGCCAATGGGTAGATTCGTAAAGATATGTAATCATTTTCCAAGCCACAATTAACAATAATTAAATGCATAATGTATTTGCCACAAATCCGTGTTCTAATTATAACTAAAATATTAGTAAATCATTTTTAAATATAGTAGTAAAATACAATTCAGAAAAGGAAAAGAATTGCACACATCAGAACCAAGAAATTACTTCCTTTAAATGCTTAAACCATCCTCATTATTGGCATCATGAAACGTTTATTGGAATTATAAAGTATTTGTAGGTATTGTTAACATGTGAATTTTCTGTGTCAACCCCATTTAAGGCCATCAGTCAAAGAATGATTATAGTTAATTATCGATTGATTGATTGATTGATTTTTTTCGTGTTTCCGGGCGCGTCAACTGCTTCGGTCATTAGTCCCGTTAGTGAAGTACATGTTTTTTTTCTCGGGAGATGGCGGTGATCTTCCCCCGCTGGATGGCAAAATCCGGCGCCGACCTACCGTGGGGTTTCCCCCTAACCAGGACTATCCCACCAGCTGGGCACCGCCCCAGTTGGGACAAGCTTTAAGCTCCCGATCGGTCTCCCGGAATATGTGGTAGTGTAGTGCATGTTAGTGTATGTGTGTGCGTAAGGGGAGAGGATAGGACAAGGAAGAGGAAGGACAGATCGCGCGCGGTCCGTGGACCGTTTGGTAGGGTACTGCTCCGGCATTCGCCTGGTGTTGATCGGAGAAACCACGGAAAACTACCGATCAGAGCAGCCGGTCGCTAGAATTCTCCTCCAGACAGCGACTGAATTCGACCTAGATGAAAAGCTAGTGTCGAAAATCCTGCCGCCGTCAGGACTCGAACTTAGGACCTCCCGGTCAGAGGCGCTGCAGTAGTTCATTATCGTCACCGACCACTTTATATTGGTTGTCAAAATTAGATAAAAAATAAAATTAAAATTATGATTGTAAATACTGATTGACAGATTTCTATCAACTTCGTATTATTGTTTCACACAACTGTATGTTGCTTTTTTTGTTTATACAAGTTTTTTGACCAGTTTAAATGACCAATAAATATTGGGTCCTTGGGAGCAATAGTAATATTGCGTAGGATGCATCATCGCCCAGGCACTCAACCAAGCATGGATTCCTACATGAAATTTCGTCCCCAGACAAACAATACTACAGGTGCCGTAGAAAGGCACAAACTCTCGTTCCAGTCCGTTTCCTAATCTGGTTAGTTTCCTTATCTGGGCTAACTTTTCGGTTTTTCCCGCCCTCATCCCAGTTGCTACCTATCGGCGCCTAGAATAATTTGTTTTCCCTTTTTTAAAATATTTCACTTCCCTTATAGTTGAACTGAAATACCACTTCAAGAATATCATTGGAAATTGAACCTATTTTTATATACCACTTTTCATCGGAAAAATTTGGAGTTGTTTTTCAAAAAACGTCGCTTGAGAGTTTCTGAAAATGGGCAATTTTAAGTTCATTTTCACAACAACAACAACAACAACAACAACAACAACAACAACAACAACAACAACAACAACCACAAGCCCCAAACAGTATGAGTTTTCGAGAAATCTTCCTCTGACATAATCTGAAGCACTTGTACTCACAAATGCAATAATGTATTAAAAACGTCTGTATTGTAAACATTAACAGCGTGAGAGAGATATATATAAAAAGTACATTTGTGTAACTTTTGGACACACAAAATAATGTAAAATGGCGTTAGTGTGATGTTATGCAGTGAATTTAGCACTATCCTTAAAGGAAAAATTATAGTTATTTTTCAGAAAATATCTTTTGAATATTCTTTCAATATTCCTCAATTTCAACCAAATATTTCTTTAAAAAATGTGCGTGACATTTATTAAAGGACTGGTTGTGGAGAACAAATTTTATTTGAAGAAAAAATCTCCATCAACAATGATATAGTTGTACAATAAGGATTCAAAAAATTTCAAATTTTTGCAAGTTTCAAAAATTTAAGGGTAGCCGTGAATACTGTTCCACAGTATTGTAGAACTTTCTTTATGCCAGGTATATTACTCCGTATGTACCTATGTATCGACAAAGTAAAACATGTCTCAAAATTCTCGGTTCTTTGATGGTTGGTTAATTTAACTACCATGAAAGAAAAATTGAAATCTTTTATCATATCCACATGCAAATGCCCTCTGCATAAAAATAATGGTTTGCGTGGAAACGATGTATCGGACAACAATAGGTGTACTTTCCCAAGTCAAGCTATCGTTTAGGAAAATACGCGAGACCCTGGAAACAAATCACGTTTTCATCATTTATCGCCGAGAATTAATTGTGGGAAATTAACTCAAGACCGGAAGTTTCGCTTCAACTTACAATTATTTTTGCACGATACGCTATTATCAGTTAGACAGCATCTGTCATTAATCAAACGAACGTGTTTACTGCCAAGAGTAAAAATATCTTCTATTAGTTAAAATCTGTAGTTTTCTCAAAACATAATGAAGTCACGAAGCATGGTGAAAATAATACGGCAATGACATGCAAAACTAACGAGTTCCTAAGGATGTTCCTGTACTTCTACCTGTACATTTTAACCAATACCAACAGATAAAGTAAAAAGTTGGTACGACAATCAGGTTTAGAAACAAAATATTGCTTCAACTCATAACGCCACTGACATCCTCCATGGATTGTTTGTACTAAAGGCACCAACATTGAATATCATTAACACAAAAACGTTGTTCGAATGCTCTCCAAGCATTTTCACACTGCCAATTTTCAAAATTTGTTTTAATTATTAATTACAAGTAAACTATTGCTACGTTTCAAAATAGGAGTCATCCCTTTGCAATAAGAAACTCAAATATTAATTGTTAATGAACTATTCTGTTTCAGATAATTATAAGAGGAAAGGAAACTGAACAGTACGACAGGGATTCAAAGAACAAATACTGGGAATAAAGCTTCATAATTGGTGTGCATTAATATATTGAAGAAAGGATATTTATTTTCCTTCAGTTACAATTTTACATTTACGAAGAAATTCCCACTTAATAACAAATAAATTGTAGGTGAAATATACTATTCTATTAGTTTAGTGAAGTTATAATATTACAAGACAAAGAAACTTAATTTTCAGTTGGTATTTGACAATACTAAGACGCACTTATAACACCAAAATTACCGACTTTTTTAAGAAAATTTTAAAAAATTATCTCCTGAACATTTCAGCCATTTTTCGGGACTGCTTCCCGTAAAATTTGCATTGCCCGTTTCATCATGACATAGCTACTATTCTGCAAAACATAGATTCTGCAAAACATAGATTCTGAACGAGCTCTACATTTTCTCCTCAAGGTATATTGAGTCCAATGTAACAGAGAAAATAGAAAGGAAGCCACAAACAAAGAAAATATATTTTCCTTCACATACTAGTTTCTTTAAAATAGATGTTAAAATCCATGTCAAATGGATGAAAAATTACAAAGGCACTTTTCATTAAGTAATACAGTATCAAACATTCCATATTTTTAAAACTGACTGCATCACGAACTTCTCTTTACTATGAGATCTTTGTAAAAAACAATAATTTATTCCAAACTGTAAATATCAATGCCGACAGAAATTTCTCCCGATTGCGCCCGATAGCAGCAAAAGCTGCTCATCTATTGGGCAACACAAAAAATAAAATAATGTGTTATTTCTTTCCGACGGCAATCCTCAGTTATGACCTCAGCTTAACACCCGCGAACACGCTAATGCCCAAGTCTTTCTTACTACACACATTCATTGAGGCATATAAAAGACCGTCTCATTGAGAATCACAAATGAATTACTCCGTGCAATCGTTATCAGACATACCGTAATAAATTTTCATGTATCTAATTCACGTTTCAACCATAAAACTAAATTATTCAAAGAATTTATTTTCCACAAGATCGTGAGTTAATAGTGTATAGAATGAGACTTTTCACAACCTCGCAGGTGCTATGGTTCTTTTCCAAATGAATCTCACTACCGGAATTATTAATTCAACCTTTTCTTGTTTGAAGTTTCTCCGTTCAAAAACATTCAGATGGGATAAAAATATTTTTAAAAGTAAATGAAGATGGGATTAAAAATGGAGCCAGAGGAACGAAGCATGGATACAAGGAAGGATGGATAGATGGGTGGAAGAAAGAAAAGAAAGAAAGAAAAAAAAGAAAGAAAAGAAAGAAAAAAGAAAGAAAAAAAGAAAGAAAAAAAAGAAAAAAAGAAAGAAAAGAAAAAAAGAAAGAAAAGAAAGAAAAGAAAGAAAAGAAAGAAAAGAAAGAAAAGAAAGAAAAGAAAGAAAAGAAAGAAAAGAAAGAAAAGAAAGAAAAGAAAGAAAAGAAAGAAAAGAAAGAAAAGAAAGAAAAGAAAGAAAAGAAAGAAAAGAAAGAAAGAAAGAAAGAAAGAAAGAATAGAAAGAAAAAAGAAAGAAAGTAATGATGGAACCAATGATGGAAGCAATGATGGAAGGAAGGATGGAAGGAAGGGAAGATGGAAGGAAGGGAGGATGGAAGGAAGGAAGGAAGGAAGGAAGGAAGGAAGGAAGGAAGGAAGGATGGAAGAAAAGATGGATGGAAGGATGGAAGAATGGAACGAAGGAAGGAAGGATGGATGGATGGATGGATGGATGGATGGATGGAAGGAAGGAAGGAAGGAAGGAAGGAAGGAAGGAACGAAGGAAGGAAGGATGGAAGGATGGAAGGATGGAAGGATGGAAGGATGGAAGGATGGAAGGATGGAAGGATGGAAGGATGGAAGGATGGAAGGATGGAAGGATGGAAGGATGGAAGGATGGAAGGATGGAAGGAAGGAAAGAATGGAAGGAAGGAATGATGGAAGTAAGGATGGATGGAAGAAAGGATGAATGGATGGATGGAAGGAAAGAAGGATGCAAGGAAGGAAGGATGCAAGGAAGGAAGGAAATGCAGCTAAATGTCCTCCTTATGATGACCGTTTCTTTTGGCCAAACACTCGCAGTTTCACTGACGCAACCGCGGCGCCTGCACCGATGTTTAAACGTTGTAGTACACGAGCTCGGAACCATCGCGGGGGCCCAACCGAGCGCGGCTTTGCACACACTGCCTGAGCGTGCGCAAACATTCTCGTTGGGCAGAGCGAGCACACGGCCGCGGCAGTGGAACTCCTTCCGTCGCGCCGCCACTCGACCTTGTGACCCGCTCGCCGCCGCCCCCACCGCCCCCGCCGCCAGCGTTGCGCATCCTCGCGGGCCGCCGGGTCACGACTTCGCCTTCGCGATGCCACCGCCGCCGCCGTCGCCCGTTAGAAAGTCGCAACCTTCAGAGGAGCCCGGCGGCGAGAGTCCACGCCGCCCCCGCCGACGCCTCCGCAGCCGGAGTCACGGAATAGCTGCAGCAGCCACCGCTCGTCACTGCCGCCACCTTCGCGGTTCAGTTCTCGCCAACGTTAGAGTATTATGTACGCGTATTAGAGAGTTTTTGAAGTGTTAACATCTTAGCGTGTAAGGTATTGACCCAACGGACAACGGAAAACGTTATTTCATCAGTACTAGCGATTTGTTCCCCCACGATAAATCAGTCACCTGATAAAGTTAAATGGAATTTGTTACCAAATTTGAACTTCTAACTCTATTATCCCATGATGCCAGTTGATGTTTGTGGCACAAATCAGCGTTTATAAATATTTCGATTTAATAATTATATTTATATAATAATGTAATAATGATATGTATTTGATATCATAATTATATATTTGATATAATATATAATTATATATCATTGGATTTTCTTGTAATATGTTAATTTTTTACACACTTTTTGAAAAGGAATCCCATCTTTATTTGAGGTTCACAAGGGTCCTCATTCCCGGCCCCCGTTTCTGAAGGTCTCGGTAGATCGGTTGTGCCAACCTATATACTATGCTTCTCACCGGAGTTCAATTTCCAATCGAAACTAGTAGAATTTAGAATGAACAAAGCTGGTTCGCGGCAAGTTTTCTGAAGTTTCTTCCGATTCCTCTCCCGTTCGTTCCACCACTCAATTAACTCCCTTGGAGCGTTGCAATATCCATCGAATATCTAAACTTCTTTTCCTTCCACCGCAGCTCCTCTCACGGATGCCACACCCGTCTGTACGTCTAAAATAATGTACAGAAGATTATAAAACTAATACAAATCGTCTACATCTTGACATATCCGATATCACTTTTTTTCGTATTCTGCATCTACTACTACGCAATATCTGGTATCGCATTCACCACGCCGTTACTTTCGACATCTCCGACTCAATTTCATAAAATACTGATAACTAGACCTCGGAGTTTAGGACAAATGCCTACCTAGTTCCTTTAGGACGATGTGGAAAACAATTGCAGATGTTTAAGAACCATGAAAAAATAGATAAACTGAACTGAAAGCATCTAATAGTGCCTAAAATATCCTAAAACGACGATTGATGCCATTTTAATATTTTTTTACCTAAATCTGCCTAAAACAAGTAATTTTGATGAATTATCGTATTTTAATTACTCGTTTCTTAAATGTATTTTACCGAAACGCAAATACTTTCCTATATTTTCCCTAAATGTGGGTATTCTTTTTTTTTAATTTGTTGCGTCTGGATTGACGTAACGCATCTCCAGTCCCCTTGGGGGCATTGAGCGCTCTGCGCTTGGGAGTAATCCTCCATTAACAAGTGCGCTTTAGGAGTAATCATCCATTACTTATTCATGTCACTATATGTCACGTCTCGTCGCAGTCAGTTTGTTAAGTGGATCGCCAGGTAGCATTTACGCGCGTACGCGCCTTCTACCACGCGTCACAACCCAGCGGCCAGAATTGGGAAGGAATTACGATAGGAGAAGGATTTAGGACACTTCACAGGGGATGGACAAGCCTTTGTGAAGCAGTCAAACTCGTTTTGTTGGAACAAATTTCACATGATATTGTCCGGGAATCGAAGAGAGATTTCGGTACGTAGACGATTGCGTATTCCCTGATCGAATATGCAATCGCCTACGTACCGAAATCTCTCACCCAAAACACCGAACATAAGGAGATAATATAAAGGGGATGTTTCATGCTCGTCCCCGATCAATACACACTTCTTAGGCAATTTCACCCATTCCCGGTGCATCTGCGCTATTGACAGGCTGAGAATGAAAAAAGGGAAAGAAATAATGAAATGAAAAGAAATGAAAGTGAATAAAATAATATGCTTGTAGTCACTCTCATGAATGTAAAAATACTCGACTTTTCTGTAAAATTAAAAGTGCCCAATTTAATTAGTTTATGATAAGTTTTGGATGCAGAATCATAACTTTCATGACTAATATTTTTAAACACGTGGTTTAATAATTTTGTAACCTATTTTAAGTCCCTAGAACGTCACTTTCCTTACATTATAGTGCCTAATTTCATAATTTTGTTTCGTATTTTAGGTGCCTAAATCATCATTTTTTTGTGTCTAAAATTCCCACGTGTACTAATAACACAATTCAGCTGGCGCCAACGTTGACACATTTTATTTTTCTGTCATGCGTCACGCGATCACCAAACTTTTAAATCAATGAAATGTTACGGTTGACATAATATAAGATTTACGATGCACATGTCGCTCCTTTTGGGCGGACCCAAAAGTAAATTATAGCTTACTTTTTCATCCGCTAGAGCTTTCGTTTTCTTGATTCTCCAGTAAATGTTGCAACCTTCATTTCTACGACACACACGTCATTGTCGCACCAAATTTCTTGCCAGAGTCATCCTTGCAGTGCCGATTGAGCTTTTGTTACTAGCGCTATCTAATACCTCTGATCAGGAGGACCTAGGTATCGAATCCCGACGGTAACAGGAATTTCGACACTGGTTAGACAGCTAGGTCCGCAGCTGCTGTCTTAAGAATTCGAGCGGTCGGCTGCTTGATCGGTTGTTTTCCTTGGTTTCTCCTATAACCACCTGGCGAATGCCGGAGCAGTTCGAACAGACGGGCCTCGGATCGCGCGCGATCTTTCCTTCCTCTTCCTTGTCCTATCCTCACCACTTTCTTATACACACTTGCACTCACATGCACTACACTACCACACTTTTCGGGAGACTAGTCGGAAGTTTCGAGCGTGTCCCGACTGGGACGGAGCGACGCTGGTGGGAGATATCTGGATGGGGAAATCCATGGAAACTGACATAGGTCGGTGTTGGATCTCTCCGTCAGGTGGGAGAAAATCAGAGCCCTCCCGAAATAAAAATATGCACTATATTTACGTAACTAATGACCTTTGCAGTTGACGCGCCCGGAATCATCAATCAATCAAGTTCCTACCCTACCAATGACAGCGCAGACATTATCATCTCGGATTTCTCCGTCATCTCTGCAGCGATCGTCGTTGTCCTGTACCGGGCAAAACGGCTGACATCGAAGCGGCTCACTTGTGAGAACAGAAACTCTCCTCTGCAACTACAGCCTTTAACCCCATTGACTCCTGCCAATACTTCTTCCTTATGCACATACTCACCGTATTTTTATATTAATGAAACAATGTGGATGACATTTCGATTTTTCTTGTCTTTCTGCCACATGGATGTCTCTAGAAGTCATCTGTGAGATGTGGCCCCTTGAGTAAATATCAGGTAGAAATAGAAAGCTCAATTCTCACACAACGAGTTTGCTGTTTTCAAGTCGCACTACCCGTTTGTTTTATTCATTTATCTTTTCATTAGAGAAGAAATGAATCGAACAGGGAAAAATCCACGAATCCAAGACAAAGAATTAGAGCAATGTATGTCCCCGATAACTTCCTTTTCCTTCATATCCCTCTCTTCCTCTCATTCCTTCACATTCATCCCTCCTCTCTCCCTCATAATCCTCATTTCCCTGTCCCTCATAATCCTCCCTTCCGTCTCCCTCATAATACTCCCTTCCGTCTCCCTCATAATCCTCCCTTCCCTCTCCCTCATAATCCTCCTTTCCCTCTCCCTCATATCCTCCCTTCCCTCTCCCTCATAATCCTCCTTTCCCTCTCCATCATATCCTCCCTTCCCTCTCCCTCATAATCCTTCCTTCTCTCTCCATCATAATCCTCCCTTCTCTCTGCCACATTGCCCTTCCTTGTCTCTCCCTCATAACTCACCCTTCTTCTCTATTTCTCTCACTCCATCTACTTTTCCCTATCTCACTCCATCATACTCTCTTCATCACTCCATCATAACCCTCCGTTTCATTCCAGCATAATCCTCCCCCCTCTTCTCCATCACAACACTTCCTATCTCTTCTCCATTACAATCCTCCTTCCCTCTTCTCCCTCATAACCCACCTCCCTCATAATCCCTTTCCTCTCCCTCATAATCCTCCCTCCCTCTTTCTCTCTTATATCCCTCGCTCCCTCTCCTCTCTCCCTCCCTGCCAGTGCTCTGCCCGGTGACTCAGTGCATCAAGTGATGTCACTACAGTGCTTCTGATCGGGAGGTCCTAGTTTCGAGTTCCGACGGCGGCAGGATTTTCAACACTAGCTTTTCAGCTAGGTCGAATTCAGGCGCTGTCTGGAGGAAAATTCTAGAGGCCGGCTGCTCTGATCGGTAGTTTTCAATGGTTTCTCCGATCAACACCAGGCGAATGCCGGAGCAGTACCCTACCAAACGGGTCATGGACCGCGGGCGATCTTTGTTTCCTCTTCCTTGTCCTAGCCTCACCCCCTACACACACACTTACACTAACATGTACTACACTACCGCACATGTCAGGAAACCGCTCGGAGGCCATTCAGCCTGTGAAGATCACCGCCACCTCCCGATGTGTAAGTATGCACCACACTTATGAGACTAATGACCTCAGTAGTTGACGCGCCCGGAATCACTAACAATTAGTCAATCTATCCGGCAAAGCACGAAAGCGTTCCTCATATATGATAATTTAGATACTCTTGTTCTCAAAGAATTCTAGAGCGAGAAATTTTCATCTTCAAACTATCTTGTCCTTGAACATTCCTTCAAATTTTACAAGAGTTTGAACGAGTATAACAAGTTGTTGATACAACTTCAATTGCTCCCTGCCATAATTTCCTTTTTAGTACCAATCATTCTCAAACTAAACGAAAAAAACAAAATCCACCGCGTCTTTGTCCTTCATTAATTGTATCTCTAATTACCTTCTCTTATTATATAAGAATATGGAAAGGAAAGTCGAAGGGAAATTGAATCAATATAGATTTTTCTAATATAACTAATTTCTCAAAATCGCCGAGAATAAACCGTGTGTCTTCTACATATATGTTTTGTCATTTTTTTAATGAATCTGTTGATGTGTAGTTCATTAGAAAGAAATAAT
This sequence comes from Teleogryllus occipitalis, assembly GCA_011170035.1. Classification (NCBI taxonomy): domain Eukaryota; kingdom Metazoa; phylum Arthropoda; class Insecta; order Orthoptera; family Gryllidae; genus Teleogryllus; species Teleogryllus occipitalis. Next base: position 479,012 of record BLKR01014749.1, read on the forward strand.
ATTATTTTACTGTTGCTAACTGAACCAAAACGGGACATATCCTGTTTTAGAGTGGATAGATTTTGTACATGCTGATAATACCTCTATTGGGTTTTTTAGAACTAATGAAACATCCACATTCCGTAACTTCTTTGTTCCGCTTTCTATTTTGTTCCTTTGGCGCTGTATGTATTACTTATTTCGAAATCTTCCTGCCAGTTGTTTTGCACATTGAGGGTGCGGCACTCAATGAGAAAAGATGTTGCGATGGCGGAGGCGACCGCAGTTTCTGTAGAAGAGTGGATTCCGACACTACAAAATAACTTCAGTCTACAGGAGACCTATCATAGGAATAGCTGAAAGGATGGTATCATGGGAAGTGATTCAACACGTTTGTTTGCTTCTCCTTAGTGTAAAAATTGATTCCGTTATGATCTCTGAGTAATAATAGTTGTATTTGTGACTAAACTACTACTGCATTTAAAATAACTAGCTAAACTAGTGCTATTTCATCGCACCAAAGAAACACGTAGAAACAATACAACAGAAAAGAACTAAATATTCCCCATTCCGAAAATTCGAAAACCTCAAAAATATTTTTCATGTTGTTTAGTAGTAATTATCCAAGACAAATGAAATGACAGATTTATAAATTCCGGAAAAATGCATATAATCACTTTTCACTACTCATTGTGACACAGTGTTACATAGAAATGTTTCTGAAAATGTAAGTGAAAAGTTTTATATTTACCAAGATCTGTACATACCGTATGTTATAGATTGTAGAAGCAAATTTTGCTATTCACTTCAACTTAAAAACGCAATGCATCACATGTAATTATAATCACTGAACATATGTTTAAGGGCACATTTCAGACTACTGCTGGGCATTGCGTTTATACACACTCATTAATCATTGAATTTAAAAAACTCGTAATGAAACGTTGACTGCTTTCGATATCTATTGCACCTCCAAAACAAATCGACCAAGACTATAAACTGCATGGAATGTAGTAGGTCTTGAAAACTACGTAAAAAACTAATAACCTTAGATAAGTGTACATTCTATTAAGTTTACAATATTAAAATATAGTACTTTCTTTTAAAAACCGATTAATAAGAGAAAGGGATAAATTATCTAGGGCGAAAAAAATCACGAAATTTGGTTGAGTAGAACGCTCAAATTTATTTCAGAACAAAATCCCTTGGGTGTTCTAAATATATAGTTTTTTTTAACATGCCGAGTGCAAAACACGATTTCTTGTTCTTGTGCGAGAACGCTATTTTTTTCTTTCTAATTAGTGGTGCGTGAAACATTGCAAAGCGTGCGCGAAACATCGCGAAGCGTGTGGGAACATCTTTCGCGCCCGGCGTGTTAATAAATTGTACATTCATCACGTGCGCGAAGTGAACCTTTTGTCGCGCACCGCTCGTGTACGCTCTAAGAGACAAACTCAACTCGTGCGCGATTTACCTGTTTCACATACTTGTTACGTAATGTGCTATTTTCTCCGTACCAACACGTCTTCGACATGATAACACTGCTCCGATTATGGAGCGGCTGGGGCTGCGAGGACGAAGGCGAAAGGGTGACGGAGGGGAAATGGCGACAAAGGTGGTAGGGAGGGAAGGTAGGGAGATTGTGGCGAGGGCGGGGAGGGGGTGCCAGGTAGGGGCGGATCCACCCGATCATTGGGGAGAAGGGGGGGCATCGTAGATTTTTGTTAAATAATAAACATATTTGTTATTATTTTGCATATTATTTATGTACTGTAGGTATGATTCTATACAATAATAATGTTTAAATAATTACATAATTCGAACATAAATATTTAAATTTAAAGGGGGCAGGATCCGCCAGTGGTAGCAGAGAGATGGGACGACCGGCGGCGGGGCCGAGGGCGGGGGCAGCAGAGAGACATGGGCCGGCCGGAGGAGGGGGCGGTGTGTTGCCCACGGCAACCATTGTGTGGCGCCAGGCGGTGATGGGCGCTTCCGCGTCGCGTCCATGAAGTCGAGAGGAGTCACGGGGCTCGTATCTGTTTGTCCTGTCGGCGCTACGTACTTCCTTGAAATTTATCTCCGTTATGGATGCTTCCCGTGTTCCTTTCAACCGTCTCTTTTACTATGTTTATTGTGTATAATGTCGGAAAGTGCTTGTAGATAAAAAGAAGTTGGAGAACCACGTACGGCACGGAACGCAGAAGGGGAGTTCTTGGCCTCGTAAGTAAAAATGTTTGCCCTGCAGATAAACACTATTTAAATATACACAACCAGCATCTCTCAACAAATGCACACTTTTTCTTTTCAGAATTTTTAGAGATTGTAAAACAAATAGCTTTAATAGTGTACTATAATGAGAAGGCTAATGAGAAGATTCATTGAGAAGGCTAAAAATTCGTAAATATTATGATTTTATTTCTTCCTTCGTATTTGAGACTATAATTTAATAATAATAGATGAGATAATACATTTTAATAATACAAGAGATCTGTTTTGAATTTAATGACGATTTCTTACCTTAAAGGCATCGTTCTTCAATGCCTGATATTTTCTCATTTTCTCCAATGAAAACCCTGAACTTCCAAAAGTTTCCTAGCAAATGATAAGTATAGAAAAGTCTTCCAGATAATTTTCTATTTGATCTCTACTTCTTTTAAGGACTTAGTCTCGTCCATTTATTATATAAAATGTTTTTCGTTTGTAAGTATGGTTTAAACAACAAACAATACTGTTTTAAAATATTTTCATTTCTGTGTATCAAATCAATGTAGAAACAATAAACAATATTTATTTGATGTGAACATGTCAGGTGACTACTGTTAGTATTCATAAATTTGTGTTCTTTCATAAACGAAGGGATATACCGATGGCAGAAAATCCTCTTTCGAAAACACAACAAAATTAACATTTTTCTCACTACTCAACCAGCGTCACGGAAGAAGCTGGGCACCTATCCAAGCTGCACGGAGGGGTCTTGAATAAAACAAATAGCACATACGAAGTAAAAGACAAACACGAAATGTGTCCGGTGTCGCGGACCCTTCTAACAGCTTTACAATGCATGAAAACAGCCGTGAAGTAGCGAAGTCTTTGCAACCTTCGCATACGAGTTTCGTCCTCCAATCTGACAGCATTTCAGCAAGGCTGCTTTCGACATTCCGGAATACTCCAATCCGGCACTTACTGCGCTTCTTTTCAAAGGAATCCGGCAGAAGCCGTTAGAACACAATAAATGTATTATCGAGTTTCACTTCAACGCTTTCCTTCTTTGCGTAAACGTAAAATTTTACACATTTCTAAATGCGTAAAATGACAGGTTTTATTTTGCGGAGTTCACGCAGTTACCCATTAACGGAGAAGGCAATTAACTACCGTCAAGAACGACGGATGAACGCGCGAATCTCCCTTACGTCGGCAGAAAGCGAAGCGGTCATGAAATCGTGGCCGAAGAATAGCTGCCATCCTCCTGTACAAATCTTGCTTATTATGGCAGTAATAACTCCTTAAATGTCAGGGAAAAGTAATTATAGGAAATGCCAAACGTCAAAAATAAAAATCAACAACTTCGAGAAGACCCGATTTCAAAATGATTTACAGTCGAAGTAAAACGACCAATCACCGTGGTACATATTATAAGCCAACACAAGAAAAGATGTCGTCTACATCATTGTAGAAGAGGAGAAAACAAAGATGAGATTTTGGGGGAAATACGTGTGAAAAGAAAGATCAGTAAATGAAAAGGCGATTCAGGCTCTCGTGACACCAGATTGAACGGCTATTACGAATTGAGGTCACGGAAATATCATGCATCATTATCAATGCAAACACACAAAAGAAAAATACGATTCGATATTAGTTGTGAATGGGGTCATACGAGAGAAATTCACTACATCGACGCCTCACTATTAGAGGAAGAATAAGATGGGCTCGTGACTCAAGAAAGTCTAATTACACACACAATTTACCCTTCAGCCTCATGAAATGCAACCAGAAACCGAGATCTTGCCGGCCGTGAATCTGCCGGTCTGGGCAACGAACGGTATAGTTACACGAGTCTAATTGCACTAATTTGCAACTCCCCTCGTTATCGCCATTACTAGACCATGGGAATACGCTTCTCATCATCAGACAATCTTCATGAAAAGAAACTACACTGTAAGGTAATGGTAGAAAGAAGGAAGACTTCTAGGATACTCTTAATAATTACACAAGGAAAAAACTAGTTACGTGAATCTACCAATTAAAACTGAGTTTGCATAATAATTCTTAAGAAATTTGGAAAAAAAACCTTTTGGTATATTCAAAGTATTCTAGAATATTTAACAGGAGGAAATAAACAAGTAATATTTTACTACATTAAGCCACTCAATCAATAGAGAAAGAGTCGTTGGTTTTTGAGAGTGTGACACGAACTTACGCATATGTGAGAAGATTTTTTATAATTTATTACCTTTACAAACACTATTTAAGGTGCAAATAGAAATTAGAGAATTAAAAACATTGCGTGAGGAGATAAACACGAAAGCGAGTGGTAGTAAGACTAAGAGCGAAATAGAAAAAGGAAATTCAGAATAATGAAATAAATAATTACTGTGATGAAATGGAATTAGAATAAAGACTGTCAGAAAGAGAGGCGGAGTGAAAAGATGCGAAAATAGTGACAAAATTAGGAATATGTATTAGTTATACAACAATTAATTTAAAAAGGAAAACTCACTTAACAATATTCAAAATCTTAAAGTTAAAAATAATAGTTTCGATTCATCTTTAGATTCGTCACAGACTTTGCATCACAATTTTGTTAAATAGGCATTGTCGAAAGAAAAGACTAATGGTAGTCGGAAGTTATTTTTTCTATTAAGTTATTTTTTTTATTGGAAGACGCTTTAATTTTTTATAAAAATATTTTTATTTTTGACTTTTCAGCGGCTTTTGTAGGAAAATAAATGTATTAAACCATCTTTGCAATGTCCCTCTTTACCCTCGAGGAGAAGTCTTGTGTATACTGTTGGGAATTTCTTAATTTCAAAGGTTTTTAACGAAAATTGGACTTATATCATGTGACTCAGTATATTGTTTCTTATCTGTATAAAAAGTTCAAAGAAAAATCTGGAAAAAATTTTTTCGTAAAATCTTGTTTAGACCAACACAAATACATTTTACTGAATGTTGGGAGAAAACAATATTTTGATTTAAAAAATTGCTTCCAATCATTTAGGTGCTAATACTAAACAATAATTTCCATTAAGGCAAAAACTATAATTCTTTAAAATTATTTTATTAATGAATTTTAATAATTATTATATTAATGATAATTTTCGTTACATGTCTTCACTTACCAAACGTAAATTGTAAAGAGTATTTTTTTAGTCTTTGCTCAGTAAAACATTCACGTCCTCTTTTGAAATATTTTTGTAATATTTTCCACGGAGATTAGTTTAATTTTTATCTTTTCTACGCAGAGACATGAATGTACTTCAGCGAAAGAGTTTTTAATGGAAGAATTGTATTATAGTATTTAACGAAACGAGTGTATAAAGAGGTGTATAATTGCATGAATGGTATGTTCCAGAAAACCAGCGACGATAGGAGCGAGGTTTTTTTATATACCATGAGTGCTATTAAACCTCTGAATACACATGTTACGTTCAAAATATTTTCGCTTCCATTTACGAATAATTCAAATTTTAAAAAATTTAAGCACATCTTTTCCACCCGCAGCGTACATGTCATGACGTAGTATTGCTACTGAAAAAATTATATTTTAATGGGTGTTGCATTGTTTTTGTTTCCACGAAATATTTGCAAATGGAAGGTATCCCGATAAAATAATAGAATCTGACAAAGTCATGGAAACATTACTTCCCACGAAAAGAAAAGACGAGAGAATACACTATGTATAAATATTGGAGAAAAAAACAGTAATTTCTGACAGTTTTGGTATAGCATACTTTTTAGAACTGGTAAACTAAACTGTTTGCATTTTTTACATTCGTAATCCTAAGACGTAATATTTTACGTATAAAACTAATATATTCACCATCATTAATGATGGCCCGCAAAGTTGGCCAACTTGACTTAATCAATGGTAACGAGTCAAAAGATGACGTCAGCGGAATTCGAATCGACAACCCTTCAGAGTGATTGCCGGTCCAGCGTGAGGAATATTAAGGTCAGTGCCGTAAGAAGCCAGTGGAAATATATTTTATTCCTAAAGAATCCATTACGACTGAAGCAGTAAGTGTCCACAATGGAGAGTGCCGAAGCGCAGAGTAGAAGGACGATGGACGTCAAGAGAAAAAGTAGCCGGATCCGTGAATATTCGATGACGAAACTCGTGGGTCAGAATTATTTCATCCTCTTGCTCTCTGTATAAATTGAATCTTCCAAATTATGATATAAAATATATATTGTACTTAAATATTAGATTTTGAACTTTGTACTATATTTTTTGAGATTTAATTGAAAGAGTAATTTTGAAGAACTTTTGTTCACTTTTAAAACAATTAGGTGTGTATCCATCTACAGTTCGTAGTTAAATGCTGAAGAATGAAAAAAACAAGTGTGACATATTAAAAAGTTGCATCGACTTCTCATCATACACATTATTTTAAAAAAATATTTTTCGTTCATATTACATCCATCTTCAACGTAAGAGACGGTTTTTCTTTACCTAGCTCCCAGTCCCCAAACTTTTGCACTGTCGATGGTGTTGCTGTCGAATTCGTATTTTGCTTCAATAGATTTATATGGTTTAGAAACGTATTTTTCTAATGATGAAAATATAATTTTATCCTACAGTACCTCGCCATGGAGGGGGAGGTAGTGTAGGATAGACAGTGTAGGTCACTTCTATTCTCGCTAAGTTTGAAAATTAGTATTCCCCAACTGAATCGTGAATTTCCCTGCTCTACCCACCTTTATTTTTTACGGTGCGAGAAAGGTCAAGTGGGGAGGTGGACATGGACTCTAGGTCACTCAAGATTCGACCAGAAGGTTTCCTTTTGGTTTCCGACTCCCTGTGATAACGACCCCTCCTCCTCCCAGCTCACACACACAAACACACACAAATACAAACACACACACACACACACACACACACACACACACACACACACTGACACCTTTCGGGGAAATTGGGTAGGGACTTGTCCCGACCACGGGGTGATAAGTTTAATATGCACTAGGTCAACCTCAGAGCTGGTAACTCCAAGCTTGAAGAACACTACGCGTATTCCTAGGCCGAAGGACTTACGGACACCTACTGGAAGTCGGGACGCCTAATTTGGATACCTATTGGCAAACTGGTACCTCCAACAGATACCTATTCGACGTCTCGTTCAAGCGTCCTTCAATCCTGAAGTCAGTTAGAGGGACCGCAAAGGTGATGTTACTCTCTTTTTTCTACTATTCATTTTACCAGCCCCAGTGGTATTGAGGTTAGCCCATGAGCTTTCTAATAGTTGCATACTAATAGAAGGGCTATGTGACTACGTTATCCACGGTGAAAGCCAGGGTGGGTTTTTTTTCTTCTATATTTCTGTAGGCAAGAATGCACTGTTTCATCGTTTAGGACTTTTATTATAAGATCCTTTATTAACCCGTACTTTTATTTAACAAGAATTACCAAGATAATACGGGTACGCTCCAAAATGTTTAACTGCCCTTCCAGTATATAGCGGATAGAAAAAAATGAAAATTGATGCGGTGGCTAGAAGAAGAAACAATACTCCAAAACTGTGTTTTGAGAAAAACGCATTGCAAGTTTTCGATCAGAGTATTCTACACACTGGTCTATTTAATTGCAAATTACATATTATTTTAATATGTTGTAATAGTTTTTAAACTTAATTTTATTTACAAAGTAATTAAATTCTTCCTAATTTCAAATATGTGGCGTAAAGAAAAAATGCGTTAGAGGCCCTTTTTCTTTATATTTATTATTGAAATGGTGTAAATTATAAATATTATTAAATTTTAATTTGCTTTTATCATAAAATGCTAATACAAATCATGTGGTTCGTTACATTCTTTTTACCTCAGTTCATCTTGTGAGCCATCAGAATCGGACTCACTTTGACGATATTTCCAGTGGACACTTCCTGAAGAGGACACTTTAAAAATGTTTTGAAAAAACAATTTGTTCTTTCTTTAAGTATCCATATAAGTCCCGAATATCAGTAACTTTTCCCATATTAAGTAGAACTCGAATGACAAGATAAAGTGCAATATTCTGGGTAACTCTCTTCATCTAACAGAATATTGATCTACCAACCTAAAGAATAGAGATAAAATCACGAAAATTTGCTTGGATACAGATTAAAGTACGCAAAATTCATTTCTGCATTCTCCCGAAGAAGGGCCCTATGGGTACCTTTTCTAGCTGCTGCCTCAATTGTGCTCTATGTTGTACCTGAGGCACCGCCGGCCAGTCCGGACAGCTACTCCTCCCCGTGGAGAAGAGGGACAGCGGCGGAGAACGGAAGACGCGTTAAATGACGAGGAGCGAGGAGGGGAGGAAAGCCTTTCCCCCTGATAAGGACGAAATGTAAGGAGGGAGGGGACAATTTTTTATTGTGATTTTTTTGTGGCAACCTGGCTATTTATATTGGACTACGAATAAAATAGTATTTGAACTTTTATTTAAGTACAGTTATTTCAGATTACAGCACCCAAGCGCCGTAACTGACATCTCTAAGGTGATTTCAGCTCTGAAGAATCTCCGCCTGAGAGCGGGGGCGGGGGCGGGGGCGCAGCTGAGCGTGAGAGAAGGAAAAGTGGCCGGATCTGCGCGAACATTTGGATGACGACACGCGCGCCCGTCGCCGGAAGGCCGTATCGTGATCGGAACCGCACAACCGACCTTCTGCGCTCCCCGCGAGCTATTCCGAGCCATCAACGGAGGCTTCCCACGCACTGTGTCATGTCCCGTGAATCATCCTCCTCCCGCTGCTCTCATACCGCCGGACGCTCCCTCGGTGGCCTGTCGGCGTCCCAGCGCTCTCAGCGTGACGCAAGAAGGAAAGGGTTACGTTGATTTCTTTAAAATGTAAAATTAAATATAAACTTATATATACTTGTACGAGAACTCCCGTGTGAGAAAACTTGTCCATCACTTTCCCTGTCCTCACATCTGTATGAAGCGAAAAATGTTTCAACGTTTAACTAATGTGTTTTATCTGGGCCCCCAAAATATAACATCTCAAAATATCTATTTTATTTTCTAAATTGCGGCTTGAGAGACATGATTCGAGGCATTTAGCCTCGAAAATCATGTGACAAGGCTTTATACGGTACTACCTTTTAAAATCATGCACTATGGATTTTAAGAAAGAGACTGTCAGTCGGGTCGTATGTTGCTGATGTGAATCTGCACCTGTAATTTAGACGCGCTAAAAAAAATATGCATCATTACAATAATCATTAATAGTATAAAGTAAAAGTGCAAATCGTATCCTGTGCCAGAAGTTCTCTTTCTTTAGACATACAATTTGTTATGGCGAGAGAGCAGCAAAAATTATCGCATTAGAGCATTTCTCAAAGGAACAACCAATAATTAATTTGTAGAGGTTTAAAGGCCTTTGAACGGCTAAGGGCATGGAGACCTATGAGTGATTATCTAATCGAGAGATTATCTCATTCAAGACAATAGGGAGTTTTTGTACCCTCGAACGTTAAAGCAATCGAAAGCACTATCGATCTTTTACGCATGCGCAGTTCAAATTTTGCATCACTTTTGTGCATCTGCGCATGCACAGAAGATCGAGATTGCAGTCGATTGCTGCCAGCTAAGGCGTGCAAACACCCTAATGGTGACGTAAATTGTAGAGAAACGGTAGGACCAGAGGCAGGGAAATTCCAATGAAAACCATCCGAAAAAGCTTTGTCCGCTACTGTTTTCGAGTGGATTGACCGTGGATTCAACACAGGCCCCAGCGATGGGACGCGTGTGCTCTAGCCATTACACCATGATCCACCCCCTCTACCGAAACAACAAACAACTAAGACGAATGCGGGCCCTGAGTGAAAGGGAAAGTGCTCAAAAAGGATATTCCGTTAGAGGCCTAATAAAAACATGCGTTCGCCAAATTATCTTTGTTTTACTTCCCCCATTACAATAATAATAATAATAATAATAATAATAATAATAATAATAATAATAACTCTTAACAATTATACTTTTCTCCTCACATTGGGCATGGAAGGGGGCACATCTGAGCCTTCGCGAATCATACCTTGTCCAAGGTTTTCATAATATACTTTAGTCCTTGAAGAACGGGTCTATCCTTATAGGTATAAACAAAATTCACAGAGGATTTAGAGCGAAATTAGAGTTCATGCTGTTGGGGCTGTTTTCCAATTGTACCCATAGCACTCTCTGCTGACCTTGATAGCGGAAAGTTGGATAGTAAGTGCCATCCGTCTTCAAAAGCACTGACCCTGAAACTTCCTCCAGATGCAGCCAAGACACCCACAGGGAAATTAACAATTAACATTGACATTTTATAAATATTATAATAATAGTTATTATTTAATGCTACTTTTATTATAATTATACACGGATTTCAAATATACTTTTTTGTTTAAGCTTTGTTGCTTTGCAACATCAAGTAGTCTCAGGAACAAATAAACACAACTCAACTACACGCCCTAGTCTGTACCATGTGCGTTCCCTCGCAATTGCCCCGCCCGCGCCCCCCGCAAACGCCCCGCAAACGCCCCGCAAACGCCCCGCAAACGCCCCGCAAACGCCCCGCAAACGCCCCGCAAACGCCCCGCAAACGCCCCGCAAACGCCCCACCCGCGCGCGCCCTGCAATGCTCTGCTCCGCGTCTCAAGTGACGAAACGGCCGCTTTGGGAACCAGCCAGGCTGCGCGCCCGCACCTAAGCAATTCCCATGATAAGGCCTAACAAGGGAAAGTACAAAATTCTTTCGCCTGCCTACTCTTGGCTAAGCCTTTTGTACCCGCCGTTTTATTGTTCTCGCAGTCATTTCTCAGATGCTTGCCCTATTGTTTTATTACGGACGTTTTATGAACACACGCATGCAGAAACACATGATGGGAACAGAAGTTTTGAATGAAATTAACATGTTACCTTGTTACTACACTTAATTTAAATATACCATACTAATATGCAACCTGCGGGCTGAGAAATTTGAGGGAATGAATCACAAAATTCCCGCATAATCGTCAGCTCAAAGTAGTACTTCTTCTGTAAGTTCCATGTGCAGCTTCACTGTTTGTGTCGGAATGTGTCAAAACATTCACAGAAGACATCTACCATCGACGATCTGGAAACTTTTTCGTAAGTGTTGATCTCGCGCAAGTACAAGTCGCATTTGCATCATCTTTTACTCAAAAGAACTCGGCAGCCACCGCTTCCTTATGCAAGAGCAATTCCGCAATTAAGCTGCAGTTCCTGTCTAATCGGCACGGCGATGAAATCTACAAAAACGGCAATCTCCTCGGTAGCTCACGTATATCGTAATATTAATAGAAGCTAATAACTTGGGTCGAATGAAGCCACTGCCATTTCGAAATTATGGAGGCCAGCTGCTGAAATTTGGTGAAAAGTTTGTGGATTTCTGAAAACTATCTCACAGCTGCGTAACGTCTTTCGCAAACGCAGTGAAAATTCGATCCAACCCATATTTGTGTAGATTTAATCTTTTATCTAAGGAGCAAATAAAGCTAATCACTGTAAACATATTTGTTTGTTGATCACGAAATAACAATGGCGGATCTGGGAAACGACAAAAACAAACTTCTTTCGCAATTTGTATTCGAAAGAAATCACAATGATCTTTACAAAATAAAGTATCATATTCAAAATTATTTCTAGGATTTAAAACCCTCCGGATATCACGTAATTGTTTATCATCTCAAAAATCTTTACTTCTTGTGTGCGTGGTAATAAATTAGTATAAGAAAGATATCGTAAGAATGTGCCAACATATAAACGTAGACTTGCATTTTAAAGAAATTAATGGACCCTTGAAATGGAGTTCTTGTGGTCACAAAGTGTTTTCAAGAAGAAAGTTGACAGATGCACAACTGAATGAGAAGGTAGTCAGTACATTTGATTGAATTTGAGCGAGAAGACCGGAAATTTCTTCTTTTGTTGTTGGCACGGGAGGGAGAGGGCGGTAGAGAAGGTAACATTTCTCATTAAAACAGATGCCCACAAATCCTCCATTACACATCTTACAAGGAAATAAACGTCGGTACGTCTATACATCCCCAGCAACTTAGACAATATAACGCTTCATGCAAGTTTTGTTTCGATTATACGTCCACATGCTTACTGTATCTGCCGAGTTGGGTGTTTAGTGATCTCAGAGCTAACATTCGAGATAGTATTATTTGAAAATGTAAGTCTTCTCAGTAATTACTATCTAATTGCCTCGTTTTCTCATGTTAACAATCGCACTCAAAGTCAATAATGCCATACATCGAAAGCTAACTAGTAGTGTCAGAAAGACAATAGTGTGGCTTTGTGATAATCTGAAACAACCATGCTGCGAAACTATTTCTCGGTAGGGAACACCGAAAACGGACGACCTTTCAGAGGTGAATATTTTATCAGACGAATGTTCATCCCCTCCACCAGTGATATGATATAACTGACAAATCAAAGTTGTCTCGCCAGAAGACTTTGGGGATGTGGGGGGAGAGGCCAGCAGTTAGGCAGAGGAGGAAGGAGGCGTGGAAGCGGGGACGGAGAGCAGCAGACACGGCGTTGGTGACGGAGGCGACCGTGGCAGGGACAGAGGCAGGGACGTGTCTTGTGATAGGTGTCAGCGGAGGGGACGGCGGAGTTGAGGTAGGGGAGTTCAGCGGGCTGCAGGTAACGTGGCGGCGGTGGGGATGGTGACGGTGACGGCGGCGGCGGCGGCGGTGATGTTAGCGGGAAGCGTGGGGGACGGCGGCGGCAGCAGGGACGATGGCGCAGGGAACGAAGGTGATGGCGGGGACAGGGAGCAGGAACGTCGGCAGGGTCGGTGGCGGTAGCGGGGACGGAGGCGGCGAGAGGAGACACGGACGGTGGTGCAGGGAATGTAGGTAGTGGCTGAGACAGACGCGGCGCGGGGGCGGCGGAGAGGGCGATGGCGGGGACGGTGGCGGCAGAGGGGGTGGTAGCGGGGAGATTGGGGGACGCCGGGGGTAGCAAGGAGGGTTGGCGACGGAAGTGGAAGCGGGGACGGTCGCTCTAGCAGGGAGGGCGGCAGGGTCGGTGATGACGGGGACGTATGAGGAGGTGGGGCACGGGCGGTGGCGGCGTGGTTAGTACCGGAAGCGGGGGACGGGGAGGCTGGAGGTGTGGCGAGGTGCAGCGTGGCCGTGCCGTGGAGTGGAGCGGAGTGGCGTGTCGCCGCGAGGGCGCCCCCGCGTGGGATCCTCGCGCGCCGCGGAGTCTGTCAAGGCTCCGGCCGGCGGCGGTGCCACAGGCACGCACGCTCTCCTCCGCTCGCTCGCGGACCGGCGCGCCGCGGCGCGGACACGCGGAATTCGGGGAGGGGCGGGGCGGGGAGAGCCTAAGCGCGGGGGCGGGGGTATGGAGTCGTGCGACGCCACGGGCGCCGAGAGGGGCGAGGAGGGGATGTTTTTTGCCCTTCCAGAGGCGTCCGAAGGCGACCGCCGACGGAAGGTCGCGTGCGGGAGAAATCGAGGGCGGGAGGATGCTGTGCAAGTGCGAGTACTCGGCTCGCAAGGAAAGATAATTATGTTTACTTACAAGTTTTTCCTGGTAAAATAGTTTTCCTAACGTTGAAGATTAGTTAAGTTAGCATAATTATCATCCGATTGTTGAAAGGTGAGCTGTCCAAGCTCTCCTTGCACAACAAATTACAAATCCACTGTGGATAAGTGAAATTCATATTTGGGTTAGTAAATAACATATCGAGCTAACAAAATTTGCAGTCAAGAACTTACAGACAAAACTACTCGGTTCTAGATCATTCTACGCCATTATAGAAATAAAAAAATTAGGCATTGTTTTGTCGTTGGTGATTATTTTTCAGAAAGTTTTCCCGGTCGAATGGCGGCCATCTTCAATGCTACAAAAATAACAACATATATAAATTACATTTAAAATTTTATCAATTACATAAAGTTATTAATGAATTTTAATAAAAACGGAATTTATTCACAACTTATTCTATTCCGCTAAAAATTCTATTTTTATTAAAATTCATAAATAATATTCAGTAATAGATATAATATTAATTGTAAATTAGATATATTGTCATTCTTGTTCCAATGAAGATGGCCGCAGAGCGACCGGAAAAGCTTTCTGGAAAAATTAACACGACAAAACAACGCCTCATATCTATTCTATAATGATGCCAGTGTCGTAAATACTACACCATTTCCTACAATTCTACGCCACACAAAAAGAACGGAATCCCACTAACAAACTCCCTACATTGAGTATCACATTTTTTTCGGCTATCATCGTGCTTTTCTAACAAATCACGCTGCAATATGGAGACATTTCTGCTTTACTTTCTGACAAGGAATCTCGGGTTACAACTTTTCTCGTATTTTTCAGAACATACTCAATGTGACAGGATTATCTAGCATCAATCCCTTCATATCCGTTCACGTCGCTTTATTTCAAATGAATTCCATTTCAATTCTCTGCTATGAACTTTACTTAAGATCTCTTTGTTATTTGTTAAAGGCAAAAGATTTTTTTAAAATATTATTAACACTTCTATATTCATTGTAGCTCTCAACCTCCTTGATAATATCCTAAAAATATCACGCCTAAATAGAATTCATCCTTACAATTTACTTGTCGCTTGTTATATTAATTATTTAATTATGAAAATAATTTCCTGAAAATTTCCCTGTTGTAATATTACAAGGAACGTACTACTGATTTCTTATAAGCAAACTTCTAAACCTGACATCGTAAAAAGTGGTGGTAAATTGCTACACATTCACTGCATCTCTGAATAATATTCACTTTTCAATAGTATTTACTTTTTGTAACCACCTACGGTGTTTGAACTTCGTTAGTTTTTGTTCTAACACTCGTCGAAATCTCTTTATCCTATCGCTCTGGTTTATATATTTTTACTACATGTAGGAAATTATTTTCGTAATTTCTATAAAATATATTTTTAGTTTCTGATGGTTTTAATTTACAAAACATTTGCTCTAAATACTAAAAATGCAGTGTTACCTAATAATGTATTTACACTAATGTGCCCACGGTTTGAATTTCAGCGAATCAATGACGAATTTCTGACTAAAAAGATTTCGCGGGAGGTTTGCACAAATCCTAACCCAAGTGCACAACAAACCCTGGCCATTGACTCCACAAATTTTTTGCGTCATGATCCTTCATTCAACTAATCAATTGAAGTACAAATTTTACTTCTGTTACCAGATGGTCTGATAAAACGTTGCGATCAAAGAGCTGTTGCAAAGATGAAAATATATTTTAAAAGAAATTTCGGTCAAGGAGAAATGGATGTACGCGTAAATGTTCTCACCTTTAGAGATAAATATTAACCTTTAGAGATAAATAAATATGAATATTAAAAATGAAACAGGTATCCCTGAAACCATTTAATTTTCTGGAAATGAAATAAACGTAATATATTATTACTATCCGAATTTTTCACTCTCAGCACTATGTGCAGGAAAATTCACCTGACTATTGCTAGTCTATGTTTGGTGGATCTCGCATAGACAAGACACGACCAAATGTTACTCTCGAAACATTATTATCAATCTTGTCCCAATCAGCAGTACATCCCAGAAATTCTCTTACTATTCTGCAGTTTCCCACTATTGCTGCTTTCTGCATTATTATTATTATTATTATTATTATTATTATTATTATTTATATTTATTGGCGATTTATTGGTCGACCAGAAAAATAATTGACCTGGCTATAGTTGCAGAACCGTCGCAAAACGTCTCCACTAACAAATTTCAGCATGATTGTGGATTGAAGGAGTACACTTGCTCGAACGTTCCGGAAACCGCCACTTGACGCATTTCTGCCCAACGAAGGGGTGCAACTCCATTTTACCCTCCGCGTGAAATTTCTAATCTTGCACGAAGAAGCTCACACGCCTCGTCGACGGCGGCCTTGGGCACAGTGGGCTGAAGTGGGTGCAGGCAGGGCCCGAACCACACAATTTTGGGCCCGGGGCAATGCTGAAACGAAGCCCCCTCACACACACACAATTCAAAAAAAATGTGAAAGTTATATTAAGAAACTATATAAGTGATTTTATTTATTTCAACAAATAACAAATTACAACGTTTAAGCTAGAAAACGTTTTTGGAAATGTGTTTTAAATAAAATTTTTACGTAAAAGTATTTTTTTATTGTAATGGTTGCTTGACGTTAATAAACAGACTCAGTATTTTTTATAGCAATTTATTTGTTACACAATCATGACGTTTTGACCTACTTGGGTTTCGAAACTTCATAATAATATAACCAGAAATAAATTGTTTAAAAATACTGATTTTGTTTATTAACGTCAAAAAAACATAATAACATAAACAATATAATAGACGTTAATATATTCATTATAAAAGTATTTATTGACCAAATAATACAATTTCCACGGTGTGCTTAAAACTCACGAAAATTGGTTGCATTTAATGTAGTCACTTGTTTTTTAATTCATGAAATAGTAAATAGGAATTTCAGTAGAGCCTATTTTAATGTTAGCGTCATTTGATTAACATCATTGAGTCCTACCTTACAAGTAATGATAATAATTAACTATTTAAGATAAACATTTAATTGAAAATTTTATAAAATAACAGACCATAGTACCGCGACTAATACAATTACGGTAACGATTTTCTCGGGTACTATTTCCTTTTTCAATTTTTTGACTTTTTTCCTTGACTTGCCCGGCCCTGGGTGCAGGGTGTGCGAAGGAGAAAAGAAAATACGTGGTCATCACAAAACATTTGAATATCTGTGCTCATTTTGAAAACAAAATAAGATCTGGTTTAAGTTAAGTTGGTGGAGGTCCCACTGCCAACAATATCGAAGAAGAGTACAATACGAATATGCTACAAAACTTTATTCACTTTGTAAAACATTAAATGTACTAAATTTTTTGTTTTAATGCAATTATATTTAAATATTTGCCCTAGGAAATGTAACAGATTGAGTTAGTAGTTATTAGGAGACCATGAACTGTTATTCTCATAATACTTATTCCATATTAAACTGTTGCCATTCTTGATAATTTTTACTTTAGATAATCGAAGTAGATAAAAGTATTAGGTAGAGAGTTTTCTAAATTTTAGAATATGCATTACACGTATCTACATATTCTACGTATAATACGTGTAATGATCTACGTACATTCTATATGTAACACGTTCTACATATTATGCACTTTATTCAGTGTTAAGAATAAATATGACGAATTCTAGGGCGTGTAGGAAAGGCCAAGATGCTTCATATATAAAGGTTCATTGGTCTTTTCCAATGAACGTATGGTGGGAAATTTGATTTAAGAAAGTTGCTCTTGTGGTATTTGTCCCCGAATGGCTATACAACTCTTTACACACTGATTTTTGGCAGGTCACTATCTGTGAATTATTTTGTGCACCAGATTAACATAGGTGTATGAAAAGTTGCCTAACAGCTAGGGGCATGAATCACCTCGAGTGTCACGTATCTAATGACTTTCGTCCCGCAATAGATTATGTTCCCGTAGACACCGTGGTCGTGTGTATATCCAATAAAATTATAGTTGCCGCTGGTTTCCACTCACCCAATGTCGCTGACGTTCTCCTTGCTCTTGGGCAGACAGAGACAGACAGACACAGACCAATGTTTCGTTGTTAACCAATTTTTCGGTATAAAGGACGCACAAATCTAAGATTTATTAGAGTAAGTAATTTACTACAAGAACAAGAATAATGCATTTTTGATATCATTAAGCCCACAAAACGAGCTTTTTGTCAAAAAATCGCCGTTTTCGCTTCAGCATTACATAACTTTCGCAATGCTACGTTGCTACATAATTACAATTCCTAACTGCAAGTTCCAACACGACAAAATGGATGAAGCTGAGTATAACATAAAAAAATTACTCTAAATACATAATATTATAAGGATGATGTTACCTACAATTTGTAAAATTTAATGAAAATAATGGTATTCATTTAGACCTTATATTACCTGTACAACATTCCGTACGTGTTATTTTACAATTGATTGATTGATTGATTGATGGACTGATTAGTGATTTTGGGCGCGTCAACTGTTAAGGTCATCAGTTCCGAAAATGTAGGGCCTGTTTTTATGGCGAGAGGTAGCAGTGATCGTTTACCACTGGATGGCTAGATCCGGCGCCGACCTACCCGTCGGCTTCGGAGTTTTCCCACCCGGGATCTCCCACCAGCGGGGCATCGTCCCCACCAAAACAAGCTCCACGCTCTCGACTGTTTTCACTACATATGTGGCAGTGCAGTGCATGTAAGTGTAAATAAGGGGTGAGGATAGGAGGAGCAAGAGGAAGGAAAGATAACGCGCATTCCATGGCGCGTTTGTTAGAGTAGTATTCCGGCAATCGCCTAGCGTTGAACGAAGAAACCACCGACCAGAATAGGCGGCCGCTAGAATTCTCCTCCAGTCAGGGGCTGAATTTGATCTACCTATCTAGCCGGTGTCGAAAATCCTGCCACCTTCGGGACTCGAACCCTAGGATCTCCCGACCAGAGGCGCTGCAGTGACACATAAATCTACGAGATTTGCGAACCCCCACGCCCTGTGCTGCGCCCTCGTACAGGCCCACTGTGTGGCGACGCCCGCTGCGTCGCAGCCTGCATTTCCGGCGCAGCAGGCGGGCCAGACGGTGTGGCGAGTGGGCGGCGAAGCGGAAGCGGGGCCGCGCGTTTGCGCCACAGAGCGAAGTCGCCCCCTCCCGCGTCAGCGCCCAAGCGCGCGGCCTTTGATTCACGCTCGCGCGGCAGATGCGGCGGCAGCCGGCCGAGATCTCCCCAGCTGATGTTCACACACTCTCACTCTCTCTCCCTCTCTGCCTTCCAGGAGGGCGCGCCCGCATCATCTCCGTGAGGAGGCGCGCCGCCGGAAAGCGGGAGGAAGTAGCTGCTAAATTTGTAGCATTTAGCTTTCCTGCTGTGTGGACATAACATCCGTTTGTTCACTGATGCTCCTTTTTCCCAGGTTTAATTTCATAATGTGAAGTAATGCAAATGTCTAGGATTTGTATGATCTAAAAATTGACGAAATTTTTGAAATAAAATATGATTTATGATTCAGACATTCCTTGGTGGCATTTGTTTTAAATTTCGCGAAAGAATTTCAGCAATTTCGCGTTAATTTTCCTTAAAGTATGTTCGGAAATCCGTGATTGGAAATATCAAGTATTTAATTTTTAATTATATTTGTTACTTTCATTACAAGAGTAGAAACACGGAAGATAAATGAATGACAATAAGCTATTATTTTACCGTTGTGATACTTTATTATAACGAGAGACAACGTTATATATCTGAAACTGATTTTCAGAAATAAACTAAAAATCGACAATCAATAAACGTAGTCCTTGTGCAATATTTGTACCACCTTAGCTATTATTTTATAAGGAATATGTAATTTGTTGTTTTTTAATTCTTTTTTTCTAAATTAGTGTTAGAAATCACTGTATCAGAAGCGTCAATTGCTCAATTGAAAATGTCTTCCAAATTATTCTGCCTGCCGCTTTGTCTTTCCCACTATCGGTCATATTTGTAGGCCCTATATTTCATTTATTGTTTTAGACGTTTCTTCTCCAAAATAAACTTTAGGTAATCCCGAGTTTTCAAATGATATCTTTTGCCTGCAAACGCAAAGGTATTAGGATAGGTTGCAAACAAAGCATTAGAATGATTGCCAGAATTATCGAACTTTTGCTCGTACAAGTACATTGATAAGCCCTAAGAATCTTCAAAACTATAAATGCAAATAAATTTTTGCATTGATATTCTTACCTTTTAGCATTTTGTCCATACGTTGAATGATATCATGTAAAGAACACTACTCATTCCGTTGTGTTTAAAAAAATTGTAAAGGAAATTCCACATTTAGGTCGTTTGTAACAATTCCAAATAGCCTTTATTAAATTTGCAAATCCAAATCTTCTTGTAGATGGAATAAATATTACATAGTTTCAGAAAATTTAATTTCAATTGCTTTCTTAAATTACTCGTATTAGATAAAGTATATTCTTTTCATTCTCAAATATTGTTGATAAATTATTTGTTATCTAAAACATGTTCCAGCACTTCTTCAGATGTGAACAATAAAACTTTTTTCTCTTGAAACCGCAGTCTTTGTAGTCGGTTTTCTTTTAAAACTGTTTCTCGCATTCTTTCATGATGTGCAGTAATACTCTCTGCTTGCAGAATTACAACAGACTCGATGCTGCATTCCTAAGAGCACTACAAAGCTTCCCTCATTTTTTCAGAATTGAGTTTTCTCAAAACGCAAGATGATGTTGAGCAGACGACGTACATCATGGCCTTGGTTCTACCTTGATCATGAAAACAGCCTTGAGACCAAACAATTTTTTTCTGAAAAAATATTCTCGATAACGTTTTTCTTTTTTTAGATCGCTTTTTAACTTCACATAGCGACTAATGTGATAGCTTTACTGTAGGGGGAACTCTAGAAAGGACACGTAAGGACAACACAAACACAAACATCCATGCTCAAGGCGCGATTCGAACCCGCGACCCTCCGAGCCGAGGCCTTAGCGGCATCGGCTATTCAGGCCGGCATAAAGACAAACGATGCATCTTTTATCTTTATACCACCTTTCTTCAAAAACTTTTGTCATAAAGGGAAATTTTGTTCTTAATTTTCTCTTCATTTAATGAATTTTCTTAATTTCCGATATTCTCAAGTACATACTCGTAGATTAGCGTGATCTGTTCATATTTATCACGAATTGGACGTCACAAATCGATAGATCTTTATTTCAGAAGCGATGCTTACGTCAAAGAAAAATAATTGTTTGTCAAGAGTTCCATTTAGTTTCAGTAGGAACTTGTTGGAACATGAACAACTTTGAATTCGATTCATTAACGTCACACTTATTTCCATTTAAAAGATTTTTCATTGATTTATTTAATCCACTCTGTAACATGCATATGTGTGTTTAATGAATTATTATTCATGGTGCATATTCAAGTTGTTGGGTAGAGAGAGATTGAAATCCAAATTTGAAAATACCACCAACATTTAAATGTGGAAACCCAATATAAAACTCTCTTGATCTATCTTGCTCTTTCGATATTTATTTTTATTTATTTATTTAACCTCAAAAAATTTAAAGTTGTCTGTGAAGTGCTATGGAGAGAAGGGTGTTCTAAAATTGTGGTATCACTACTCACCCCTAATACAAGTTGAATTTTGAATAAAGATGAAATGAGCATTTTTGGCAAGAATTGATAAGAAAAATTCGCTCCAGTGTAATAAAAGCTATTTGCAAAGGCAAATCAGCTACAGAGTTCGGTCATTATCTCTCTTCGTGCCCTTCATGAAGGAATCGTGGAGGACTTCCTGCCGTGAGAACATGGAGAACGATAATTTGAATGACTACATTACCCACAGAACTCTAAAAGACGTGCACAGATAGTGAAGTTACAATTATGTCCTCAAGCAAAACGGGCCATCTCAGCATTCGCTCGAAGGATCTGGGAAACTAGACGAAAAAGCTAACCGAGATAGAGGTCAATGAACTAGAAGCTGAAATACAATACTTGTTGCAAGTTGTTCAGAATTATACAGCCCAAATGCTCATTAATACATTCAAAATCCTTGTTAAAATTAAAATTACATTCCTTTTTGATGCACGGAATAGTCTCTAATTGTATACAGGCAGTATGCAGCAGATACAAGTTTAGTTTTGTGTCTTGTGTCCTCGTTATCGTTCAGGGTCTTATGAATATAAATAGTTCTTAAGTTCGACTGAAAGTAGTTGCGAAATCATGGAAAAATGTCGATGTGCCTCAAGGCGAATTATTTGGAGGTAAGTTCTCCGTGTTGAGTGAAGACTACTTCGCAGGCAACATGGGGAATTCCTCTAGTGAATGTCGTTGTTAGTTGTTGCCATTACTCAGCCTTGTCAAGATAAAAGTGCTCATCTTTACACTTACTAGAGAAATGTATGTACTCACTGTTGCGCGCGCCCTTACATTGAAAAATGAAATTTGGCTTTACAAGAGTCGATATGTTCTTGAAACCTGTAAAGTCATGTTTGTTAACGATGAAAATTCATTTTCACTTTCTAGCGACAATTATAAATAAAGAACGAAAGTAACAAGAAATGACGAGAAAAAATCGGATAATGTAGCAAAATAATAATCTTCACCTAAAATAAAAAAGGCAAATAAACGCATTAATATTAATGTTCCTTCCGCAACACTGACAGTACCGTAATTCAAACCACTTTCTCAGTAATGTATATTTATTTACCAAGTTCTCAGGAACAATTTCTTTATTAAATAAATTCGTACGTCTACCCTGCACAACTAATTAGGAAGGCTCAAATTACGCGGAGATCATATCATATTTCAAACAAGATATCATCACTTTCACTAGAAATAATAAGGCGAATGTATCTTCTTTATTGTTTCCATCCCGTAATTGTTCTTGCCAATTGTACTCCAGCCTCGACCCACTACCAAATGCATTCAAAATACGCTCGTAGTGCGAAGAGGAAACTAACAGCCTTGGACAGCAGACGATCCACGTGTGGGAACGTCGAAAGACTTCAGGTCCCGTAGATCGAAGCCTTTGTTCAGAAAAATAGTTTCCTGCTCTTCTATTCTGAAAATGTGTCAGCTCAGAAACAAACAACGCATTACGTGGCATTTGCGCAGTATTCAATCTTCTTTCTCATAATATTTCAATTCCGTTTGTACTTTCTTCCCATTGTAACGCCGTAAATGTTATGCTTCCTCCCGGTTATTGCTCGTGATGACAATGCAGATTGTTTTCCGTTTAACATTGAGGGCGAGGTCGTTACTACCTAGCCATTACAACACGAAAAAAAAATTAATATTAAAATCTACTGTACAATATCGTAATTATCAGACTATTTAAATTCCTTTCCATTATACCTAACCAAATATACGTAAGTAAACACTAAAAAATACGAATAAAGTTTATCGTTTTAAAACCATGAAGAATCAGATTTTAAAAAGTCTAATTTTATTATCATCATTCATGTCTTTTACAAGCGCACAAAACCTATTTTTTGTTATATAATACAGAATTAAATTATTTTCACATTTGTAAAAGAGTTTGTGGAACTTGTCACAAGCGAAACACATCGAGACTTCCATCAAACTGTGCTCAGAGCACGCTCCACCGGTACTGTCGACAACTGCCGAGAATGAGCAGTACCAACAGTTTTTATACTTGACAGGGACCAATTATCGGTTTCCCAGGCAGATAAGGAACACGCTCGTTCTCGGACTTTGATTCAAGCTAGCGAGATCGATCGACATAATAAAGTGCGTTTTGTCCAGCTCTATTGTCTAATATACCCTGTGATAGCTAACGTCAAGCTTTTTCGGTTTAAGTTTGAAGTGTGTTTCAAAGCTGTTCCACTTCGTACTATTTTAACCTCCCATTTCGGATAATGTTAACATTACATGTCTTATTTGGGGATTAACCAGATTTGGGCTTACGAGGTCGTAATATTCTTGAATACATTAATTCTCTTTACTGTAATTAAACGTAGTGAAAGTTATAAAAAGAATATTTACAATACGTTATTAAATAAATGATCCTACTATATATTCGGTCCATGATAATCTTGTGGAAATACTGAGATATATTGAAAATAGATTCATCCATACCCAAGATATACATAGGTTCAAACCTCTAGCCCATAAATTTGCCACGGTCAAAATCAGTCTTTGCTCCTGATCTTTTGCTTTGAACATGTGTTCCAATTATCTTAAGAGATGGTGTCTCTGAAACAATTCAACGTTCGTGACCGAGCACTAGTTTCACTCTCTCACCCTAGGTAAAAAATGCGTCACCACGAAGAGACAGAAACCACTGTCTCAAGCATCAACAGCAGAATCTCATTATGCATAAACCCTTTGTTCCAAAAGTGCCATAATCTGAAACACAGGACGTTCTGGATACTAATCATCGCCTAACATCGTTGGCGATTTTTTTTTCGTGTGTTAATTTGACCTCGACGGAATGCCGATCCCACGAACACGGTTGAACGAACTCTACTCCCTCACAGTAAGGCCACAATACCAATCTCGTTTTTCCCCATCGCAAAAAGGGGAAAAAATGTCCCAACCGTTTGAAACTACGACATTCTGGAAACAAATCAAAGCCTTGCCGTACCGCACGCGTGTTTTAACGCTGCGTTCGTCCTAGGGGCCATGCCGCGTGCGTGCCGTGACGTGACGTGTCTCTACGAACACGCAAATTCCTGCCCGATCGAGCGATCCACCCGACCGGGCCTGGCTGGGCCCTTGCAACACCTCGCGTGCGTCCCGGATGCACGGGCTCTTGCTGATGACTCTTCTGCGCCATAGGTCAAGCACTGGGATATGGTCGTTGTTTCACGGAGGTAGGGAGTGCGTTCTTTTTATAAAGTCAAGGCCACCTTGCGAAAACCAACGGCACCGCTTGCGGCGATGAGTCCAGGTGCGGATGCGATTGGCTAATAACGGGTGCGGGAGAGGGGGAGCTAGTGGAAGAGGGACGGAGAGAGGGGAGAGGGAAGAGGGAGAGGAAGATGGCCCTCTTTCCATCCGTTTCCGAAGAGGGCAGTGCTGCCAACGGAGCCTTCTCGACGGGCACTTAATGCAATTTCAGATAATTTGCTGCTGCGGGATTGACGCATGCTTGGATTATAAGCCTGTAATTATGTCAATTTTCTGTCATTTCTCTAGGATGGATTTCTGAATCATTATTTGCATTCCGAAATGCTAGATCTCAAGCCTATTGTTGACATTAAAGAAAAACCTACAGAACTACGAGTCACGAATAGGAAAATAATAATTTTCGTTCGATTTGAAATTCTTCCTCGACGAACTGTGTTAAATGGGTACACCGATCAACTCTACCATTCATGTAGATTTCTTTCCCATTTGCATTAAGGTATTTATCGCATTGAAGTGATACATTAACATTTTTTTAAATTCATACAAATACCTCATTACCCGCATTCATCGCGAATATTCTCATCCCAAAGCAATTTATCACTTTGCTTTTATCGGCATTTCCACTTGTCCACGGTTGCCTCTTATTTTACGGTTCCAGCCTTCTCCATCCGCCCATAGGTCGTCGCCCATTATTCTTTCACGCATGGCTTCAATTATTCCTGAATTCGAGGTTTTACCAAGCCACTATTTATTGATTGATTTTTTTCGTGTTTCCGGGCGCGTCAACTGCTTTGGTCATTAGTCGTTTTAGTGTAGTGCATGTTTTTCTCGGAAGATGACGGTGATCTTCACCCGCTGGATGGCGAGATACGGCGCCGACCTACCGTCGGCTAGTGGGGTTTCCCCCTAACCAGGACTCTCCCACCAGCGGGACACCGCTCCAGCCGGGACAAGCTCTAAGCTCCCGACCGGTCTCCCGGAATATGTGGTAGTGTACTGCATGTTAGTGTAAGTGTGTGTGTAAGGGGAGAGGATAGGACAAGGAAGGAGAAGGACAGATCGCGTGCAGGTCCGTGGCCCGTTTGGTAGGGTACTGCTCCGGCATTCGCCTGGTGTTGATCGGAGAAACCACGGAAAACTACCGATCAGAGCAGCCGGCCGCTAGAATTCTCCTCCAGACAGCGTCTGAATTCGGCCTAGCTGAAAAGCTAGCGTCGAAAATCCTGCCGCCGTCAGGACTCAAACCTAGGACCTCCTGGTCAGAGGCACTGCATCAATTGATGTACTGAGCTACCGCTCCCGGTTCTTTTTATTCTTCCTCGAGGAGACCAATCGAGGACATTCTTAGACCATCTTGAATCTTACATTCTCCTCCGATGGCCATAACATTGCAGCGTTTTACTTCTTAATCTGTCCACAACAGATTCCGTTTGCTGCATGCGTTCCCTGATCTCTGTGTTTCTAAATTTCCGCATTCTAGAAATTCGGCAGCTCCTTCGAAGTCCATTCATTTCTACTGTACATAATTTCTGCTTCTGACATTCCGTCAGGGTCCAACTCTCTCCACCGTAGGTTACAATACATTCAATAATAGTCCTCACAATAATCGTTTTGGTTCTTACGTGAATTTTCCGGCTCCATAACACCCCATTGAACATTCTTACGGTTTCTCTTGCCTGTTTAATGCAGTCAATATCCTTTTCACTATTTACAGACTTATGTAGGATTGTACCCAAGTACTTGAATTGTTCAACTAACTTAATCCTTCCTACTACTTGAACATTCATGTCAGTACCTTCTCCTACTACTATCAGATACTATGTTTTCTTCAAATTTAATTTAAGTCCACTTGTACATAGGCCTGAACTATTTTTCGGGTCTAAATTCTGCATCATCCCTTTCTTGAGCCAATATTACCTGGTCATCCGCAAATATTAGCGAATGTATGATGAATAAAATTAAATCCATATCTCTAAAATTAATTCAGTACGGAATCGTGGAGAGTGAAACGGGACCACGATTGCCCTACCAATGATGTCTTACCTACCTGTTTCTTACTCAGGCGTTCTTACGAGAGTAACTAATATATTTTGAGGGATAATTAAGAACATCCCCACGAAAGGCCCGATCTATTGAAGAAAGAGTAATTAGCGAATGATAAAATAGTATTCGTTGGTTTCATACTGCACAATGGAGTCGAGACAGGCAAGTATGTGAGTTGGTGTGCATATGAGTATGTGTTTGACGCTGGTGCATTGGTACAATATTTCGATACTTGGAATGAAGTTACGGAAGAGGAAAATATGAAATATTCCACCCAACCACGCGCCACAGTTTCAGTGTAGGGAAGAAGTAAGGTTCGACGCTTCGAGCAGAGCTTAGGTTTGACGCAATGAATACATCCTCTGAAGAAAAATCCGGTTTAGAAATTTGGTTTGAAGTGTTTATAGTAACATACAAGCCTTTCGGCCTAGACAAAGAGTCACAC